>WMHX01000275.1:4051-174199 GCA_013420875.1 Thelonectria rubi
ATTTATCCCTTCTTTCCTTTCCTCCCCTTTTATTCCTTTTACCCTAAAAATTTAAAACCCCTATTTATAATTTCCCTTATTTTATATCTTCTTTTAATTTAGTATTTTTTAATATAAAAAGAAGTAGGCAAATAGCTTAGAATAGCGCAAAATAAACCCTATCCCAACCCTAACCCGCCGCAGCGCGCCTCCATACGTCAGAGGTTAGCGCTTATATCTCTCTTCCATACCTCCCTAACCCTAACCTGCCGCAGCGCGCCTCTATACGTCAGAGGTTAGCGCTTATATCTCTCTTCTATACCTCCCTAACCCTAACTTGCCGCAGCGCGCTTCTAATCGTCAGAGGTTAGTATTTATATCTCCCCTCCTTATAGTAGACGTTAGCCTTTATATCCCCCCTCCTTATATTAGTATCTCCCCTCTATATAATAGAGCTTAGTGGCTATATCCCCCCTTTATATAGTAGAGCTTACTATTATATCTCCTTTCTATATAATAGAGATTAGCCGCTATATCCCCCCTCCTTATATTAGAGCTTACTATTATATCTCCCCTCTATATAATAGAGCTTAGCTTTTATATCTCCCCTCTATATAGTAGAGCTTAGTAGCTATATCCCCCCTCTATATAGTAGAGCTTAATATTTATATCTCCCCTTTATATAGTAAAGATAATTATTATATTTCCCTTTTTTATATTAAATTTTTATAATTATAAATATTATTAATTTTATATTATTTCTTTAATTATTTTCAAATTTAAATTTATAATTATAATTTTATAAAAAAAATTTTAATATATATTTCTATTTATATAATAATTATATTTTTTAATATTATATATTATATATTATTTTATTATTATAATAATTCTTTTAATATTAAAATTTAAATTTCTTTTTATTTTTATTTTTATTTTTATTATTTATTAAGTTAATATATATTTATTATATTATTATATATTATATATATAAAATTATTAATCTTTTATTTTTTATATTATAATATTTTTTATTTTTATTTTTTATATATTTATAATAACGTATATAATAAGCAAGTGTCCTAAATAAGCGAGTATCCCAAACCGGTTTTATACCCCAAAACGCGATTTTTAAAAAAATTCTCAAAAGTTTAAACTAATATTAAAATAGCTATAATTTAAAATATAAATCTATTAAGTTAATTATTATAAAAATACATTTTCTTAGATTTTTAAAAAAATCTTTTATAAAGTTATTTAAGAAAACCTTATTCGCACTATTTTTTTTCTTACTTTTATTTTTAAATAGTTAAATAGATTTTTTAAAAATCTAAAAAAAATACTATTTTATAACTTTTTTATTTAAATATCTAAAAACTAATTCTCTAAAATTCCTAGAATTATATAGCTAATTTTAGGAAATTAAAAATTATAACTTTTAGCTATAGAGTATATATAGAACACTCACTTATTTAGAATACTCGCTTATCATATATATTATATAATTAATAAAAAATATAATAAAATATTTAATATTTATTATTATAAAATTTATAAAATATATTTAATAAAAATATTTAAAATAATAAAATAATCTTTAATAAATAAAAAATAATTTAATTAATTTATTATATAATTAGAATTTATATTTATAATTTATTTCTATAGAAAATATATATCTCTTATTACCTTACTATTCTAGCCCTACTATATATATTAATACCCTATATATATTTATTATATCCACTCTAGCTTATAATACTCTTTTCTCTATCTACCTTTATACCTATTTACTTCTCTCCTTATTACCTATACCCTTATTAACTGCCTCCTTATACCCTAGCCTTTTATAAAGCATATTAGCATCCTTTAGTATACTAGTCCCCATATATATAATTATAGAAACTACTACCCCCTTATATTAGTACCTTTAGCCTGCTATCTTCTGCCACTCTCTATCTTCTATATCTTCCTGCTAGCTATTATATAGCTTTTATAGTGCAAAATAACTTAAGTAGTACTTAAATCTCTTTATAACCCTATCTTACTATAAAAATCTATTTATTATTATTATAACCCTTAGTGCCTCTTTCCTTTACTTATTTATATTTAATACCCTATTATATTAGACCCTAGAGTATTCTATAAGGAGCCCGGCACAACGAAGGCCCGCCGAGCGGCCAGCGACAGCAAGCCAAGGTAAACCCAGCTTAGTTAGCATAAGCCCTAGGCCCTAGAGGCATAAAGGGGCAATGCGGCCAGCCATAACTATAACTGGCCAAATTAAAGTCTTTCATAATACTAATATATACCTTTCTATATATATTATTTCACCCTAATTATATAACCCTTATAATTCTTTAATTTCTATACCTAACTGGGGAACTAGTATAAATCAGATAGATAGGAATAAACCTAGCGAGCGCCTGCTAATATAGGGCAAATATATAAAGGCCACCTAATTAAAAGCGAATTAAACCACTAAAAATAATTACCTATATAATGCTAATAATGCATAATTAACCAATTAAGGACTAGCCACCCTACTATAGGGCTAATATAGAGCCTAAGGAGAGATATTAATAGTAGTAATCAATTAAATATTAACTAAAGGCTTAAGGGATAACCTATATAGAATAACCCTAACCCGCTAGGAGCAGATATAAGGGGAGCGATTAGTAAGCTTAAGGCAATTAGCTAATAAATACTCGTAAGATAGGGGAGGCAATATATTAAGCTAATAGGATAATTAGGGATTGCATATACTATTAGAATATAAGAATATAGGCGCGCTAGTTAGACTACTTTAAGAGCAATAGGCAATAATATAGAGGTAGTAGTAGTACTAGAAGCAATTAATATACATACTTACTAAGCGCTTAATAAAGCTAGAGCTAATTAGAAGGACTTATAAAAAGCCCTTAATATATAATTATAAGGTCCTTATAAAAGATACTATAAAAATTAAAATAGATAATTAGATCTAAGCAATTAAAATAGGAAATAAGCTCTAGCTAGGCTATAATAATAAGCAGTATATTAAGTGGGCAATAATTAAGCTCTATTATATAATATAGATAAAATAGCAGAATTATAGGAATAAGCAGGAAACTATATAAATAAAATTTCTTAATTTTATCCACTAGAAGCACATTAATCTAGAGATTAGGATTAGGAAATTGCAATAAGATATTAGGAGACTGCAATAAAAGCCTAGCTAATTACTAATAGACTACTTTTAGGTCTAAAGCGCACTATATTTAATATTTAGGTTAGTAAATATAAAGAATAATAGCAAATATATATTTAATTTCTATATAGGCCTAAATAAAGAGCTTTAAAGGGAATTAATAATCTAAAAGAAGGAGCTAAAAGATATTAAGATAGTAGCAATAGAGGCATAAAGGATCTAGGTTATTTCCAGTAAGCGCTTATAGAATAATAGCTAGAAGAGAGAATAGGAAAGACTTACCCTAAACTAACTAAAAAAGTCTCCCTACTAATTGCTATAAGGGCTAATAGGATAAGGCTACTACTAGCTAAATATAGCACTATAGAACTCTAATATAGAAGGATTAATAGGATAAAAGTAATAGCCCCTAATAAGGGCTATATGCCTACTAATCGGTCCGCACTATAATAATAAACCCTAAATAATATACTTTAAGTATAGGAAGTTAGGCTATAGGGCTATAGAGTGCAGGTTATAACTAATAGGTTAATAAAAGCTTAGGCAATAAAAGCTAATTTCTATATATATAAACTATATATATGCAAAAAATAAGGATATTAATTTATTAGAAAATAAATAAGTATATTAAAAGCTACCTTATTATATGCATTAAATAAGGAGGTAATACCTATAGGATAAATTATTTAAGGGAGAGTAATTGCTCTATAAGGGCATACTAAATAGATAATGCAGGTAGATATAGATATAATATTGCAAATAGACCTTATTAGTATAAGGCTAGTAAAGGCATTAGGATTAAAGCTAGTAGAAGGCGTAAAGGTTCTAATACTAGTAAGCTATAATAGGAAAGAGTAAGAATTAAGGAAGGTATATTAGCTAACCTTTTTCTTTATTAATTTCTAGGGGTTTTTAAGGAAATTTTATTAATTATTTATAAAGTCCTTATGCCTAAAAGGGGCAAAAGAGCTATTACTATTAAATAATTTAATAAGTAAGAAGGGAATTATAATTAATATATAGAGGTATATATAGTACTATAAACCTATTTTAATTATAGAATTAAAAATATTTATAAAGGAGATAATAAAGAATAATAAAAGGGTATATATTTTCTATATATATAATATATTAGCGCTAAATAAGTAGCTAATAGTTACCTTAAGTAAAGAAATATTAGAAAGTAAGGTATTACTATTATTAGAATTAGAATTAGAGTGGGAAATATTTAATAAATATGCAATAAAGGAACTACTATTACTTAAAGAAATAGAATATATAATCGAGATAATATTAAGCAAGAAACCACTATTTAGTTCTATTTACCTTATAAATAAGTAATAAATAGAGGTCTTAAGAGAATATATATAGGAGAACCTAGCGAGTAGTTATATTATAGAGTCTATAAGTAAGATAAAAGCTCTAATACTTTTTATATTAAAAAAGGATAGAATATTATAATTATATATAAATTATTATAAATTAAATATAATTATAATTAAGAATAAATACCCCCTGCCCCTAATTAGGGATCTATTAAACTAATTAATAAGAGCAAAATAGATCTTAAAGGTAGATATTAAAGATGCTTATTATTGCATCCATATTAAGCTAGAGGATAGATAAAAGATAGCTTTCTGCATGCATTATAGCTATTTTAAATATATAATTATGCCATTTAGGCTAATAAATATACCTACTATATTCTAAGTATATATTCACTAAGCGCTAGGCAGGCTATTAGATATCTATTGCATTATATACCTAAATGATATTATAATCTTCTCTAAAATGCAAGATTAATATATAAAGGACCTTAAGGAGGTCCTATAGCAGCTAAGGTAATTCTAACTATATATAAAATTATTAAAATATATATTCTATTAGTAAGAGGTAGATTTTCTAGATTACTATATTACTTAAGATAAAGTAAGGATAAAAAAGAGTAAAGTGCAAATAATTATAAAATAGCTAATACCTAAAAGCTTTAAGGATATTTAGGTATTCTTAGGATTTTGCAATTTCTATTATAAATTTATCTCTAAATATTCTAATAAAATTATATTATTAATATTAATACTAAAAGGGAGTAAAAATAGGAAAAAGAAAGGAGATTTCTATTAATTAGAAGAGGTAAAATAAGCATTTTAGGAACTTAAGGGAGCTTTTTACTCCACTATAATCTTATAGCACTAAAACCCTATATTATTTATGCAAATTAAGATAGATGCATTAAGCAAAAGAGTATTAAGTATTTTATTATAATTTAAAGGGGATTAATAGTAATTAATTATTTATTAATTATAAAAGTTTATTAATATAGAGTAGAGGTAATATATTAGGTAATATAAGCTACTAATAATTATTAAGAGCCTAAAGCATTAGAGCTATTACCTAATAGGACTATTAAAGAAGTTCTTAATCCTAATAGACTATATAGTATTAAAAAGCATAATAAATATATTAATATAGGACCTTTAGGGAAGGCTTATTAAATAAATATATAAATTAGCACTATTTAATTTTAATATTAAGTACTAACTAGGGAAATAGAACCCTGCAAATAGACTATCTAGAAGACTAGACTATATAGAGGGAGAAATAAACTATAAAGATATACTTCCTATATTAATAAAGAAATTCTAGCTAATTAAGGAGCTATTATAGAGCATTTAGCAGAAGATTGCTAGCCTAAAAATACCTAAGAAACCTAAGGTTATAAGGGCATATATATAAGTAGTGCAAGTAAGTCTTTAAGGGAGATAAGGATAGGGGAAGTTCTAACCCTAAGGGATAGAGAAGAAATTAAGCTCCCCTAACTACTAGGCGCAAAAGGCATAGACCTCTGCAATTACTATATGCGCCGGAAGGGCTATAAGAAATGCTATAGAGCAATTAGAGAATGCTCTATAAAAGATAGCCGCTTAAGAAAGCTATAGGAACTTGTAGGGAGCTAGGGTTATTAATCCAGAGCAGTATATCCTACACTAAATTATAAAGGCACTTATAGAAGGTAAAATAGTATTTCTCTCCTAATTATTATATATATTAGAAGAATTAATTAGAGGACTGTAAGTTAATAATTTATTTTATTAGTAATAATTAATAAGAGTATAGAGAGTAATTAATAAAATTAAGTACTATTAATATAATAAGAATAATATACTATTCTATAAGAATAGGCTAGTGATCCTAAAGTAATAGGCACTTTAAGGGGAAATCCTATATTAATACTATAAAGACCCTAAAGTAGGATATATAGGTATAGCAAAAATAGTAGAATTAATTGCAAGGAAGTTCTATTAATAGGGGATTAGCTAAGAAGTTAAGGATTATATATCCTAATATTAGTATTATTAAGGGGTATAGGTACTAAGGCACTAGCTATATAGGCAATTAAATTTACTATCACTATTAGTATATCTATTCTAGGAAATTAATATGGATTTTATTATAGGGTTACTAAATAGTATATAAGTAGATAGTAAGGAATATAATGCAATCCTAATAATTATATATTATATAATAAAATATATAATATTTATCCCTATAAGGAAGACACTAAATACAATATAATTAGCATAATTAATATATAAATATATAGAATATAAGTTTAATAGCTCAGAAGGGATTATAAATAATAAAAATAAGCTCTTTATTAGTAAATTCTAAATAGACCTTATAAAGGAAAAAGTAACCTATTATTAATTATCTATAATATATTACCTATAAATAGATAGGTAGATAGAGTGCCTCTATTAAATACTAGAGAAATATCTATAAGTATATACTAATAACTCACTAAATTAGTAAATAATATAGCTTTTAGAGGCAGCATTTGCCTATAATAATAGCTACTACTAAACTATAAGGGTATCCCTAATATATACACTATATAGCTATTATCCTTAAATAGTAGAATATATACTATAAGAAATAAAAACTAAAGTTTAAAGAGTGCAAAAATATATTAAGACCTTTTAGTAAGTATGCACTAAAATGCAAAGATATTAATAATAAGCAATAAAGAAATAGGTATAGGGATATAATAAATAGTATAAGCCCTAAGAATTTATAATTAGATAGATTATAAGCTTATTAATAAGAAACTTTTATTTTAAATATAAAAAGCTAGCGCTTAAATTTATTCCTATTATAATAATAAAATAAATAAAAATATAAATATATTAAATATACCTCCCTAAATAATATAAATAAATATATAATATATTTTTAATTAGGCTATTTAAACTATAAAAAAGTGCTTATAAAATATAAAATAAAATAAAGAATAAGCTCTTATTATTAAAGGAGGAAAATAATAAATAGAAAGTAAAGGAGATTATTAGTTATAAAAGAGATAAAGAGGCGCATTTCTTCCTAATTAAATAAATAAAATAGCTAATAAAATATAATATTTAGGAATTAAAAAAGCACTTAATAAATATATAAAAAAAACTAAATAACTATTAAAAATAAATTAAAAAAATATATAAAAAATAAAATAATTAAATAGAATTAAGGGGGGCAATAAAGGACTATTAAACTAAATGCAATAAAGGGCTACTAAATAAAGGGCTATATAAAATAATTAATAATATAATATAAAGCTACTAAAATAATAAAAAATAAAGAAAAAAGGGAATAAAATGCTATTATAGGCAGTATTAGCGCTTAGAGGGCAAAGGCCTAGTAATAGGACCTAAAGCTAATTTATTATTATTATTATTATTAATAGCAAGATAGCAGGAAAGAGTAGAGCTATAGGGACAAAAAGTAGGCATTAGTGAATAGGGGCAGGCAAGCCGGAAAGGGACTGGCAATAGCTTAATATTAAGGGTAATAGTATAGATAGAGATATATTGGGAGAAATGCATACCTAGGGGAGTAGCGCTATGCTTATCCTAAGCGGGAGTAGAGGGCGCGGAGCTATTAGTAGTAGAAGAGATAGAGAGGGAAGGAGAGGCCAGGATAGGGGCCCTAGAAAACGCAATAATATTAATAAGGATAGCGCAAATAATATAGTAATAGCTTAATAGCGCCCTAAAAGTAATAAAAACTATAAGTAGCGCAAGAGCGCTAGCAATATAGTAAATAACTACTAAATGCTTAGTAGTAATAATAATAAGGTATAAAGATAAAATCTTCTCCTTAATATTAAAGGCAAAATGCCCCTTATAAATATAAAGCTACTATAAGCAAGAAAGGAGATTATTAATTAAAAGATAAGTATAAATATAAAAAGGCTAAATAGCTTTAATTATAGCTATAAGGGCAATAAGGTTATTATAGATATAAATAGGGATAAGGTTATATTAGAACTATTAGTAAATATTTAATAAGGGCGCGTAAGGAGTCTTAAGCAATATATTTATAATTATAAAGAGATTATAGCAAGCTAGTAGGTTAAAACTAGCTCTTATAGTGACTATTTAGCAATTAAGGCAGGGGAATTATTAGAATTAATAGCCTAAATAGTAATAGCACTATTAGGATTAATAAGGAACTTAATAAGAGCTTATTAAGTAGAGGCTATAGCCTTAATAGCCTGCTAGAGCTATTAATACCTAAAGGATAAAGAAGCAGCTAATAGGCTAAAAGCCTTAGCCTTATTTAATTTAAAACGCTCCTTATAAGAAAATATAAGCTTTATAAATACTTAATATTAATAAATAAAAAGAATAAGCTTAAGAGGAATCTAGAAGGCCTATTAGCAATAGAATATATAAAGAGTAATTAGTAAACTTATATTAGAGCATTTATAGTTAATACTCTTATAAATAGTGCAGATAATGCTTAATTTATTAGACTGGTAGTATAAGATATTAGGGCTCTAATAAACTATATATATATACTTAAAGCAGGAAATACCTATCTAACCGAACTATATAGGATTAGAGATAGTAGAACCGGGAGGAGGATTAGAAATATTAAAGGCCGTAAGGATGGCTAAAATGCGCAGAAGAGCTATTAGAGGGCAGGGCAATAGGTCGGAGAGCAAGCAGTAAGGGAGGAGATAGAGTGGCAGGCCGGCAAGAGATTAGGGATAACGCAGCAATAGAAGGGAGGAATAAGGCAGCGCAAGGAGAGGAGAAATGTATAGTAGAGAGAAATGCGAGATATAAGGAAGGGAAAAAATATAGAGTATAGGGGAGAGAGATATAGTTTTAAGGCAGGATAGGAAATCAATAAATGCAGTATAGTAAATACTAAGTAAGTAAATTATAAATAAATAGTATGCAATTAATTAATTAGAATAATTATAATAAATAAAGTAAAAATAAATAAATAGTATATAGCTAATTAATTAGAATAATTATAATAATAATAATAATAATAATACTATAAGGAATGTATAAAGCGCGCAATAATTAATTATAAAATAAGGAATTAATTAAGGCTATTATAATAGGGCAATAATAGCTTAGGGACTAAGCCTCTAAGAGGGGGGGATAATTATAAGGAGCCTAGTATAATAAAGGCCCACTAAGCGGCCAATAACGGTAAGCTAAGGTAAACCCAGTTTAATTAGCACAAGCCCTAGGCCCTAAAGGCATAAAGGGGCAACGCAGCCAGCCATAACTATAACTAGCCAAATTAAAGTCTTTTATAATACTAATATATACCTTTCTATGCATACTATTTCACCCTAATTACGCAACCCTTATATATTCTTAATCTTTAATCCCTATAAATTAGTAAAAAATATACTCTTTAATGCCTTATTCCTTAAGCCTTTATTAAAATATCCTCTACTCCTCCTACTCCCTTATAATCTACCTAATTATTTAACCTTTTACTGCTTATACCCTTAAGTCTTATACCTAAATACCTATCTCCTTATTATCTTTTAATATATTTAAGTCCTTTAAATTAATAATTTCACTTTAAGATTAATAGATATTATATAGCTCTTCCCCTCCTTTATATTTATTTTAATCTCTCTATCTATTTATTATTAAGTTTATTATTACTTACTAATATATTTTCCTATTAATATAATTATTTATTACTATTTCCTCTATTATTAGAGGTTATTGCCTTATTAATATGCCTTTAGTATTAATTTAGATAATAATAATCTCACTCCTTAGTTTATCTTGCCTAATTTACTTACTCTATTATATATAATCTACTATCTTAAATAGTATTTTAAGATATAATACTATATAGATATTAGGTATATTAATATTAAGCCTAAATATATTAATTATTATAATTACCTTTCCTTTATTATATTAATCTTAATTTATATTATTTATTTATATTTATAGCCTCTCTATTTTGCTATTATATATATTAACCTTATAGTAATAAGTATTATATTTTAATTTCTCTATTAGAGCCTTTATTGCCTTTATTTGCTAATAGTATATAATTATTTTAATAGGCTATAGGTATTTTTCTAGCTTTTAATTAATAAGCTCTCTTATTATTATAATAATTATTATTATTATTTTTATAGCGCTTATTATAAATATAGATTATATATTATAAATAATATTAATATATATTATCCTTATTTAGATTATAATAATATCCTTATGCCTTATATTAATAAGATTAAATAATATATCCTCTTAGTTTAGTAAGAGTATTGCTATAAGGTAAATTATTTATACCCTAATAAGTATTAGGCCCCTTAGCTCTTATAGCTTAGATTAGAATACTTTTATGCCCTTAAGAATTATATAATTCTTATTAATAATAAATTAATTTAGCTATATTATAATTTATAATAATTTAATATAATCCTAGAATTATTTTATTATTATTAATTTTAATATAATAAAAATAATTAAAACCCTACTTAGAATATAATTATTCCTCTATTTAATATATAAGATATTTAGCTTTTAATAGTAATCTATTATATCCCCCTAGAAAGATATAAGCAATATAATAATTACTATTATACTATTAGGGCAGCTAATAGCTAATAATATAAAATAAAGGCTCTTATTAGTATTAATCCTTATTATTATTACTATTAAGCTCTTATTTATTATAATTAAATTAATTGCTTTTTATTACTTCCCTTAAAACTAGGCCTAGTCCCTATATAGGCAGTATAATTTATAATTAATATTAATTTACTATAGAACCTTCTACTATTTTAATTAAAGGTCCTTTATTACTTTATAGTATAATAATAGGTTCCTCTATTTATACTTAGGCTTAAATACCTCCCTAAATCTATTAATAGCTAATAGAAACCTAAAAAGGCAATACTGTTTCTTATTAATAAATTAGAAGTTAATTTACTATTTATTTATCTTAAAGCAGCCCTCTATAATAAGCTGCCTATAGATTAGGCCTGCAATTAAGAATCTATATTCTGCCTAGATATCCTATAGGCTGTCTTTATTGCCCTTATTATTGCTATTACTACTATGGCCCTTATCTGCCTCTCTAATAAAGGCCGCCTATATAGTTATCGCATTATGGAAATACCGCCACGTAAATGCAGCCATAAGGTGCCTCTAATTACTAATAGTAACCCCTTTCTTGCAGCTGGGTTGGCTTATCCTTTGCAGTATGCGTATTATCTGGGTTGATATTTAGTATTGCTTGGGGCCCAGTTTATGCGCTTTTCGCCCAGGCTCTTGCAATTGAATACTCTTGCTTCTAGCTTCGCTCCTATCTGACCTATATCTATCGCCCTTATTATCTATGGTCTCCTCTATAGCCTAAAGGCTGGCGCTAAACTGGTCTACCTCCTAAATATTAGCTTATGCCTCCTCCTAGTGCGGCAATATAAACTAGAGATAATATACTAATAGGATACAAACCTCCTAGGGGATAAACTAATAGATAATCTTAAGCCGCTCTATCTTTAAGAACCCTTTATAGTAGCTAATAATAAGCATAATAAGTTTATAGTCTATTAAGATATTCTATACCCTACTATTTACTATATTATAGTATTATAGAGTAAGGAGCTTAAGTAATTATATTAGTTGCCTGCTATTAAGATAGATGAGAAATAGGAGAACCTTAAGAAATTCCTCTAGATCTATATTATAGCGTAAGATAGCCTTTTCGCAGAGCTTAAATCTAATCTCTAAGTCGGTCCGGACCTATTCCCTTTAGCGCGTATTATCCTTCTATAGTTTCCAAAAGACCTATCCCTTACTTGCGGCATTAAGCTAGAAGAGGCTCTCTATAAATAAATAACTTATTATTGCATTTATGGCATTATTAATAAGCTTATCCTATAAGATCTCTAATAGCTATAGCTTAGCTAGTAATTAATCCTTAAAATCCTAATATAAGAGTAATTTCTTATAAAATAATAATTCAGCCTATTATAAAGCTATTTAAAGTATTAACTAGATATTAAGGATATTAATCTATAGGCCCTTATAGATAGTATCTTCCCTATTCTAGCTAATTAAACCTTCTATAGCCTTATTGCTATCTGCTATTATACTATAATTGCAAAATTATATAATAAACTATATTAATATAGTATTCTAGCCTTAATTGCCCCTAATTATAAATTAGTGCATTATTTTAAAAATAAGATTAAAATAGCTTAAGTTATTCTCCTTTATATCTTCCTTACTCTAATCTTACTATCTTTTTTATTAAATAGATTTAGCTTTTAAATTAATAATATATTTAATAAATAGAAAATATAAAATAGCTATAATAGCTAAAAGCTTTAATATAAAGTTATTATAAATCTCCTATATATTATTCTTATAGATATTTAGGATTATTAAGAAGTTAATAAGAATACTCTAATACTTAATAATCTTAATAAAGTAATTAAGGATAGAGATATAAAGCTCTAATATAGCTTCCTTAAGCTAGGTCTATAGCTTTATTGCCTATAATATATTAAGGTTAGTATTATATTTAATAAGTTTATCTGCATACTATATTATAGCGCTATATATAGCAAACTGCCTCTTATTAAGCCTAAAAGGTAATTAATTAGCTAGATCCTTAAGTACTATAGCCTATATAATATATATAAATAGCTATAAATATATTATAATATACCTCTTTTAAATTACCTATTTAAACCTAAAGTAGAATAATATACTTTACTCCTTATTAAGCTCCTTTTAATTAACCTTAAATAGTATATTCTATAAGATAATATTTAGCTTTATAATAATTATTATATAGTAAATAAAACGCTTAATAGTAGAATATATATATTAAAACTTAATATTATTAACTTTTAGGCCCTTAGAATTAATAATATATTTAAGTAAGATTAAGCCTTATAGGAACTCCTTCTCCCTACTAAAGTCCTTTAGATAGGCAGCTATTCCTAGCTAGTAGAGCTATACATTTAGGGAGGCAAAATTGCCCTACTCTTTAATATCTTCGGCCTCTTGCTTCTAGATATCTTTTGCCTTTAATTAGAACGCTTCTAAGGCCTACTGCATACTCCCCTCTACCCTCTATACCTCTGCTCTTAAACTATTAAGATCTCAGCCTCTTATAACCTTAAAGTATTCGCTATATAGACCTTTAGCGAATAGCTGCTAATAGAGTATACCACTCCTCTAATAGGCAGAACCCTCAGCTGCCTTAGCAGCACTGGCACACTGGGGACCAGGCTTTGGGCTTAGGTCGACGCCATATAGTCCCGAGAGATGTTCTCGGATTCTTCTCGAGTTTGCACCCACAAACCGACAGTCTATGGTAAACGTACATTGAAACCCTCCACTCTTCGGCTCGCCAAGTGCCTCGACCGGCGGACTGTTATTAGGGATAAATGGTAACGCTAGGATCTTATCCTCGCCGTCAATGAGGTCAAGTGCATCAGCCCATAGTTTAATCTTATCGATTTGCTTCTTGATAAATCTATGTGGCTTGCCGCGTAGATGGGCCAGAATCCTGCGTTATAACACCATAGTCTTGCACGACCGGCAGCAGAGCAGTCGTAAGTCTGATAAGTGGATAAAGTACTCCATGGTATTAATTCGTCAATTGATAATTGCATATAAAAGAAGAAGTTAGAAAACGTTTCCAGTTCCTTAGCTTTACTCTATACCCCTTTTACTCTTCTCCTGAATGAAGTTGCTTTTGTTCTATTAATGACTGCTGGTGTAAGTGCGACCGCCATAGCTTCTATAAGTGAGTTAATGTGGGCTCTGATTCAATGGTCTGTGCAGGCCTCCCCTGTCGACCCAAGAACTTCAAGATCAGAGCCCATAACTGAACATAGGATATCATTACAATCATAACACTTTAGCAAGAAATAATCACACTGCTAAAATCATAGGGCTGGGTTTTATATACTTATAAATTTTTAGGCGCATAGAATCTCTAGGAGTGGGTAAACTGGAGTTCGTCGGCTACCCTATATTCAGTTCGTCGGTTACCCCATGTCATGCAAGCGCCCTTTCATTTCCCACCAAAAAGAGTTCGTTAGTTGCTAAATAACGCAAGACATACTATTAGGGGCAAATATCGATAGATTACCTTAATCTCTCCTGACTTGTGGTACCCCTTATAGTATATAGCAATGAAATATACTATCTCCTTATAGATAAAAATATTATGCATACCGCTATTTATTATATTTTATATCTATAACCCTAATACCTCTAGGGCCCAAGCCAGCTATCTGCCTATTATGTGCATTAATATCTACATCTATTCCCAGAATTGCTTAATTGCCTGGCCGTATTTATATATCTCTATCCCTTAATATAGGCACTACTTATCTAATAATTCAATTAACTATGCCTTTTACTGCACTGCTAACTTAGACATTTAGTTAATAATCTAATCCTGCCCTAACTTAATCCACTACTAATTAGCCTTATGGCGCAAAAATGAATATTCTAATTCGCTCTTACCATACTGGTCCTTAATGTGCGACCATAGAATCCGCAGCAATATATCTTGCATTAACGGCGGCTCCAGTTACTGGCTCTAATCTACTGCCGCTGCCGCCGCTGCCGCCGCCGCCGCATCCGCTGCATCCGTCATTGTTAATATGGCTAATGTCCGCCGCGCCTCCTCTAATATATTATGCAATATATCTAATAATTAGTTTATCTCTAATTATACCTATTTATATATAATCTAGTCTCCTTACTAATTAATTGTCTTTTTGCTTAGTATTATATATTAGATCTTTATTCTATATATATATATATTAATAATCTAATTTATTAGTATTAGGTCTATATTCTCTTGATCTAATATTTAGGTTATAAACCGCTGCACCTTATGCTATATAATTTAGAATAATCCCTTAGCCTTTTCCTTAGCCCTCCTCTTGCTTATTATTTACTATAATTACGCAATCTAATCCTACTACTCTAATATAGACTAATATAATATTAAATACCGGGCTCCCTTAATAATAGCTAAATATATTAGTATATAATTAGCTATTAATACCTATCTGCTTATTAAGTCTAACCTTATAATAGCTAATATACTAATAATAATATTCTTATAATATTACTTACTTTTTAATAAATAATTAAAAAAATAGATTATAATATCTAAATAATTCCACTCTAACTAATTATCTATAAATTAGCTAATAGTATTAGCTCTAATTATAACCTATTCGACCCCTTAGTAAAATACGGCTTATAACTTTTCTTACTTAATGGTTATGCGGTATAGCAATCGTTTATCCTTATGCCTGCGCTAATAACCTCTGGCCTCTCTATATGTGCTATTATTAGCGTGCTTGCTTGCACTGTTATCTGCGCTTTTATCTGTGTGGTCTATATGGTCTGTATGGTCTGTATGGTTAGTGTTATTAGTATTATCTATATTGTCTATATTGTCTATATTGTCCATATCGTCTATATTATCTATAGCTATATTATTATCCTCCTTTAATTGCTTCTAAATGCATATTATAGTATGCTATTGCTCCTTATATTGCTTTTATGCATCTAGCTCTATAATACCTTTAAATAGCTTATTAGGCATAATATATATTTCCTTCTGCTTGATTTTAAATAATTTAGCTATATTAGGACTATAATAATTAGCGGCTATATATATATTATTTAATATAAATTTAAAAATTGCCTATATCTTTTATAATACTGGCTTATTATTGCTAATAGGCTATAATACTTCCTCTTTTAATTGCATTTTATTAACTTTAGTTAAATGCTAGGCCTATTTATATTACTTTAATTATTTTTATGCCTCCTATTTATTATTAATATTTTAGATCTAGGCCTTAGCCTTATTCTTAAATGCCTTCTTATTATTATACTATATACGCTTTAAAAACTTAGCCTTATAGTTATAATTATCCTAGCTATTCCCCCCTTAGCTATTAGACCTTAATAGTATGCTCTAGCTAACTTTAAACTAATTACTAGCTACTTAATTCTAGAAAAACTGCTAATATTAAACCCCTATTCTTTATAATATTAGCAATATAGCTACTATAAACTCCTTAATATACTAACTTTATTTCCACTTATTAATCTATTTATAATTCTTCTAATAATATTATTATATACGCTTAATTTAGCAGGCTATATATAGATATTAATTATATTTAAACCTATTATTCTTTAGCAGTAGGATAAATAGGATAGGGGCTATTATTAATAGCAGTACTAATTATTATTATAATTCCTTTTAGTTATAAATAATGCCGGGGATAGCCTATATAACCTTATAGATTTACCTTAAATTGCTATTTAATATTACTATATATTATGCTTTTAAATAATTAATTATTTTATTATTTATAAATACTATTCTATATAGCTTATAAATAATAAATAGGTATTTAGGCAAATAAATAAATAGCTCTATAATAATAGTAATAATAATAAATAGCTATTTATGCCCCCTTTTTAACTCTTTTATCTTTATGCTATTTTATTTTTGCTTTTATTATATTATTAGGGCAGTACTAAACTTTAAATCTAATAGCCCTCTCTTTTTAATAGGTTTTTCTAATTATTATTAGTACTAATTTATCTATTTAAATAGCTTTAATAGGCTTAATATAATTAAAGCTAAATGCTAACCTCCCTAAGCGGCAGTCTAAATATATATTTGCCTATACTAATTTACCTAATCTTAGCCCACTCTTAACCTTAATTTATTACTATAATAAAAACTTTAACCTAATTGCAATATAGTAAATTAGATTCTTTACTCTTAAAAATTAATAAGCAATATATCCTTAAAATTATCTTTTAATATATATTAGTTTTAGCTATTATAGCTACTAGCTTCTAATAGAACTCTACCCCCTAGTTTTTAAAAGAACTCTACCCTCTATCTTTAATAGTGCATTTTTAATTTATATATGATTTCAAAAGAACTCTAAGAAGAGTTCTTTTACAAATTGTTAATAGGTTTTTCCGATTATCGCTAGTGCTAACTTATCCATTTAAATGGCTTTAATGGGCTTAATATAGTCGGGGCTAAATGCCAACCTCCCTAAGCGGCAGTCTAAATATATGCTTACCTATACTAACTCACCTAACCTTAGCCCACTCTTAACCTTAATTTATTATTATAATAAAAACTTTAATTTAATTGCAATGCAGTAAATTAGGTTCTTTACTCTTAAAAATTAATAAGCAATATATTCTTAAAGTTATCTTTTAATATATACTGGTTTTAGCTATTTTAGCTGCTAGCTTCTAATAGAACTCTACCCCTTAGTTTTTAAAAGAACTCTACCCCCTATCTTTAATAGCGCATTTTTAATTTATATATAATTTCAAAAGAACTCTAAGAAGAGTTCTTTTATAAATTATTAATAGGCTCGCGAAACCACTCTATAAATGCAGCCTCCTCTTCCTTATTATGCTATTTATTCTCTTCCTTGCCTCCTTCTCTGCCTCCTTCTTCGCCTACTTCTCCCTTACCCTCCCTGCCCCCTCTTCCTCTTCCTCTTCTCGCCCTCCTCTATTGCCTTTTCTCCTCTCTCCTCCCCTCTCGCTTCTACCTCTCGAAATTGCTAGCCACTTCCCTCACCTCCCGCTCTTTATCTCTATTATTTCCTACTACCTTATTAGCCTATAAAAATATGCTTTTCCTCCTCTTTTATTTAATTCTTACTTATATATTCTATTAAAATAATAATATTAATTATATATATTATATTAATAATTCCCTAACCTTTTAAAGTAAATATTAATAAATTACCTTAATCTCTCCTAATTTATAATACCCTTTATAATATATAGTAATAAAATATACTATTCCCTTATAAATAAAAATATTATATATATTACTATTTATTATATTTTATATTTATAACCCTAATACCTTTAGGGCCTAAACTAACTATCTATCTATTATATATATTAATATCTATATTTATTCCTAAAATTGCTTAATTGCCTAATTATATTTATATATTTTTATCCCTTAATATAGGCACTATTTATCTAATAATTTAATTAATTATGCCTTCTATTATATTATTAATTTAAATACTTAATTAATAATCTAATCCTACTTTAGCTTAGTCTATTATTAATTAGCCTTATAGTATAAAAATGAATATTCTAATTTACTCTTATTATACTAATTCTTAATGTATAATTATAAAATCTATAGTAATATATCTTATATTAATAGTGGCTTTAATTACTAGCTCTAACTTATTGCTGCTGCTATATTTATTATTATTAATATAGCTAATATCTACTGCGCCTCCTCTAATATATTATGCAATATATCTAATAACTAGCCTATCCCTAATCGCACCTATTTATATATAATCTAATCTCCTTATTAATTAATTATCTCTTTATTTAATATTATATATTAAATCTTTATTCTATATATATATATATTAATAATCTAATTTATTAGTATTAGGTCTATATTCTCTTAATCTAATACCTAGGTCATAAACCGCCGCACTTTATACTATATAATCTAAAATAATCCCTTAGCCTTTTCTTTAGCCCTCCTCTTGCTTATTATCTACTATAATTATATAATCTAATCCTATTACTTTAATATAGACTAATATAATACTAAATATTAGGCTCCCTTAATAATAGCTAAATATATTAGTATATAATTAGCTACTAATACCTATCTACCTATTAGGTCTAACCCTATAATAGCTAATACGCTAATAATAATACTTTTATAATACTGCCTACTCTTTAATAGGTAATTAAAAAAATAGATTATAGCATTTAAATAACTCCATTTTAATTAATTATCTATAAATCGGCTAATAGTATTAGCTCTAATTATAACCTGCTTAACCTCTTAGCAAAATATAGCTTATAATTTTTCTTATTTAATAATTATGCAGTATAGTAATCATTTATTCTTACGCCTATACTAATAACCTCTAGCCTCTTTATATATACTATTATTAGCATACTTACTTATACTATTATTTACGCTCTTATCTATATAGTCTATATAATCTATATAATTAGTATTATTAATATTATTTATATTATTTATATTATTTATATTATTTATATTATCTATATTATTTATAGCTATATTATTATTCTCCTTTAATTGCTTCTAAATGTATATTATAATATATTACTGCTCCTTATATTGCTTTTATATATCTAGCTCTATAATACCTTTAAATAGCTTATTAGGCATAATATATATCTCCTTCTGCTTAATCTTAAATAACTTAGCTATATTAGGACTATAATAATTAGCAGCTATATATATATTATCTAATATAGATTTAAAAATTACCTATATTTTCTGCATTACTAGCTTATTATTGCTAATAGGCTATAATATTTCCTCTCTTAATTGCACTTTATTAATTTTAGCTAAATATTAAGCCTATTTATATTACTTTAACTATCTTTATGCCTCCCACTTATTATTAATATCTTAGATCTAGGCCTTAGCCTTACTCTTAAATGCCTCCTTATTATTATATTATATATACTTTAAAAACTTAGCCTTATAGTTATGGTTATTCTGGCTATTCCCCCCTTAGCTATTAGACCTTAATAGTATGCTCTAGCTAACCTTAAATTAACTACTAGCTATTTAATTCTGGAAAAACTGTTAATATTAAACCCCTATTCTTTATAGTACTAATAATATAGCTATTATAGACTCCTTAATATATTAACCTTATTTCTGCTTATTAATCTATTTATAATTCTTCTAATAATACTATTATATGCGCTTAATCTAGTAGGCTATATATAGATATTAATTATATTTAAACTTATTATTCTTTAATAATAAGATAAATAGGATAGGGGCTATTATTAGTAGTAATACTAATTATTATTATAATTCCTTTTAGTTATAAATAATACTAGGGATAGCCTATATAACCTTATAGATCTGCCTTAAATTGCTATTTAATATTATTATATATTATACTTTTAAATAATTAATTATTTTATTATTTATAAATATTATTCTATATAGCTTGCAAATAATAAATAAGTATTTAGGCAAATAAATAAATAGCTCTATAATAATAATAATAATAATAAATAGCTATTTATACCCCCTTTCTAATTTTTCTATCTTTATGCTATTTTATTTTTGCTTTTATTATATTATTAGGGCAATATTAAACTTTAAATCTAATAGCCCTCCCTTTCTAATAAGTTTTTCTAATTATTATTAATATTAATTTATCTATTTAAATAGCTTTAATAAGCTTAATATAATTAGGGCTAAATACTAACCTCCCTAAGCAGCAGTCTAAATATATACTTGCCTATACTAATTTACCTAACCTTAGCCCACTCTTAACCTTAATTTATTACTATAATAAAAACTTTAACCTAATTGCAATATAGTAAATTAAATTCTTTACTTTTAAAAATTAATAAATAATATATCCTTAGAATTATCTTTTAATATATATTAATTTTAGCCATTTTAGCTACTAGTTTCTAATAGAACTCTACCCCCTAGTTTTCAAAAGAACTCTACCCCCTATCTTTAATAGCGCATTTTTAATTTATATATAATTTCAAAAGAACTCTAAGAAGAGTTCTTTTATAAATTATTAATAGGGTAAAAAGAAGTAGGCAAATAGCTTAGAATAGCGCAAAAATAAACCCTATCCCAACCCTAACCCTACTTAAACTTAAAGTAGAATAGTATATTCTACTTCTTATTAAGCTCCTTTTAATTAACCTTAAATAATATATTCTATAAGATAATATTTAGCTTTATAATAGCTATTATATAGTAAATAAGATATTTAATAGTAGAATATATATATTAGAGCTTAATATTATTGCCCTTTAGGTCCTTAGGATTAATAATATACTTAAGCGAGATTAGACCCTATAGGAACTCCTTCTCCTTACTAAAGTCCTTTAAATAGGCAGCTACTCCTAGCTAGTAGAGCTATATATTTAGGGAGGTGAAATTACTCTATTTTTTAATGTTTTTAGCCTCTTACTTCTAGATATCTTTTGCCTTTAATTAGAATACTTCTAAGGCCTATTGCGCGCTCTCCCCTACCCTCTATACTTTAGCTTTTAACCTATTAAGATCTTGGCCTCTTATAACCTTAAAGTATTTACTATAAGGCCCCTTAGTAAAGAATTATTAATAGAAGACTCTACTTCTCTATAGTGCATTTATTTGCTCCTCTTTAGCCTAAGCTATTAATTAATAGCTAGCCTTAAGCTTTTAATCTTATTAGTAAACCTCTTTAAGATAATATTAGATTTATTTTAGTGTAGGGCCTATAAAATAATAGTTTAGTATAAAGGTGTATTAAAATCCTCTACTTTTTAGCTTTTTAAGTATTTTAATTAATATATTATTATTAAAAAGGAATAAAATATTCCTAATTCTATTTTATTTATAAATAATATTAAATATAGCTGTCTATTGCTATATTAGCTTAATCTAAGCTCTAAGAAGCTTATAAGGTAGTGCTTAAAGATGCGATTTAATCCTGCATTTAATAATAATTATCTTATAAGAATAGCACTTAAGAACCTAAAAGTTTAATAAATAAGTAAAATACTTTATTAATAAAATAATTTTATAGAAAGTCTATTATTATTATATCTAATAAAATAATTAAGATTTCTTTATATTCTTTTTATATCTCTTTTAAATTTCTACTTATTTTTACTTAAATATAGCTATTAAAGCTATTATATTTTAAAGTATTAGTCTATATATACCTCCCTTATTACCTTATAAATACTAAAATTAAGGTCTATAATAAGATATAATATAGCTCTATAAATATAATAAATAGAGGAGAAATAAATAGAAAATTAGAATTATAGGCTTAAGGTTAATATCTATATTAATTTTTATATTTATTAGACCTCTATTAGCTAAGAAATAGCTAATTGCTACCTGCTTTATAAGTTAATTAATTATTACCCTATATCTTACTAGCGCCTTTTAGTTTCACTCCTAATTTTAATTAACATCTACTAGATATCGCAACCCATACTGTCAGGGTCAGGGAGACTGACCTCCTTATCGACAGGTATTAGAGTTTATAGCTGCATATTAAGCTTTAATATGACACTTTCCGGGTCTAAAGGAACAAGCCCAGCGCCTCTAAAACCCCCCCTGATATTGCTTTCTGTTATAGCGGCTTAGTAGGCGGCATAAAAGGCCGGAAGGAAGTCGGTCTTGGAAATGTAAGTTATTAAGCATCTGATTAACTGCTCGATTTCTTAATTATATGCTTTTTTAAGAGGCCTAAAGCACTTAATATTAAGAGGCTAAAGTAAGTAAGATAAATAAGGCAGTATATATAATATAATAATATAATTATCTTTATAATATTTCTTAAAGTTAATTAAATAGTAACTTTTATGCCTATTAAGGATTAAGAGATAATAGCGATTAGTTAATTAGGCCTTAATATACTAATTAAAGTACTTAAGCTATTTAAGACCTATCTTATTATTAGTCTAGCTATTTTAAATTATTAAAATAGCCTAATCCCTTAAGAGGTTGCTTTTTTAGTACTAATTAGCTAGGTAATATTAGCCTATAATTATAATAAATAGTGCAATTACCTAGCCTTCTATATTAATTATTTAAATAATTATAATTTATTCCTAGTTTCTAGGCTAGACTGATTTTAGCCTTTTATGCCTTTCTGCACTTATAATAACTATTCTACTTGCAATTAGGCCCATTATAAAGCTAATCTTATTAAAGTTATAAATATTAATTAAATTAATATTATATTTTATAATTATATTCTCTATAAGCCTAAACTAATTATAAATAATAGTTAGATCTTTATATTTAGCCCTTTAATAGTTATATTTATAAAAAAAATGCATCTTAAGGTCTAATTATTGCCTAATAAAGTTAGAAGCCTAGCGCTTGCTGATAGGTGATGCATTATAATTAGCAAGCAGTTAATTAGCTATCTCTTTAATACTATATAGTCGCAAGGGAAATCCTTGCGAATCTAGGTTAAGAATGAACTGAATAATAATCTACTCCTCTAGATCGGATAGTCTCTATGAGTTAGGGATAGTATTGCGTTGAGATTGAATGCTATTCTGCTAGCAATATAGCCTCTGCTCTTTGACTTTATAGATGCTAGAAGCCCGCTAAATACTTAATTTTAGGTTATTCTGGAGGGCTTAAAGGGCAAGAATGGTATTTACCTCAGTATTTAATTGTGATATGCTTAGTTGTGAAGATTTAATTGATGAAGTGGAAAGTTAGGTATAGGAAGGAAAAGTGCGCCACTTGCTTGTCTGCGCCGCTCGCTTATCATGCACGTTATACTTTATACTATAGCTCTAGTATTATTCTTAGTCTTATTTTTATTTATATTTATATTATTATTTATTAATCTTAATAGCTAGTATAATATATTTTATAAGAGTATTATTTAAAAAAAAAAATTAGCAAACTCTTCTCTTTAACTAGTTAGTTTTCCCATATCCTTAAGGCTTATTTAGGCAAGCGTATCAAATAACGAAGGGGAGAAAATGTAATTGTGAGGCTGATGTGATGTATTCATGAGTAGCTTGTTGATCGTTGTTGTTCTCTCTGTCCTTTTTCTTCATCTGATCAAATGGTCTTTTATAGACAGAAATGATTCTTAGACTTCCTCCTTCCTCCGAGCCCCTCGGGTATCCGACCTCTTTCTCCGAGTCCTTCGGGTAGTCGGCATCATGGGTAACAAAGGAAGTTGGTCATGCCTCTTGATCATATGACTTTCCTGCTGGTCAGGGCTCTAGTCATCTGACCCCAGGGACAAAGGGATCTCTGCCTCCTTTGTCATCTGTGTGGGTGACTTCTTGGTACGGCTTGCGCCTCTGACTGCGACTTCGTATTCGTGCATGTGCCTCTGACATATCTGACAAAACGCGTCTCATAGAGGACGGGCAAAGAGTGGGGCTCCGCCAAATCCCCAGCATTATCAAGTTCACGTGACTTTGCATGTGATTCCGTATGAAGTTCGCGGTATTATTATCTGGACCACGCGCGACCGCCAAACGGTACGCCCAAAACGCGGCTGCTGCCCACACCTCCGTCTATCTTGCATCGACGCGTTTGTGTATCGGCCTGTCGCAAAGTCGCGTGCGTTTCGGCCATGGGCAGAAGTACGGAGTATAGTGCATAAGCCCCATAAGCGTTGTGCCCACGAATTATGTAGATATATTGATGTCCAGAGCACAGGCCACTCTTCCACTAACGAGGAGTAGGTCGCGCTCCTAATTTGTCCCCTTGTGGTTGCAGCACGCGCCAATTCTCCACATTACACGCGTCTTGGATTTTGCCAGACCTTGCGACCAGAGGGGAGATGATTTATTGAGGCATTGCAGGCACTCCGAGGTTTAAGCCTTATCCCAGCTTTAATATACTAACACCAGAATATTTTATGCTATCTCGTATGATAATCCCTTCCCCTTTCAACCTCCTCCAGTTTAAATTATAATACTGGCAATAGGCCCATGCAAATGCAGCTATCCTATAGAGGACTACTGCGCGTAATGCCCTTTTAAAGTTATTCTAAGCAGTAAACCCTTAAGGGCAGAATACAAGCGAAATAGAAAGAAAAGAAGAAAATGTGAGGGCTAGAGTGATGCGCAGCACTGGACTTTATATTTTTTTGAGGACTCTAGCATGGACCTTAGCTATATTATTAAAGATGTTGATCTGAATATCTAATGGCAAGCCATAATGCATTATTCTAATTTCCTCTGTAAGTATTAAAGCTTTTTAAAATAAGGCTTATTAATATAACTTAGTAATTAAAGGGGTTAGATATGCTAAGAATGACTTTATCTGTATAGCTAATAAGTGGACTATTAAGCGATAATAAGCAGTAGTAAGCTTAGCTAAAGATGGCCGAACCAAAGAGTTAGAAAAAGATTAAGTAGCTCGGATTTTAGATATTTAGGCGACAGACAAGCACTATATTTATACACTTATATACTGGATATACTTGCCTAATAAGCTACTAGCTAGAACGATTTATAGGAAGAAAAGCATTCAGGGATGTTAACCTTATTATAGCCTTAATGAACTAATTGCATTAAATTATAGTAAGTTATCCCTGCCTACTATACGCAAGAGTGCACCAGCCCTAATAGTTAATAACTAGTAGATATTATTAATGTTATTAGTATTATAAAGCTGGCTGCTATTAGTTATTAGAGTGAGTTAGGTGATAAGGATCTTATAAACGAACTATATTAGCAGTAGATATATAACTATCTAAACTCCCAGCTTTTAGTAAGAGGTTCTAATATTTATACTATTCTTTCTAATACTTTCACTTTTAGCCTACTAAGCCAGTTTATAAATGCAAAATGCCTAAAAACCCTAATATAGCATTAATTAGGTATAGTAATCCTGCTTGCGGGGAATAGATGCATTAGGAATGCCTATATAATAATATGCTTATAAGGGTATATAACCAACTAGGTACTAATAAGCTATAGCTAATTAAGTCAATATCCAGCCTAAGAGATAATAATATTACTAGTCCATTATGCCTACTAAGATCTAAAGGTATTATAAGGGAAGAGCTGCAGCCTATTTTAGATAAGGTCTAAAATAATATTTATATTTAGGAAGCGATTATAATAATACTGGAGGCAGCCGGTCTGAGAACTAAGAAGTTTGGTATAAATGCTCGAAGAAAGCTGCCTGCGAATAAGGGTCGCAAGGAGAGCGCTGACTTTAAGCCGTATATTGGTCTTTTTAAGGCGACTTTGATATTGGATGAGGGCCCTATAATGTGGAAGATTTGTAATTTGCGGGATAATATCTTAGATGGCGAGAAGATATGGGATGAGAAGGTCTATTGCTTACTATGCGGCGTTATCATTAACTAGATTGCTCTTGCAGGACCCTGCTTATCAGGGTAGCCTCCTTATGCAGGATCATTATGCAGCCTAGACCTAACTGAGGGCTTGACTTCCGTAGTCCAATGAATCGATTATCGAGTTCTGCTCACTATACTAGCAGGTTTAGGCATAAATGAATTTTTTTCCTAGACAATCTGTATAAGATATATCTTAAGATAGATAAGGTATTAATGTTTAGTGCAGGGCGTAAGTAATAGCTTTATGCATAATAAGATAAAGTTATGGCCTACTATAGTATTAAATAAAGCCCTTAGAAAGATTAGAGTGGCCAGCCTTCTTACTTTCTCTTAGAAAGACTATATGGGTGCTAGGGTTAATATTGATTATTTCTTAAGCTGATGCGATGAATGTTCTTGCCTTTATTAAAAGCTTGGATATGGGAGGAGGCCTAATGGCCCTTATTGCTGTTATTGTGAGATATAGTGGCATTAATTGTAATGACTAAAGAAGATAATGCTGCTATTGATAGATAATCCTTGAGTGCAAGGCCTTATCCGCGAGTTCTATGCATCCAGCAATCTGAGCAAGAACTTTCGGCGGAAGCACTTATCCAACCTGCTGTCAGGAGACCGTATTCACTGCAGGGTTTATAATAAGAAGCTTGACGATAAGATGCATCTTCAGAACCACATTAAATAGGTATATAGTACCGTATCATAAGGTGGCGTGGAGGAGACTTCACCCACCTGCCACCCTTGGCGGTCTACCGGAAAATATTCTAAGGATGTAGTTCAACCTAATAAAGCTCAGGCAACTGCAGCTATCACTATCTATAGCAGCAACCCAAGCACCTGCTGCGGCGACTGGTAATACGGGCTGCGACCTCAGATAAAGACTTCTTCCAACGGCCGCCGGCCTCAGTAATCATCATCCTCAATCTTTAAGAATCACACTAACACCTCCTAAAGACCATCACAGACTTGAGATATAGTAGAGACATACAGTTGTGTGCATAAGAAGCTGCCTCTTTTAGAACACTCGTTAAAAGTCTGAGCGTACCCCGCATAGTGTTGGTTACGAGATTCTAAACACTGTGTATATCTCTAAGCGACTCCAGTAACCTTCGGATTAATGCTCTGCCGCTGTCCGAGATGGGTTAAGACTCTAAACCCGCCGCTAACGTTCAGGCATAACAAACTTGGACCTTACATCCACTACGAATGGCACCCCAATTATCTAACATCCACTACGAATGGCACCCCAATTATCTAACATCCAGCGAACCGAGCTCCAGAACGTCATCATCAGTAAATTACAAGGTGAGGAAGTTATTACCAACAAGGAGATAGCCGAAACGATCATCCCCTGCAATACCCGAACCATCCGTAGCGCACGATCGAATATACTACAATATGGCATAATCGACGCCCCTCAAATGAATACAGGTCGGCCCAGAGAAGTAATAGAAAATATGTAGCTGGCCTTGCAGAACCACTTAGATCAGTTTCCATGTATGAGTCAATAAGATATGGCCGATTTCCTTTATAAACAATACCGTGTCAACGTGTCGCGGTCTACGATTAGTAGAACGCTCAAAAGAGCTGGGTGGACGAAGAAGGTCACGCAAAACGTCGCGAAAGAGCGAAGCCAAGATCTCCGAGACGATTATATAGAGCGACGATCCCATTATAAACCTGAATAAATGATCTTTATTGATGAAAGCGGGAGCGATCGAGGTCTTGCGATATTAGGATGGGGTTATGCTCCGAAGGGTGTGACTCCGGTGCAGTTCAAGCGATTTCACTAAGGAAGGAGAGTTCAGGTCCTGCCAGTGTACGCCATAAACGGCGTGATTTATTGCGAGGTGTATGAAGAGCATACGGACGTTCATGTAGTTGAGGGCTTCCTCGAAAGGCTATTGCCGTACTGCGGCAGGTACCCAGAGCCGCGGTCTGTTATATTTATGGACAATGCCTCATTCCATTTCTTCTCTCCGAGGATCACAGATATGTTCGCCGAAGCAGGCGTGATACTGGAAAAGCAGCCTCTATATTCACCAGACTTGAACCCGATTGAGTATTTGTTTGGCTCGGTTAAGAATCGCATCAGGAAAAGATCTCGGGAGGACGAAGATCTTATATAGGGCGACTTCAAATCATATCTACAAATGCAGATTAGAGTTGTAGGACAGGAAAAAAGAGTTGCGAGGGGACACTTCAGGAAGGCACAGATTCATTTTGATGAAAATCTGGAATAAATAAGACGAACACCAAACACTACGTATCTACACTACTATATCAAGTGCTCCTTGCCCTTTTGCGCTGTTTCAAAAAAGTCTGAATACTGCAAATAAAATGCCACGCGATGCCTTCTAGTATGCCGTGCTCTATGTAGAATCGATATATCTTTTCCTGATTGCTGGCAAGCATATTGAGGCCAATGCAATGCGCTAAAGTCAACTCTTGAACCGTGTCGTAGTGCTCCTTTTGTTCATCCGTGCTCACTTGGGACCGCTGCCATACACTGTACGCACTGACACCATCCTCCCTTGAGAGATCCAAGCCCACGAGGGGGGACGTTGGGAAATTCATCTTTGGGGACGAAGGAACACCGACTGCGGTATTAAGAGCTCCAAGTGCGCAATAACAATAGCATCCCATCCTGGTACCACTGGTCGACGAGCCATCCGAGTCCCGTTGTCTCCGCTTGCGACCCAATGCCTTTTCTCGCTCCCTTTGTTCCCTCTCTCCACGCTCGCGCTCATCGTCCAGTACCAATCGCCGAAATTGTCTGGAACATCGTCGTGCCCATTTAAGACTCTCCCCGCCTGGAGATGATCGGCAAGCATCCTTACGTGATGGGGTTGAAGTGCGTGGTGCTTCCCTTCGTTCTGCCAGCAGTGGTCCCCTTTTGTACATGGCCGTCCGGGACAACGTATAAGAGCATATGCTTTCCCAATACATGCCCCTCGACCCAAACCAGCCGTTCTGGCTTCTAACTCTGCTTCCTGGTTGACTGTGGCTCCTCCTCTTCCGGACTTGCCAGTGTCCACACACTTGTAATAGAATGTAACCGTGATGGTGATCCTTTTGCCGTCATTCAGAAACTTGCTCCATTCCTGAAGCTGCTTTGCCATAAATCGCCAGTCCACGTCTAACTTTGGGAATCGCTTCGTTATTTGGCCTGTTTTACGGTCGGTTACGGACAGGACAAGCTTCGTGGCGTCCTCCTTCTAAGGCTTGTTTGCACTCGCGTTATTGAGCTTCGGCTGGAGGATGTGTTTCCAGAACTTGCATGGCGATATTACAATGTCTAGCTCTGATTCGCCACCTTGTCCTCTGTTTTTCACAAACAGTTTCCACTCCACGTTGTAGCGTATCGTTCGTTCGCCTTCGTATGACCGTTCTGGGTTCCAGTCAGCAAATGGCACGAACGCTAAGGCACTGCCCGCAGGTCTCAGTTGGCTTCTCGCGGCAAAGGTTGCATAGTGCGACTCTTCGCTATCAGACGTGGAAAAATCACTGATGGGAGAATCGCTTGCATCGTCGATTGGCCAGTCATTTACAGTCTCACTCTGATTCATGGTTGTTGCTGTGACAGATCGCGAGGCACCTAATTGTTTCTCGCACCTTTGTTCTCGGCAACAGCAGGCCACAAAGGACACGTGTCCTCTTCCATCCGCTTCCATGGCCTTCTACGGTGTTCGATTGTGAGCATGACAAATGATTAAAACTGGGTCCAGATGTGGCGGCTGTGGCTGAAGATTGCCTTTTTCTTGCCTAGCGCGGGTAGATGTTGGCCCAGCACAACGAGTGGCTACAGAGTAATTCAAGGCCTTGGATTTCAGGCACTGATCTCTTTCAGTCTTTCGGAAATCAATCTGACCCTTTTGCCACCGCCTCCAAAGACCGCTCGAAGACCGTCCTGTGCACGAAGATAACACTGCCGAGCTCGTTCTGTTTTGCCTTGTTGTTGGTAGAGAATGCCGAGGTTTTCAAGGGAGTTTAGCGCAGGCATATAGGTGTTGAGGATGATTGGCCCCAATGCCTTCTTATACCCTTGCAGCGCTCGCTTATACATCGCTTCCGCCTCGCTGAGTCGGCCTTGCTTGGCATAGAGGTTTCCTAGATTGTTGATTATGGAGAGTATTAATATATGCTCTAGTCCCTATGCCTTCTCCTTCCCTTATAGCGCTTGCTTATATATTGCTTTCGCTTTACTAAATTAGCCTTAATATTTATAAAGGTTTCCTAGATTATTAATTATATTAAGTATTAATATATATTCTAATCCCTATACTTTTTTATACCCTTATAGCGCTTATTTATATATTGCTTCTACTTTATTAAATTAGCCTTAGATTTTATAGAGGTTTCCTAGATTATTAATTATAGAGAGTATTAATATATATTTTAATCCTTATACCTTCTCTTTCCCTTATAGTACTTACTTATATATTGCTTCTACTTTATTAAGTTAGCCTTAGTATTTATAAAGGTTTCCTAGATTATTAATTATATTAAGTGTTAATATATGCTCTAGTCCTTATGCCTTTTTATACCCTTATAGCGCTTGCTTATATATTGCTTCTGCTTTATTAAGTTGGCCTTAGATTTTATAGAGGTTTTCTAGATTATTAATTATAAAGAGTGTCGATATATACTCTAGTCTTTATGCCTTCTCCTTCCCTTATAGCGCTCGCTTATATATTACTTTTACTTTATTAAGTTAGCCTTAGTATTTATAGAGGTTTCCTAGATTATTAACTATATTAAGTATTAATATATGCTCTAGTCCCTATGCCTTCTCGTACCCTTATAGCGCTTGCTTATATATTGCTTTGGCTTTATTAAGTTAGCCTTAGTTTTTATAGAGGTTTCCTAGATTATTAATTATATTAAGTATTAATATATGCTCTAGTCCCTATGCCTTCTCCTTCCCTTATAGCGCTCGCTTAAATATTACTTCCGCTTTACTAAGTTAGCCTTAATTAGCATAAAGGAGTCCTAGATTATTAACTATATTAAGTATTAATATATGCTCTAGTCCCTATGCCTTCTTATACCCTTATAGCGCTTATTTATATATTACTTCTACTTTATTAAATTAGCCTTAGATTTTATAGAGGTTTCCTAGATTATTAATTATATTAAGTATTAATATATACTCTAATCTTTATGCCTTCTCCTTCCCTTATAGCGCTTGCTTATATATTGCTTCCGCTTTGCTAAGTTGGCCTTAGTTAGCATAGAGGCTTCCTAGATTGTTAATTGTGTTGAGTGTTAATATGTGCTCTGGTCCCCATGCCTTCTCGTACCCTTGCAGCGCTCGCTCATACATCGCTTCCGCTTCGCTGAGTCGGCCCTGGTCGGCATAGAGGCTTCCAAAGGCTCCATACATCCACGATCCCGAATCTTGCACCCTCACGCCTTCAGCTATCAGCTCCAGGCATCGATCAGCATGTTGCAGAAGCCGCCGCTGTACCCTCCAATATTCGTCGTCTTCTTGATTCGGCACATGCGATGCCACACATGCGATCGCGAGTTGCGCCATCTCTGCGTCGGTCTTTTCGTGCAGGACATGTACCATCCAAGCATGCACACATCCATGCACACTATACCCAAGCGACCCCATCACATGCTCCTTGGTTGAAGCATCAGCCTCTACCAATCCATGATCACATAGTAGACGTATGCTCTCTACAAAAGTGAGCCTATCGGTCAAAGCCTGCAACCATGGTGGCGCCAATGAGTCCCTGCTACATAGTAGTTCATACCATAAATCATTATGGCTGAAGTACGCCCAAAGCTTGAGCAGCATAGCAGAAGACTTATTCTGTCGCTCCACATTCTCGTAAGAAACGTTCCATGTTGAGTACATAGCACGATCCTCATATGATAAGAGCTGTGGACTTGATTCCTGGAGTCTATACCATGATTCATTGTATAGGTCGAGGTATTCCTTGCAGGTTACAGTGACCTGGTCCAAGAAGGCTCCAGCAGTCGAGAGGGCAAGGGGAAGGCCATCAAGCTTCTCGGCAAGCTGAACAGCTGCAGGGTCTATATAGAATTAGCATTTTCATCATTGTCTGCTCACTTATATTCATTACCTTCCCCAAGGTGTTTTCGATTCGATGTAGACTCCAAAATCTGAAGGCTGTCCTCAATGCGTTTGAGTTTGCCTAGTCGTATTGTCTGGCCAATTTTGACCGTGGATGACCGTGTCGTCACAATGATCGCGCCTTGGTGACTTTCAGGGAAAAATGGGCGAATGTCGAAAGGCTTCAGGACGATAATATCTTTCTGCCGAGAGTTCCTTCTCTTGGTGCTTTGGCTCTCGGCATCATGGATATTAGCGTTCAAGTCATCCTTGCCGCCCAAGCGAGGGTGGTCATAGTTGTCGTAGACGATGAGCCAGCGTGCATTGCCAGGTTCATCCAACCACCTCTTGACAGCCTTGACCACTTCGTCAACATCTTTATTAGCAACAGCATGTTCGAGATAGGCGATAGAAGAATGCTCCTGGAGTATCCGTTCTGCCGTTTTCACGAAGCTCTGCGCCAGTGCCGCCTCATCTCTTGCATTCAGCCAGATGACTGCCGAGTAATTAGCATAATGCTGCTTAGCGAATGCAATTGCTAATTGCGTTTTGCCAATCCCTCCGAGGCCATGTATAACTACAGTCTGGCGTCCGTGGGATCCTGTCAGCATCTCGTGCATTTGGGTAAGCTCCTCTTCCCTTGCAATAAAGTGATTCACTTCAGTAACCGGGGATAGGCTGAAGCTGAGCGAGAATTGCATCCTATTTCCTCGTGCTATCCGTATGCATGATTATTAGTTATTAAGACCAGGCAGGTCTATGAGAGACACCCACCATCGTCGGCCCTAGATTCTGCCTCCCACCGCGATCGAATGATGCGTTCCGCATCGACCATCATAATTCGCAAATGTTCTGAAACGGTAGTATAACTGATATCCCGCTTTGACCGAAACTTGACCATGTTTTTATGGTCTGCGTGAATGACAATTGACTCCGCATCCGCTTGTCCCGGCACAACTGCTGACACTCTAGGCACAACCTTGCATAACTCAGCAATACGACTTTAAACGAAAGAGAAGGACATATACAAACCAGAATCTTTTTCCCTAGGGCTGTGGGCGTTGGGTACTCCTCATAGGCAAACTTTGTTATAAATTCACCACTGATTGGACCATATTGTCCTGACTGTTGCTGTAACCATTCGGAGTCTCTTTCTAGATTCTTGAGGATATGGTCGTCGGCCTCTACAAACAGAGAGGCGACATTGGCGAGGATGCGTCCCAGTTGAACACCATTCCCGCCCTGATGGGGCGTGCCCATGAATAGGATGCCATGTGTCGAGAGCTTGATAGACCGTTGCTCAAGAAGTGCACCTTGACGGGCTGCATCTGAGTGAATAAGAGCCTATAATCATCAGCCAAACCTTTTCAAGTACTTAGTCATGATCACCCACGCTTTTCAGAACAATGCCTCCAAGACTGTGCGCTATGAAGATGATCGGTCGTTGCGAGGACTATATGCTCGTTAGCAGGCCTTCACCAACGCTATTACGTCGCCCCTCACGTTGGTCAACTTCCGCTTCCTGCTCAAGTCGGACACCAGAGCCCGTGCATGGTCGTACAAGTACAAGCTGCTTATGTTGGAAGCAGCATGTGTGTTCGCATCGTAGCCCCAGCAAAGGATGCGAGCGCTGGGGATATCGTCGGGGAGGAGATGACGGAGCCAGTGGACTCCATTCTGGGCGGTCCAGGTCTTGTCTCGGTGGCCGTTTAGGCCATGAATGGCGACGATACTGCAGGGTGACTAGTAAGTAGAAGCACTCAGTCGATGAAACGCCACTAACTCGATGATGGGGTCGGATCCCTCAAAGATGACGTCCAGACCTTGTGGATGCTCGACAGCTACGGCAGGCGTAGTGGAAGGTAATCCTTGGGTGGATGTTCGGGAGGATGCTCGGGAGGATGCTCGGGTGGGTCGAAAACACTGCTTAAAGCATTCCATCTTCAATAAGCTTGGTCACGCCGGGTGCGAAGTCAATTGTTTGGTACTGTAGATATCGAGTGATGCGCGATTTACCCAGTTCAGCCCAGGATGATAGCATGGGGCTGCCAGGTCACGTGCTCAGCGTAGATGTATACTGATAGCTGAAGCAAGGTAGCGGGGACTCTCCGCTCGCACTGTCATAATGACGCGGTGGCTCCAAGCACAGGCCCCATACTTATGTATACTTGAAAGTACTTTGGATGATGGCCTAAAAGTGGCCGAAAGTGAGCTTAAGTAGCTATTGCTTTGACCACTTTTGGACTTGCGGGAAACTAGAAAAGTTTAATCCTGTACCCTAAGGTATCTACCGTAGGTTTAAAAGAGAGACACCAAGTGTGGAGAGGCAGCTATTTATGCACACAACTGTACATATATACTGTAACCGTAAGCTTAGTTGAGTAATCATAGGTACATAGGGGATCCGTAACAGGATATTTCGACTTTGATGTTAGTGCCCACTTGTCGACCCTTATGGCATACACTGAAGTTGTTCCATGTGTGTGGCCTTGTTGTCTGGCGCCTCTAAAGCCGTTTCTGGCTTTTATTATGTCCCAGCTGCTATGGGACGTAATGCTCGTCATCACGCACAGAATTAGCCATAATGCGCCACATATGTAATCCGTGCGGGGAAAACCTTTCTATATTCAATTTGCGGACACTCTTTGCAGCCATTACTATACTCTACGGTAGTGCAATACACAAAACGCTATGCGACTATAAATAGATAATCAGACCACTCACTTATTTGGCTAATTCTTATAGTAGTCCTGAAAAGGCTATTACTAGATTAAATAATCTATAGCCTATAGTCTATTTGTGGCTCTTGCTTACTGAGTGTCTTTGACTTTAGAGTTAATTTCTAGATACTTAGTAAATATAACAGTAAGGGAGATAACGGTTTGAGGGACCTACTAGCTACCTACCGTTTTCTTTTCTGCCAGATAAATTATCTAGCTAGTATATATATAGCTTAGCCTGCATAATTCATGCAGTATGCATAATACAGAGAAAGAATTCATAGTGCGTGCATAGCACGAGCTCTACGCGCTCCATTATAACGGGCTTATTGTGTTATGATAGCAATATTTGCTATTTGGGCCTTTGACCTCCATAGAGAAGTTCGGCGCGATCGGCTTGTCCTCTGTGGTCGACGGTATGATCCTCGTCGCGGATCGCTAAGCTCTTTAGGGTAAGCGCCGTAATAAATATCCGGGTTAGCTAGTACGATAGTGCCGTCTATAAGAGGCTCAAGATTTCCTCATACTGTATTTCTAGAGTACAATACAATTTATTACGCCCGGCGGCACTAGAGCCGAAAGGGCACGAATTACTAATATACATATATATACACATTGCCCAATTTGTGTTATGGTCTCCTTTAGCCCATATTGAGTCCTCTTATTGCTTATATGTCCTTTGCCTATTATATATTTATTCTTCCCTGCAGGTTCCTAAAGGTTAGTAATATTAATTAGCGAACTAGCTTAAAGCTAATTCTTTAAGTGTTTAGTATCCTATCTATAGCGGCTAAAGTAGTGTTTGCTATTTTGGTATAGGGTGAGGGTAAGGGGATTAGTAGGGAGAGGCCTATCTTTCTGGTTAGCTTGCATTAAGGCGGTCTGTGGCTAATATAAATCGGATTATTACTTAAATGGCCTCTATATTTAGCGTCTATTTTTAGTTATCTAATAGTGACTTCCCTTTAAGATAGAAGGAGATATTTCCTCTTTAAGTATTTATATATTAAAGTATCTCTATATAATATATTATCTACTTTTAGTATTAGAAGAGGAAATACTTAATTATCTCTTTTGCTTATTTATAATTATAATATTCTAATAGTATTATTTTAATATAAAAGAGATATAAGTTTAATCTTATTATGCCTATTTTAAGCTAAGCGAGTATATTAGCTTCTTTCTATAATAGCTAATTATAGAGTTATTTTATGTATTTGCCTAATAGTATTATATTAATTTGCTTAGAGTGGCTTCTAATTTTTTCTAATAGTATTCTATTAGTATTGATTTTTAATTATATAATTCTAAGAGTTATTAATTGCATATTAGAGCACTATTTTTTAGGTATAGATCCTTACTATATTGCCTTCTGAGCCTCCTCCTTAGTATACTTAAGAAGCTTATTCTTATTATTTAAGGATAGCTATAGAACCTTTATAATATTTCTATTATCTTATAGTTTTATAATTAAATTATAAATATAATAAATATATTTTTATTTAGATTGCTAATAGGGTTATTTAAATAAGAGTATAATAGCTTTATTACTTATAATTAGTATAATACTATAATATTTAAAGTATAATAGGGCTTGCCTTAAAGTATATTCTATTACTATAAGTTCTCTACTATATAGGCTCTATTTTATTCTTATATTAAGAGTAATTAAGAAGATCTAGAGTTTTAAATTGCCTTATATAAATAATAAAGTCTAAATTGCTTTATAATATTTATTATATTATTCTGCGCAAAGCTGCTTATTATAATGCATATAGCCTAACCTACTTCTACCTCTCTTGCTACTATCCTATTAGTAATAGCTTCCATTTAGTCTTATTATAGCACTAGTATAAATAGTTAAATAGTTTCTAGCTATTCTATTAGAATATCTATTAGAATTATTACTATTTAATAGAGCAATAATTAGTAAGATCTTCTAAATATTTATATATAAAATATTATTTTATAAAGAGGATTAATATTAAGTAAGATATAAATATTTATTTATATTTTAATTGCCTTATTCTAAAACCTTTATTATATTAAAGCAATATAGGCCTCTATTTCTACTATATTTATCGCTATAGTGCTAAATGTCCTAATAATTGCCTATACTCCCGCTTTTTAAACCCTATTAATTAATCCTTTAAATCTATCTTTAACCTAATGCATTTATATATTAAAGGCATAATCTATAATTAGGGCTATTATAGCTATAAATAAGTATCTTATTATTACTAGCAATAAACCCTTTAGCCTCTTTAGTTCTATTACTGCCTTTAAACCCTTAGAGGCTGCCCTTATAATATATTCCTTATACTTAAGCCTAATATCTATAATAACTCCTAAGATCTTAATTTAATCTTTTAATAGGATTATTTATCTCTTAATTATAAAAGGTTTTAAATTAGCTTTATAGTCCTTTTAAGTAAAGTAAATAATAGCTATTTTATTTACTTTAAATATTATACTATTTCTCCTCTCTTAATCTAATATATTTTTAATAATTAATTTAACCCCTTTATAATTACTTTTTATTATTAGCCTTATAACCTAAACTATAAAATTATCTATAAATATAATAGCCTTTTTATTACTATTAATCTATTATTATATTAAATCTATATTAAAGAAAAGGAATAAGATTAAAAATAATAAAAAGCCTTAAAATAGGCCTGCTTATAATAAGTCTTAAGTTTCTAATAACTCTCTATTAATTTAGATTATTATTATGCAATTTAAGCAAAATGCCTCTATTTATTAGAGAAGCTCCTTAAGGATGCTGCGCGCTCTTATTTATTAGAGTAATCTCTCTTTATAGATGCTATTATAGGCTCCCTTAATATTAAAGCTAATAAGGCTAATAATTTATTAGCCTTATTAGGCCCTATAGATCTCTTCTTGCAAGACTAGAAGTGCCTATTCTACTAATTATTATTTATGGGCTCTAAAGTGGTTTATTAGGAGCAGCCTATATATTTCTATTATATAAGAGATTCTTTCTATAATTACTAATTCTAATACCTTATTAAAAGTGGCTAATAATAAGATTAGCTGCTAAGCCTTTATAATTATATAGTTATCTTTTCCAGGCTTTCTTAGCAATATAATCCTTATATGCCTCTATTAATTAGGTATTATTCCCTTAGCTAAGGATATTTAGAAGATAGCTATTACTTAATACTTAATTACTAGCTATACCTATTTCTAAATAATTACTAATAATCTATCTTCCTTAGGAGCTTTTTATAATTTTACTGTAAATAGCTATTATTTAACCTCCTCTATTATAATATTAGCTATTATTATAAGGGCTCTTTAAGGCTTAGGGCCTTTATTTTTAATATTATTTAGTAAGGGAGGGAAGAATTTAAATAGTAACTCTTTAGCTTATTCCCTGCAATTAGTTATAGTTATTCTATCTAGCCTAATTAATTAGGGAACTTTATTAAATGCTATATTATTACTAGATTTTAGGTATTTAATTACCTCCTAAATATTATTATTATCTACTAAAAACTTACTCTAATGCTTCTTCTTTTATTATTTAATAGTATTATAATATTACTTTAAGGCCCCTTTTGCTATCTCCTCTAGTTCTACCCTTAACTATCCTGCCTATCTTGCAGACTAGGTATGGTTCCTTTAGTATATATAGATCTAATAAAGTTATATTAGATTTACTATTTATTACTATTTTATATATAGTAAAGGCTTAACTTTTAGTATTAAGGAATATACTATCTCTATAATTATTAATATTAATCTATTAATCTTTTATTATATTATACCTTTTAATAGTATTAATTTTAATATAATTATAATTTTTATATTAATTTCTTTTTATAGTGTATTTTTTAGGAGAAATTAATTTTATTATTTTAATATAGGCATTAAAATATTAAAAATTATATTAATTATATAATAATTAGAGCTATATTCTATTCTATATATTGCGCACTTAATAGTTATAGCTATTAATTCCTTTAAGGCTAAGATTAAATTAATTATTATTTTAAGGCCCCCTCCACTCTATATCTTTATTCCTCTAGGGAGTAAGCTAGTAAGGCTAAGCTTATGCATAAGATTAATAATCTAATCCGCTTTGCCCTATCTTACCTAAGAAATATTATCTCCTCCTTATAGCTAGTTATGCCTATTAAAGTCTCTAATAACTATTATATCTATAACCTTGCCTGCATCTTATCTTATAATTATAATCACTTAGCGCAAGGCATTATAAGTATCTTATAAAGCCTAAGCATCTCCTCCTAATATATAAATTAATATTACTAGGACTAGCCGCTTAGGGAGCTATAAGATAGCTACTATTATATCTACTAACTCTATTAGTATCTGCTCTGCCTCTATATCCTTATTTACCTATAATATACTCCAGATTGCCTATTTACTATCTCTCTAAATTATTAGGACTATTTTAATCTATTTAAGGTATTTTATAGGGACTATAAATAGTTTACTATTAATTTTCTATGCCTATAATTCTTAGATTACTATAATTATAAAGTCTTAAAGTTATTTATTATTTATTAGGCTCTTATATATTATATCCTATTTTTTTATATTTAATTAGATTGCCTAAAATATTCTATTTATATTAAGTAGGGTAGAGTTTTAGGCAGTTTTAATTAAATAACTTATAGGGGCTATTATAAGGTATATATTTAGGTACTTATGCTTAGTACTCACTATAATAATAGCCTTTAGTAGCATACTTAATATATATCTAATTCTTATTATATAAGAATGCCTTATAGCTAAGCTCCTGGCAGTTATAATATTATATTAGTCCAGTTCTATATTTAAAGGCGCTAGTATAAGCTAATTCGCTAGCTGCATAGAGGTAGTGATCCTATAGGAGTCTTATAATATTGCTATTTTTAGTGAGATATACTACTATAGATCTATATGCCTTTACGCTATCCTTTTAGCTTAATTAGGCTATCTTTGTAATTTAGATCTTATTCTCCTAGCCTAAGGCTTCTATTGCTCTAAGGAGGACCTTACCTTCCTAGTTAAGGATAGCAATATAGTTTATATTATTAACTTTAATAGGGTATAGTTAGTCTTAGAGTACCCTTATGCCTGGGGCCTTCTTGGCCTTAATAATCATCTTAATCCTCTTTAATTCCTCCTTATTCCTACTAATAATCCTTAAGCGCTTAGCATTTTATCTATCTCTAATTACTATAATATATTACTAGCTAGATTAATTATTAGATATTTATATTTCCTATTTAATAATCCTGCAAATAACTGCTAGTATAGTATCTTTAATATAATCCTTAGGTACTTTAAATATATCTACTATATAGAATACTGGTTCTAGGGTTATTAATTGAACTATAGATAGAGTTTAAATAGTAATACTAAAAGGTATTATTTTGGCAGCATTAGTATATATTTGCCTAGATAATCTTATAATATGAGCATTATTTATAGTGTCCAGTTATAGCTAGGTCTGCTCTAATTCGCTGCAAATTTAGGTAAGCTGCTCTCGGACTTATAATAATTCTTAGGCCATCTGGGCTATAGTTCTAGTAACTTCCTTAGCTATGCAATTATTAAGTTTTATAAACTCGAGCTGAAACTCTGCCTTTATTATATCTATTCTCTTATTAAAGTCCTATTTAAGGAGTCGTTTTAGGCCCTGGATTGCCTCGATTATGCTACTAGCTGCTTTAGGCATGGTCCTTTTCTTAGTTCGGGTGTGATTTAGAGCTCCTTTACTACTCTCCTCTTCCTGCCATTCCATATTACCATTTTATTGCTCGGATTCCAATGCCCTCATCGTTCGGGTCCTTTTGCGCAGGGGACGATAATATCCCCCGCCCGGAACCTCCAGTTCGTCTTCCATAACGATAATGACGTCTAAAGCGGGGTTCGCAGCACCAGACATCCGCCAAAGGCCTGAATCTCCGCCAAGCGGCACTCGGGTATTTCAAAAGTTATAAAGAAGATAAATAATGAGATTTCGAGAGATCTCCCCGTAAGGCTTATAGTAACGGCCGCAGCTATTATTACTTTAAGGTCTCCCTTAGCATAACGTGTATGATAAGCGAGTGGGCCAAACAAGCAAGTGGGCCAGCAATCTTAACCTTCAAGACTAGATTAAAGATAAAATCATAATAATGCATTCAATCTATTGAATTTAATTGCTTTCCTCCTTATTAGGTATCTTAATAATAGTCTAATATATTCTTCTATTATGACTGGCTATATTGCATTTTCTATAGTAGCTTTCCCTTAATCGCACTAACCTACCTTAATTACTACTTCTTAATAATTCCCTATATATTTATATATTAATATTTATTTAATTAATTACTTCCCTTGCCTTATTTATAATTATCTTCCCTTTATCTTATAGGCAGGTTCTTTTTGCTCTATACTACTTACTAAGGGCCTTATTTAACTATTAAAGGTCCTAGACCTTAGACTTTAATAAGGCCATCTTATGCATTATTATCTTTATTCCCTTAGTTAATAACTTAAGAGCCTTAAGAATAGATACTAGAGAGCTGCTTTAATATCTTCTGATTTATCTTTTAAGGTATTTAGACTGAGAGCTAGCCTTAAGGACTATCTTTAGTGTCTTTAAGACCTAAGGGTTAGGGAGGCTAGCCTCCTCCTCGACAGGTATTAGAGTCTATAGCTATATATTAAGCTTTAATATAATACTTTTTGGGTCTAAAGGAGTAAGCCTGGCCCCTTAAAAACCCCCCTTAATATTCCTTTCTATTATAGCATTTTAATAGGCAGTATAAAAGGCTAGAAAGAATTTAGTCTTTAAAATATAGGTAATAGAGTATCTAATTAAATAGTTAATCTCTTAACTATATGCCTTTTTAAGCGGCCTAAAGCACTTAATATTAAGAGGCTAAAGTAAATAAAATAAATAAGGTAATATATAAAATAGGATAATCTTATTTTCCTTATAATAGGTCTTAAAGTCAATTAAATAGTAATTTTTATGCTTATTAAGGATTAGAAGATAATAGTAATTATTTAATTAGATACTTATATATTAGTTAAAGTGCTTTAGCTATTTAAGACCTATTTTATTATTAGTTTAGCTATTATAAGTTATAATAATAGCCTAATTGCCTAAAAGGTTACTTTTTTAATACTAGTTTATAAAGTAAAATTAGCTTATAATTATAATAAATAGTAAAATTGCTTACCCTTTTGCATTAATTGCCTAAATAATTATAATCTATTCCTAATTTCTAGGCTAGATTAATTTTAGCTTTTTATACCTTTTTATATTTATAATAATTAATCTACTTATAATTATCCTTATAAAAAAGCTAATCTTATTAAAATTATAAATATTAATAAAAATAATATTATATTTTATAATTATATTTACTATAAATATAAATTAATTATAAATAATAATTAGATCTTTATATTTAGCCCTTTAATAATTATATTTATAAAAGAAATATATTATTAGCTCTAAATACTATTTAATAAAATTTAAAGCTTATTATTTATTAATAAATAATATATTATAATTAATAAGTAATTAATTTATTATTTTTTTAATATTATATAATCTTAATAGAAACCCTTATAAATTTAAATTAAAAATAAATTAAATAATAATCTATTCCTTTAAATTAAATAGCTTATATAATTTAGGGATAATATTGCATTAAGACTATATGCCTTTCTACTAGCAATATAAAGTATTGCAATATATATTATAGATCTTTATAGCGCTCTAGATACTTAATCTTAGGTCATTTTAAAGGGCTTAAAGAGTAAGAAGAATATTTACCTCTTTATTTAATTAAGATATTTTTAGTAATTAAGAATTTATTAATTAATTAAAAAGATATAAAATAGAGGGATTTTTGGCCCACTTGCTTATCTGGCCCACTCGCTTATCACACACCTTATCTTCCCAGACTTCCCGTGACGTTAGTATTGCAAGGAGTGTGGCTAGCAGCTCCTGGAGGGATGGCTGGTCCGGATTTTGTTTTATCCGACATGGCGACGCAATAAACATCAGCGGAGTCCCGGTTATGTCTCTGCTCTTAACGAACACTACTACTTCCTGATTCTCTTTAATTATCGAGAAGCACAAGATGCTCTCCCACAATCGCCACAGACGGCCTACCCCTCGACGCAGAGGCACACGAGCTCAAATGGCCTGCAGCAGTTGCAAAGAAAGAAAGCTGAAAGTAGTACACATCTAATAAGTCACTCCCTATTACTATATCTGTACTAATAAGCGTTGTAGTGTATTGACCAAGTTCTATCGTGCGCTAACTGCTAATGCCTTAATCTCGGTGAGTTAGAGAGCTCCTATAACCCCTATATATCTTTATATATGCTAATGGCAGTCTATAGTATATCTTATAGAGGATCCCTCTATAAAATGCTAGTTACTAAGAAACTATATAGAAACTATGGAAGAACGCGTTGACCTTCTTGAGCGTCTCCTGCAGCAGCAATACTAATCTGAAGCCTCTATTAGGCTGCAGATGCTGTGGCTTTGCAACTTAAACGATCCAAATGCAGCTGCGACTTTATCTGGAATGAGAGATAGTAATTGAGATGATAATAATGCTATAATCGATTTTATCTCAAAAGCTGGAGTCTTGAGCCTCTATGCATCCAGTGCTAAGCCGCATTACTTTAGGCCCTCTTCTATCTTTTCCTTCTTGTGCGTTATTTATGCGTATATTTATTATGCTGTGTAGGAAAAGCTGGGTAGTGACTTCTATCTAAATATAGGTGAGATGGATTTGTCCTCCTTAACCTCTTGCTGATTGCTGAGCTATAAGGTTAGAGTGGCACTTAATAATACTTACTTTAAGAATATCTATTTTTAGTATCCTTTTTTGCATAAGCTGACTTTTAGATAGTAGGAAAAAAATGCTATTAGATTGGACTTTAAGGTGGCTATTCTGACTGAACTCTTTTTTGTTAATATAGTAAGGAGTAGTTCCCCCTATAGAGGGCTCTAATAATAATAATATAGGTATATTCAATTAGTGCTCTTCTAAAGCCTAACACTAGGGCTCTACTATAAGTGAGTTGATTGCATCTTATCTATTCCTTGAGCCGCCTGGGAAGACTAATGTATATCCTAGTAACTTTATATCTCAGCTCTTTAATATATTGACTATATACTATTAAAGAAAAATCTTAAAGCTATTCAAATATTGCTTTATTGTGCATTATTCTCGATTTGATCTTCTATAGGCCTGTCTATATGGTTAGTTAAGTGAGCTCGATTTGCGACCACTACTAATGCTAAGTACCTAAGAACCTCTCTGGACTTACGCTATATTAATATATAGAACTTGGCTACTATTAAAATATAAAGAAGATTAACTTAAGAACTAATGTCTTGCGCCTGGAATTATAGAAGCGCGTATTTTAGTGTGCATATTAGATAGATTATGCCTTGTCTATTAATCTGGGTTTTCTATTAAGCCTTCTAATCTAAGAAGTTAATACTAAGGTGAGATTTTAATATTAAGGTGGAAATATTTAAATTATTAAATAACCACTAATTATTAGTTTCTATTAGATATTAATAACTCATTTATTACTAAGGCTAGAATAAATGGGCTATTGCAATAATTATTAAATAACCCTATAATATCCACATTATATATGCTATATTAGTTCTGCATCTAGTGTATATAGGCGCATATTTATATATTGCTCTATTTTAATACTGCTAGTAAATATTATAATAGCTAAAGCTATCTAGCTTAAGTATATATATTATGCAAGGAACTTAATAACTAATTAGTAGAGATTCCCTTAGAACCTTACTGCCTTAGCATTCTAATTACTATTTTTATAAATTTAAAGGACTATAAAGTAATTTATAATAAATTACTTCTATTTCTTTATTGCAGCTAATTAATAAATAAAAAGAATATCTAAAATAATATCTTTCTTAAGTATATATAAGCTATTAGTAATATTTACTATTTATATAAATGCCTTTATATTAAAAAGCCTATTAATTATATTTAATTAACTCTCTATATTATCTTTCTAATAGGCTTAATAAATCTATACTATTTTTAGACTTTAGTTACTATTTATTAAGTAATTAGGGTTAATAGTATTAATAATACCTTTATAACTTATATAATATTGCTTATTATTATAGTAAAGCGCTAAAAGGGTGTAGCACTATATTGGGACCTATTTAAAGCACTAGTATTGCGAGCTATAGCGATAATAGTGGAGCGGAAGCAGCACGAGACGTTATTAGCCTTGCTGACTCCTTTAATAGAGTCTAAGAATCTGAATATAAAGGACTTAATGCAGTAGGCATCCCAAATTGCTAATATTAGTATGCCTAATGCTTTTAGGAGTCTCTTAAGTAGTCTTATTAGGGATTATAGTTTAGAGGGATAGGAGTTTAGTGGCAGTTTATAGGAGTTTTAATTTAAGGTTAAAAGAAGCTCTGAGATTATGTTGAATAATAATCACATCCTAAACTTTAGCATAGCTTAAAATTTGGTGCGATATGCTATTCCTTTATTGTTGAATCCATTACGGCCAACGGATGCAATTAGGTGATCTGGGCGTTCGTCCCCGGCGGTCCCCAGTGTCAGGGGCGATTTTGCTCTTGACCTCTTTTCTAGGTGCTGGTCAGCCGTGGCTCGGTCGTGATGTTCCCAGTGCGACAGGCTCGAAGCTGGTGACTAGTCTTGATACCAAATTGGGTTACTTTCTACCCCAGACAGGCGGCAAGGTATGTCGGGTTATCGCGCTGATATCATATATGTATGTGTCTAAATTTAGTCAAGAATCAGTATTGTTGGAGATAGGTTTTCACCTGCTCCTTGGAAGACCTTCCTACCATGCCAGAGCCGTATGCTTCGTCCATTTTCAAGTACACGCTATACGACACGGTGGCAAGTATGCTGGTCATGGTTCTAGGAGGTGGGTTGAAGTCCGACAATCCTTCCTCGCAAGTAGTAGTTTACCCGCCTGCTTAAAGAGTGCTTATTTAACTTACATGTGGTTCAGTCGGGCTCTGTTCCTCGGCACAACGCCATGAACATCGCTTAAGCACTTGGATTATAATTTTTCTTCTACCGATCCATGAAAGGAATAGTGACCAGGTGGGTGTTTCCAGGGAATCAGGATTCATAGACAGCAATACACACAGACTCCTCTCAGGATATTGCAGCGCGATTTGAGATTCATGTCTCTCTGCGAGTTGAGCAAGGCCATGGGCGATCATTCAACGTGGGAGGTGAAGAATCTGTTACTTGGGAGGCCAAGTAGCCAGTCCTCTGCCGCTGGTTTGATCTGTGTGGTATTGGTCCTGGGCAGGACAGCGGAAAACGTCAACGAATAGAGTGTTTCATTTCTCAAAGGGATAGAGTGACCGGCTTCAAAGGGATAAGTGACCGGCTTTGGTAAAGCAGAGGTCTTGTCGGCAACGCTTTGGACGCTATGCAGTGGGATATCCTGTAGGTATCACTCCTTACTTCCTTTCTGTTCGAGTTTGACTTCGGGGCGGGCCGAGAGATTGGCTTCCAAGAGTCGAAAGGGCCTGGCGAGGGTTCCGTCCCATCATTTAATAGGTTGAGAGAGTTAAAGTTCTTGACCCCCTCCTTCAGTTAACGTATTATGTACTTAATCGTATTGCTCGTAAGGCGATGCCTAAAAGAAAGAAGCCATTCCCAGAGTTGCAGCAAGTAATGCTCAGTGTCTACTAAGATTAGGATGCCCTATTGCCATAAAGTCTCTATGAAGCCGGGATTTGTAACGTCCTTCATTAGATACAATGTTCATCCATACTGACGGCTACATGAGTCGCCATCCCGAGACCCATACTGACGGATTATTGATCCTGGGCTTACTACTGCATCTGGCAGACGTAAGACACTGGGCAGCTTGTGCCGTTAAGAATGGCCGCCGGCGAGAGCAGCTCGGCGATCAATTAACTAACTGGCTTGCCTGTCGGCCTGTAATTTTTACATTGCGTTCATCAAAAGGCGGGGTATTCCAAGGTAAACAGTCTTACATGTCACTATCAAACGTTTATTGGCTTTACTCTAATTAATTGTTGGGAGACTCGGCGGTATTAAACTTGATGGCGTTAGTAAGTGACGCCATTATTACAACTCGTTCTCCATGTTCATTTACTTATATCTACTGACAGCACGGTCTGCAAGCTTTGCCTTCCTCTTACTTCCATTGCCAAATTCTTCACTAAAAGGATTAACAACTGAATATTTCCTTCTTACTTCTCTGAACCTTTATACATCAGCACTTCTCAGGATGACACGCCGAGGCAGCCAGTCGAGTATTGCGTTTCCCAAGTCAAATGAACTCAACTCCAGCCATCAGCAAAGATACAATGCGTCTGAGGTGGCAAGCACCGTAGCGAGAGATGGCTTCAATGCGGCAGGATACAGTGCGTTCTTACAAGCTATCCTGCCCAGTTTATTTCCCGCTGATAAATAACCAGTGGATCGGAACAAGATTATGAATCAGATGCATGAGGAACACGTTTGTCATCTTTCCACTTACAGAGTCCGAGAGACGTGTGCTAACAAATTTTCACCTCCCAGATCCAGAGACGAATGGAGGACCGATTTAAGCATGAGCCTGGCTATGCGGTTCGTCGCTCCCGTCATCAGCTTCCTGGATTATTCTCGTGGGTCATATTAACAAGTACTCATAACAGGCGATGATGCACGGTCACGCCCCTTCGAAAGGCGCTCGAATTGACGCAAGTATTGCGCTTGAGGAAGCCGAGCTGCTTGCGAAAATGAAGAAGGATTCGGAGAATCTTGCGCGCAAGAAGATGCAGAGTCTCGGGGCTCACAGTGGAAGATGATGCTGTTTTCGACATGGTCAGAGCGGTTTTCAAGTTTGTGGTTCCGCGGCAATAGTTACTCAAGTTAAGTACTAACACACGAGCAATACAGATCCATGTCTTCCCTTTCCTTGCCAACCTCTTGAGACTAATGAATTTGATTATCCTTCGCTGCCGTAGACTCTTAGCTGAACTGTCTGCAAAATGTTGGAGCCTTTTATTAGACTTAACCCAAACCAGGTCGTTCAGAGCCTTTGCCCAACAAGGCTTGGGATACTGGCAACTAAGATGTAATCATGATGTGTTATTTGGTTGCGGCACCACACTCGCTCTAACCGAGGTCGACCGAAGATTTTAAGTCCCCCCAATACGGACCTAAGCAAATAGTTTAATAGACATCGGCTACTTGTGAATTGGCAGAGGAATACGAGAATCTTGTCGAGAGCAGTGGAAAGCTAACAACAAGGGCGTTCATATAAGCCTCAACGCTGCATGCTACACACAACGAAGAAATGTTGGTCGTGGTGCGGCTGAGTTGATGCCCTCCCTGTTGGCAGCGGCCGGTCCTGACCTAATCTACTTCAGTACGAATATAACCTTTCAATATTTTTAGTGCGTCATGTCTTGGGGGATTTTCTGGTCCGCAGAATGAGCTATGAACGAACTAACTGCTGCTTGACATTCGTGGACTAACTCGCACGAGCATGGGAAAGATCGTGGACAATACTCTCAATTGAGCATTAATAGCCGAAGCTTACAAAAGCAACACGCCGTCGAGATTTCCTCCCTCGCACATGTTCGACTTTCTGCGAATCATGATCTGGACATGACAACTATAGACGTATGTAGACGCCGTGGCTGGGGGCTAACGAATCTACGCAAATGCAGGTAGTGCTCTCTCTCTGTTAGTTTCGAAAGTTTGCACTATTCCTTTTAACATAATAGAGAAACAGCAGTGTTGCGCCTAGAATATAGTTATTTTAATAATGGCGTTAAATATTATGGCTAGTTATGTTAATATGTTAATTTAAAGTTGTAACAGTCTGGATCGATTCCTAAGGGATAAATCAGGAAAGCCTAGTTTATATTAGTGGAGAGGTTAGGGCATTTTGGTTCCTAAGTAGTAAGGTATATTATATTGCTTAATATATTAATTACTAAAAGTATTAAAGGTAATTAAGGTAAAGTAGTATTATTAAAAGCTAAGGTAATATAGAGGCTTTCTTCTATTTAGAAATAAATATCCCTTTAAATACTATTAAGTTTTCTATAGGATTATATATATTCTTAAATTATAATAATCTTAGGATTATAGTGATTTATAGATTATATAATCCTTAGAAAGTAATAATTTATATATAATTAAAAGGATTAATTAGGGTAGTTCCTTAATTATATTATAAGTAGCTAAAAGAAATATTATAAGCTATAATATAATATCTCCCCTTTATTAGTCTTATCCTTAAGGCTATATTTATAACCTTATATTTTTAATTATAATTAATTAATTTAATTCTTTATTTATTTTTCTTTCTTTATAGCTTTATTAATAGGATATTAAATTATATAATTAAGTTTTTATAAAAAAGAAAGAAATATATTAATTACTTATAAAAAGTATTAAGCTCTTATATAAATTAGCTATAATACTATATACTTATTATTTTTATTATAAGAAAGAGTATTTTATATTAAATAGTTCTTCTTAATATAGTAAGTATATTTATTAAAAATATCCCTATAATATAACAGTTTAAATTAATTCCTAAGGGATAAATTAAAAAGGCTTATATAACAGTCCGGATTAATTCCCAAGGGATAAATCAGGAAGGCCTGGTTTATATTAGTGGAGAGATTAGGGCATTTTAGTGCTAAATAAAGAGATATTATTACATCGCTTAATATATTAATTATAGGGATTACTAAAGGTAATTAAAGTATAATAGTATTATTAAAAGCTAAAGTAGCTTAAAGGCTCCCTCCTATTTAGAAATAAATATCCTTTAAATACTATTTAGTTTCCTATAGGATTATATATATTATTAAATTATAGTGATCTATGGATTATAATAATCTATAGATTATATAATCTTTAGAAAGTAATAATTTACCTATAATTAGAGGATTAGTGGGGGTAGTTCCCTGGTTATATAATAGGTAATCTAAAGGAAATATTATAGGCCATAATATAATATCTCCCCTCTATTAGTCTTATCCTTAATGTTACAAACCGTAATAAAGGTTATAGAGTTATATGCCTCTCCCCCACTTTATAATACTAATAAGGAAGGGTTTACTTAAGTTTATTAAGTAAACCTAAGTAAACTACGAAATAATTTATAATAAGTTATATAGTAAACTATAGTAAACTATAGGATAAATAAAGATATTTATTTTTAGATAGGAGGGAGCCTTTAAGTTACCTTAGCTTTTAATAAAACTGCTTTACTTTAATTACCTTTAATGCTCTTAAAGTAATTAATATATTAAGTAATAACTTTATTTAGTATATACTTTATAAATAATATACTAGCGCCCTTAGCATATAATGCTAATAAAGCTATAACTAAGATCTACTAATTGCGTAATATAATCTAGGCTCTATATAAGTAGAACGAAGAATAAGGAGCTAAGATTAAGGCCCTATGCTCTTAGCAGATAAATAACCCTAACCTTAGATGTAATATTAGTGAGATTGTTAAATTAGCGCCTTTAAGCCCTTTTAATGGGAACTTAAAGGATATAGTACCCTTTTTAATTTAACTTCAAACCTATTTTTAATAGTTTCTATATAAGCTTTCCTTTACTAAAGGAAGGGTTATATATACTTATAGCTAAATAGAGGGCACTACTATAGTATAATTTAAACCTATTATATAGGACTATAATAGCTATAATAATAATATCCACTAAAATAAAGATATTATTAATATTTTCTCTAAATAGAATAACTTTATAATTATACTTAAGGATACCTTTAGAATAATAAATATTTAATAATAGGCAGCTATAAATATTTATAAAGTTAAATAGAATAAATTTATTGCTATTTATATAGTTACCTTTAGATAAATTGCTATTAAGCTGAAATAGGATAATAATATACTTATTAAAATCTTTTATAAAGGCCTTAAGGAATTAATTAAAAATAAAATTTATAAGGCTAAATAATTTAATACTTATTAAACAGTTTTGCAGTTATTAATAATATTAAAGTATAACGTACTTAATAAGCGAACGAGACAGATAAGCAAGCGAGACACTTTTCCCTCTTATACCTAACTTTACATATGATCAATTAATTCTCAACCACCCAATATGTCAGGCTAAAATATTAAAGCTAGAACCCTTCTTGCCCTTCAGGCCCTTTAAAATAACCTAAAGCTAAGCTTCCGACGCGCTGCAAAGACCTATTAGGTCTCTATGCCTAGGCTGCATCGCCGCCAGCAGGGCATTTAATCTCGATGCGATCTTATCCCAAATTCACATCGGCTATCTAATCTAGAGGAATAGATCCTTATTCAGTTTATTCTCGACCTAGATTCGCGAGGATTTCCCCCCCGGCTGCGTAGTGTGAAGGATATAGCTGATTAATTGCTTGCCGACCGCGACGCGCCACCAGTTAGCACGCATTAGGCTTCAAACTTCATTAAGCAGCACCCAAACCTTAAGACGCATTTCTTTCAGAAATACAACTACCAGAGAGCTAAATGCGAAGATCTAACCATTATCTATAAGTGGTTTACGCTTATAGTGAATACAATCGCGAAATATGGCATCCGATTAGAAGATATCTATAACTTTTAACGAGACTGGCTTTCTTATGGGCATAATTGCAAGCGGAATAGTCGTTATAGGCTTAGAAAGGCGTGGAAAACCGAAATCAGTGCAGCCTGGAAACCGGGAATAGATTACAGTCATTTAGGCGATCAATGCGGAAGGCTGGGCGATCCAGCCGTTTATCATCGGTTCGGGCCAATATCTGTTGAATTGGGTCATGTACGTAGCCTTGTGCACAGAAGGTCATGTGATCAACGGGCCCGCAGCCTGGTCACGTGGTGGGCGGCGAATGGTCGTCGGGTGCTAGGAAGGGAGGAAAAAGGGGGCCTTTTGGGCAGGAGCAGATTTCGGGGTCAGACACACACAACAGAATAGAACAGACGAATTGAGGTCATATTGAAAGGCACACTAAGCTATTCGACAATATCACCTCGCCAATTAGTACCGAGAAAGTAACCTCCCGGGCGATTAGGCTATTGCGACGACCCAAAATAGCTAGACCGACAATAAGACCGGTCTTAAGTGGCTTAAGCACTTTAATCGATATATAATTAAGCGATTAATTAGTTGCTATTATCTCTTAATCCTTAATGGCTATAAAAGTCACCAATCTATTGAATTCGAGAGATATTATAAGGAGAATAAGATCATTAGGCTTTATATGCCGCCTCATTCATCTTATCTACTTTAGCCCCTTAACGTTAAGTGCTTTAGGCTGCTCAAGAAGGCCTATAGTCAAGAAATAGAGCATCTAATTAGATGCTCTATAACCCACATTTCGAAGACCGAGTTCTTCCCGGCCTTCCACGCCGCATTTCAGGCCACTATAATAGAGAAAAATATTAAGGCAGCCTTTAAAGGGGCTGGGCTTATTGTGGCAGTGGAAAATGACGATTGGCGGAAATGAACGATTGTGGGGCCTAGAGGATTTTTATTGGCTAATGGATTTTTGGCTGGTCTGTGCGCCTGGCTGCAGTTAGCCAGCTTCAGCATAAAGGGGGAAGGATTTCCTTATTAGGAGGAGGACCTCCTCGGCATGCATTTTCCCCCTAAAGAATTGAAGTTTATTTATCTTATTTGAAGTGTTATTATTATCTCTTATTGGTTGATTACTTAGTTCTATTTTATCCCTATTAGCTGCAAGCCCTGGCTGCATTTATTTCGGCGTTTTCCTATAGAAAACCCTCTTTTCCTCCAGTCTCGCACCCTCCCTCCGCTATCTACCCTATATGCTATCTTATAGGTTATAATATTATATGGTTATATTATTTTCCCTATTAAATTTAGAGATTATATTAAGGAAATAAGCTGCCTTTATAATTAAAACTAATTAATTAGAAAGGTAATAATATTTTTAAGCTATTATTAGAAAACCTAAATATAGAGAGAGAGTAAGAAGCAAGAGTAATAGAAATAGCTATAAAGGTTATCCTATAGGTAACCTTAAAAGACCCTAAAAAACTCCTACTTTTGCCTAATAACCTCTAATTAATATAATATTAATTATTAAGTCTAATTAATTAAATAATTAATAAAAATAAATAAAATTTAGTTTTAATTTATTAAAGATTATTTAATTTAATATTATTTTAAGTTTGCTTATAATAGTATTATTAATAATAAAGGATTTAATTCTATTTATAAATTATAATAAGTAGTAATTATTATTAAAAGACTAAAGGTCTAAATTAATGCTTATTGCGCTAGAAACCCCCTTAATGATTAATTAATTAGTTACTATCCTTGCAAACTGTCCAGGAGTACTAATACTAGCTAAAGTGGCTAAATTATTAGCTCTAAACCTTACCCCTAAGCGGGCAGATACTTTAGCCCTAAACCCCTAATTAGTAATAATTAGCTAGAAAATAGGAGATATAATAATAAGCTATAGTATCTCTAAGGAAGCAATTAAGATAGGCCTATAGATAATATCTATATAGTTTGCATACTTAAAAAAAGCAGCTAGCTATAATAATAAGAAGACTAATATATATAAGAGGAAGAATTAATATAATAGTAACCCCTTACTAATACCTAAACTATTTATTATATTACCTTAACTTATAATCTAAACTATATTAATAGTTCTATTTAATTAGTTATTAAATTTAACCCTAAGATCCTTATTTATTTATAAATAATTAAGGCAGTCCCTTAATTTAATTAGAATTAAGGACTTAAGTATATAATTTAAGAGTATATTATCCCTTATAGTAATAAAGACTAAGGACTTAAGTATACTGCTTAAGAGCACTATAGCTACTATACTGCCTAATCCTAAGGACTTAGGCCTCCAGTCTGGAAGTATCCTTAGGAAACCACCCTTAAGGTTAATACCTTTATAATATTTAGCCTAACCCCTTATGGAAAAATAACTTAATAACTATCTAATTAATTGCAATTAAGACTATTAATTAATACTTAGGCCCTAATAGTTAATATCTAAATAAATTAAAAGAGTATTCACTAGACCCTCCTCTTGCCCTATAACCCTAAAAATACCTATATATCCTGCTCCCATACTATAGTCTACTGCTACCCTAAGCCCAGTTTATAGCTATTTAAATATAGCCTCTAAATCTTTAGAAAGCTTTTAAATAGGCCTTAGTATAATAATACCCCCTACTTAAATTACACTTAATAAGATTACTATTAATAGACTTATAGCAGTAATTAAGAATGCCTTTAGTACTAAAGCTATTTAGTGCCTTAATATCCCTTTAATTCGATTTAATAGTTAAAATATTATAGATTACCTTATTTAATTTAAATTTACTATTAAAGACTAAAGGTATAATAAGATTAAATAGCTTAAGTATTTTTAATTATATTACTCTAAGCTATATATTAAAGAATGCATAAAATATATACTTAAAAATTATGCCTAGAATAAAGCTAAAAAGCACTTAAGGGCTACTTTTAAGAGTAATAATCCTAATTAATTAGAATTAATTATACTTAAGCTAAATAGGATAAATTAATATAGCTTATTAAGTAATAACCTTAAAGTATTCTAAGTATAAATATTATAGTACTATTACCTTATTTCCTAGATTATTAAAGAAATAGATAGTAGCTATAAGGCTGGGTAAGCCTTTTATAGGGTAATCCTAAACTCTATTATTACTATATTTTATTATTAGTATTATATGACCCCTAATTAATTAGGCTAGAAGCTATATAAGGAGCTTTTTAAGCTAGTTTTAAACTATATTAAGATCGAGCTAGCTATTTAATGCTAAGGATCTATAATAAAACTGCATATTAGCAACCCTAAAGACTATTTAGCCCCTCTCTAGAATTAGTATTAATAGTTAAGATATTATAATATAATCCTAGGACCTCCCCCTATACTATAATTCCCACTTTAGGGCCCAGTATTACCTTAGCCTATAAAACCTATTAACTTTATAAAAGAAGCTATTAATTTATTAATAGTTAAAATAGATAACCTTAAAATCCAATTTGCCTTAATTATTAATTATAAAAATAAAAGGGAATAGATAATAGCTTAAGAGGAGAAATAGAAACTTTATACTTAAGGCCTTAAGGATATAAAGAACTTATACCTAACTCTAGATCTATCTAATTATTTAGATAATAAGCCTATTATAAAGGTTCATACTATCTAAATCCGAAATTTATATTAATTTAATATAAAGAGGCTATACTAGTATTACTAGAGTATTAGCCACTTTCCTGACTAATGCAAATTATATAATAATAACTACTAGAAGGGATATATTAAGTATAACTTTTTTGCGGGTGCCTGCTTTATAGGCATTAAATATAAATCCTTAATTCCTTTATGCTTAATTATATATTATACCTTTCTGGCCCTCTAATTATATATTAAGAGACTTCTAGTTTATTAGCTAGATCTCTTACCTAATTTAAAATATTAAGCTTAAATTAATAATATTAAAAGCTCTATCTAGCTAGAATATAAATAGGGTCTAACCCTATTTAAATAAAAATACCTTAATTAATTTGCCTAATATATCCTAGATCCTATAGGCAATTATTTAATTAATATGTCTAGTATAGCTATTAAACCTATAGAACCTCTACTAAAGCCGAGTTCTGCTAAACCTATAGGACCCCTATTAAGGATAAACCCTATTTTTATCTATAATATATCTAATTTAGAAGATAATGAACTCTAAGTCCAGTCCTTCCTAATTAAAGTAATAATAGGGATAACCGCTATAAAAGATAGTGCCCCTCCTATCCCCCGCATTATAAACTAATATAAAGTAGCTAATTAAAAGGAGGTTAAGAGGGCATTATAATTTAGGAACCTCTATACTAATAACTTAGCCTATAATAAAGCCAGCTAGAGGGTCTTAAATAAGATTTATAATAAGAAGATCTTAATATTAATATATAATGCTTTTCTATTAGTACTTAAAATTATTGAATTTATAGTAGAGGACTTTAATATTATTATAATAAGTATTAATAATATTAAGTATATTAAATAGGAAAAATTAATTATTAAGGTAGAATTTAGGAAGTAATAGTGCATTTTAGCTATTTATTTTGCAATTATTAAGGAGATTCCTAATATTGCATTTTATTATAACTTAATAATAAAGGAATATAGTATTAATTATATAATATTTCTTAAGGACTTAAATAGTATTAATACTTTATTAATACTTAGTAATTTATTATTTAAATAGTATTTTTATATTAATAGGAATAAATAGCAGGATATTATTAACTTTACTGCCTGCCTGCAATTTATACTCCTTTAGGAACTATTTAATTAATTAAAGATTATTATATGCCCTATCTCGCTTATTAATAAGTCCTAAGTCCTAGTATATATATAAAATACCCTAAAAGTAGCAGTCCACTTTTAGCATTATAATAAAAGAATAATTAAAGCCCTTATTAATTCTGGGTCAGAGGGCAATTTAATTGTAGGTAACTTAATAGAAAAATGCCACTTAATAATCACCTCTTGCCGAATTTCCACTATATCCTACTCTAGAGGAAAGGTTAGGATGATCGGATTTTATAATACTATCTTATATTTTAATAATGCCTATATCCCAATCTGAATATTTATTGCCCCTCTAGAGATAGTTATAATCCTATTTATTCTAGGCATGCCTTTTATTTAAGCTATTAAGCTTTTATTTAATTACTTTATTATCCCTAATTAGATAATAATTAGAATAAATTTAAATAATATCTACCTTATAATTCTAGGTTTAGAGTTAATTAAATAGGAAGTCTTATGCTTAGAAAAGCGCAAGGATAATATCTAAATGCAGACTATAAGCCTCTTTCTAAGGGACCTATTAAGCAACTTCCCCTTAGAAGGAGATAATAATCTAGGATTAATTTAATATTTATTTTAAGGGAATTTAAAATCTATTATTTAATTAATTATTAAGGAATTACAAAAAGAATAAATAGAGAGTATAATAATAATCTATATTAAATTTAAGAAAATAAAATAGAATATTAAATTAAGGAGGAGGAGGAGGAAGAAGAAGAAGAAGAAAGAGGAGGACTACTACCCTTATACCGCTCTTTATATAAGCATAAATACTCTCTTTAAGTAGAAAGGCATTAAGATCCACCCTATTAATAATTAACCCTTAAATAATTCCATACTAAAAGGAGACCCTTACTAAAGGGAGAAGAAGTAAAAGAATATAAAGGGAAAGCTAGAATAAAATATATTACATAATAATATTATTACCTTAAAATTCTTAATAATAAAAAAAGGAATATAATTTATACCTAATTAATATAAAAAACTATTTAATTAAATAAAGGAGGACCTTAACCCTAAGGAGTAAGATATTTACTTCTAGATCTTCTAAAATTAGGAAGCTGCCTTAACCTAGGATTTTAATAAGTACGGGCAGTTTAACCTTATTATTATATTATTATAAGTCCTAAAAGTTATTTCCTATTTGGCTTAGCAATTAGGGATTATCCCTATCCTATTTAGCCTTAAGCAGAAGGTAATAAAGCTCCTAAAGGTTTATATAAAGAGAGAGATACTTAAGGAAGGCTATAGGGCCTATTAAAACCTATTTATATTAATTACTAAAAAGGATAGTAAGATCTATCTAATTAATTTAACTATTTATATTAATAAGTATATAATATATAATAGCTTTATGCCCCTAAATACAAATAAATTCTTAATAGATATAATAATATATAAAATGCTTTTGCTCCTTAATTTCTTTTCTAAATATAATTAGGTACTATTAAATAAGAAAAGCAGGAACTTAATAACTTTCTAAATGCCTATTAAATTCTTATAAATATATACCTTACTATAAGGAGCTATTAACTTTATTGCCTAATTCTTATGGATTATTACCTAAATCCTATTTAATCTCCTTCTAGATATTTATTATATTTTCCTAGATAATATTATTATTAAGGGACCTAAGATTATATATAAAGATAAGCTAGCCTGGCCTGGTATTAGATAGTACGTTCTAGAGTATTTAATTAACCTTAATAAGACCCTCCTTAATATAGAACTATTTAGATATATAATATTAATCCTAAAATCTTAATTTTATTAAAAATTAGCTATAATAATAGGCTATTTATGCAGTACTAATAGCTAAGCCCTAAAGGAGTCTAAAATTATTAAGATTATAAAGTGGGAAGATTATAATTCTATTATAGAAGTCTACTTATTCCTAGGCATTATTAAGTATTATTGCTATTAGATTATAGGCTTTGCACTAATTATAAGACCCCTTATAATGCTCCTTAAGAAGGATATTAAATTTACTTAGGGACTAAATTAAGTAAAAGCTCTAGAGATATTAAAATATAAGGTAATCTCTATATTTATATTAATTATGCTAAACTGTAGCCTGGGAGCTAGGGAGGTAATCCTAATAGTTAATACTAGCCTATATAAATAGGGATATATTTTTATATAGGTGATTAATAAGAAGAAATACCTAATTTAATTTAAATTAGGATTATAGAATAATGCAGAATATAGATATAATGCTATAAAGAGGGAGTGCTGAGCTATCCTTTATGCAATTAGAAGGTTATAAGGGATAATTTATAATATATTATTTACCCTTAAAATTAATTTATAAGTCCTTATTTATTAATTTAATAGCTATATTAATAATATTCTTAGAGCTTTAATTATCTAATAATTAAATTATATCCTCCTTTTTAATTTTATAATCTAATATATTAAGGGCATTAAGAATTTAATTATTAATAGATTATTATAAAAATAGGCAAGACTATTTAATTAAAAGGATAAAGAGGTAGAGGATAATATTAAGGACTTTATTAATTTATATTTATACCTAATTATATTTAGAGATTTAAGGCTAATTAATAATAAGCTCTAATTTAAAGACCTAGAGATTAATTATACTAAGTAGATATAATACCTAGCCACTAAATATAAAGGCAAATAGCTGCAATTAAGAGAGTTTCTTTATACTATATAATATCCTACTAGCTTAATAGCTATTAAATATGCCTAGATTAAAAGAGAAGCTATTTAATATTTTATTTAGGGAGGATTCCTCTAGCACTAAGGCTATAAATAGAATAGATTCTATAGACCCCTATATCTAGTAGTATCTAACTTAATAATTAAGAACTAATTAATTATATCCTACTATATTAATCTAGGCCATAAGGGCCATAATTTAACTATTACTATCCTTTAGAGGAGATATTAGTAGGCAAGTATATAGACTAAGATAGCCACTTACATCTAAATCTGCAAAGTCTACTAAGAATACTTAATAATTAAGGTTAAAGAGCATATTATATTAATATAACCTAAATAATTAATATTTAAGGTCTATATAAATACCTAATACCTCCTATAAGCCTAAGGCCATAAGTACCTACTAGAAGCTTATTGCGATCTAATAGGGTGGGTAGAGGCCATAGCTATCTTTATATTAAATATAAGCGCTATTAAGGTCTTTATATAAAGTATTATCTCTAAATAGGAAGTAATTCTAGTAATAGTAATAAATAATAGCTTAAAATTAATATAAGACTTTAAACCCACCCTATAGGCCTTAAGGGCAAAAGTTATCTTAATATTAATATATAACCTAAAGGCAAATAGGATTATTAAAGCTAGGCATTAATTAATTACTAAATTTATTGCGAAATAGAACCTTATATGCTTAAGTATATAGCCTAATAATCTAGGCTATATCCTCCTAGCTAATTGCACTATACCTTAAGTATTCTATAGTTATTTACTATTTTACTTAATCTATAAATAAGAGCCTATCTTCCTACTTAAAGTAGACATCCTAATATAATAAATTATTAATTAAAATAAAATAAAAATATATAATTAAATAGTTAAGGTAAGGCTAAAGATTATTATATAGCTAGATAAGAATATAAAGGACATAAAGCAGAAGGCCATAGAATACCGCTAGAAGCTAGCTACTCGCACTAATTAGAACTATCTAAGGCTCTTATATAAATAAGCTATCTAAATAAATAACCTTATGCTCTACTATAATTCCTACTAAACTAGAGATTTATTTTAAGAGGCCAAGCTTAAGCCCTAATAGATCGGCCTATATATTATAATTTGCAAATTAGGCAATAGAGCGTATTGCCTTTAGCTCTAAAGTGGCCCTAAGCTTCTAACTTCTATCTATAGGGACCACCTTAAGAGGTTCTATAAGAATAAAGACAGGTAGTGGGCTATTAATGCTAATAAGGATAACCCTTAATTTATAAAGCGCCTCTTCTATAATAAGAAGCCTTAATAATAAGAACTATTTAATTAGGAAGAAAATACTAAAAATAGATATATTATTAATGCCTAATATAAACTAAATAATAAAAATAATATAAATAAGGATTGCCTAATAGTGCTTTTTATAATAATGCCTCTAATTTAATTTAAAGTAATTATCCCTTAAATAGGCAAAGTAGAAGCTATAAAGTATATAGATATAATTAGGAACTAGTTAAATATATAATTGCAACCTAAGAAGATATAATAGGGAGGTAATTAATAGTAAGGGTTTTAGGTATTATTCCTTATTATTAAGGGGAGGAAGAGAATAAAGAAAATAATATACTATTTATACCCTTTATTACTTTAGCACTTTATTTAAAGAGCACTAAATTAAGGTCTACTGCTACCTAAAATTAGATTACTAAAGAACCTAATTCCTTATTAATTGCATTACTTACCCCCTTTGCCCCCCCTTTAAAGCTAATTATTAATAAAACCTATTAAACTAATAGCTTATTAAAGCCTAGCTACTATTATAATAAGAAGAAGCTAAGCTCCTTATTTTATGATTAATAGTTTTCTACCTTTATTTTTACTTTAGGATCCCTATATATAAAATTATCTAATTCCTCTATCTCTAAGATCTAAAAGCAGCTAGCCTAATTAAGAACTCCTATAGCATAAGTCTTAAGATTCTTAGGCCTAATAGAGCCCTAAAGATGATTAAATAGTTCTTTAATATTAAGAGCAGTCAGTTAGTATTTATATAATAAAATCTATTTATATTTATTATAGGAATGCTAAATGCAATTAATATATTGCCTTTTTATAAAGCTTAGGATTAATTAATAAATATAGAATAGAGTAAGAATATACTCCTAATTAGTAAAGATATTAAATAAATAAGTCTAGATATAATATGAATATATAATCAGGTTCTAATACCCTATAAAGGCCATAATTAGGGCCTTTAAGTACTTAGGCTAATGCAAGATCTCCCGGACTAAATAATTATATTTATAAGTAAGATCTGCTAGAATGTATATAGGCTAGAGCTTTATAGCCTTTAATTTGATGATTTTAATAGTAGATTCTAGAATGCAATCCTTTTAATTAGTAAATTTAATCTAATTATAAAGTAATGCCTTTACTAATTTCTCCTCTATTTTCTATAAAGCTAGCTTAATATATAAAGGCTACCTAAATTAATTAAGGGCTATTTATAAGTAAATCTAGATAATAAATTTATTATTAAATTAAGGAATTATTTAATTAATAGGAATAAAAAGGTAATAGAAAAAAAGAAGAATTTATATTTTAGAATTAATATAACCTAATTTTAATAATTAATAATTAAACTATATTGTAATAAAATTAGGATATTTAGGTCTATTTGTAGAATTTAGTATCTTAAAGCTAGCTAACTAATTAGTTAGAAATATTAGGGAGGTTGGCCTGAGCCCCCTTAATGCCCTTAATTGCCTGGATAGTAAAAAGAGGGGGAGCTATACCTAATTAGATAGTTAAGTAAAAGGAAGATAAGGAGTTAGGGAGGTTAGAAGAAGGAAGAAGCTTAAGACCTAAGCTAACCTTAAGGATAAAGGACTAAGAAGTAATTACTTAGCATTAGTGCCTAAATAAATAGGCAAATAAATAATTAAATATATTATATATTAAGGCCTTAGGCCTAAGTTATTCCCTAAATACCTAGAATAATTATTTATTCCTCCTTGCACTTTTAAATATTTAAGTAAATAAATCTTCTCCTACTTTCTTTCTCTCTTACTCTACTTTCTTTATATTACTAACCCTCTTCCTATATCCTTATTACAACCCTTACTCCTCACCTAAGCCGCCTAATATATTAATAAGCATATAAACTATCTAATTAGATAACCTTTTGACCCTATTATTTTTCTAAATGGCGAAAGAGATGCCTAGAACCTGTATAGTTTGTGGAATTAGTAATCTCTAACTCCAGCCCCTAAAGGCAATAACCCCAGCTAAAACCCCCAATCTGGATAATAATATTTAATACTTCCTAAGCTAGTCCTATTATTTAATTAATAAACCTAAATAATTTACTATTTACTAAAATAAAAATAAGGGCTAATTCTATTTATATAATAAATTCTTAGTGGCTATATTATTAGTAATTATTATTTATATGCAATTTATGCTTATTTACCCTTATATTTAATAGCTATTATGGACTTCCTAATTGGACCTTAATATCTCCTAGGAAGCTATTATAGTGAGCTTTATAGATATTCTATTGCGGGAATACTATAAAGATAAATGAATTATTATTATAAGCTAGGCCTAATATTATATAGATATTTAGAGTGTAGTCTACACCCTTATTAATAAAGATTAGGCAGAATTATCTGCCTTATAGGCAGTTCTTACTATAGTTAAGTATAGTATAGAGGACCTAATTACTATTACCCTTAGTCCCCTTATTATCTGCCTAAATATAAAGATTATTAAGTACTATCTATTTAATTAGATAACCTTAGACCTATTAATTATATTTCTAGATAAAGGCATTAAATAAATATTATACTATAAAGAAAACTTAAATTATACTTCCCCTATATATATAAAGACTGCTATTTATAATAAGCAGTTTATAATAAGGCTAGTAAACTTTAAGAATACTTATTAAGCATTTTATATTTTTAATTAAGGCTCTAGATGCATTATTTATTTTAATGCATAGAAATAGGGAGCTAATCTCTACTGCAAGCTCTTTGCCCTAGCTTTTCGGTAGGTCCTAGGCAATATAGCCCTCCCTTACTATTTTAAGGTCCTTTGCCCCCCCCTTTATACCCAATTAGATAAATAGAATTATAAGTATATTATAATAATCTATATATTCCTTAATATCTAATTACTTATTAGGTATTCTTTAGAGGCCCTAGCTGCTTAATATGGCCTTATAAATACTTATATTAGAGGATGCATACCTATATAATCTATAGCGGCAAAAGATCTAGGATAGTATATTACAATACGGGACAATTGCCTCCCCTTAAGAGATTAGATATTAATTCTAATAGATAACCTTAGCTAGATATTGCTTAATAATGCAGAGTAAGGGTTTAAATGCATCTACTAGCTATTCCTATGGGCCGCCTTTAAGGAATTAGGCATTTAGCAGTTTAGGGTCTTAAAGTATTTATAGTTATATAACCTAATAAAGGACCTAAGCCCCTTCTAGCACTAATTTACTAATATTCCTCCTTATAGTAAGGCTATAAACCTAATTTATTAGGGTAGTTATTAATTAATTAATTAGTATAGATTCTTTATAACCCCTATTTAGAAGAGCTATTATATTATCTACTCTATAAGCGAGACTAACTCCTACTAAGATTAAGCCCTGCCTACCTTACCCCCTTCTATATAAATTGCAGACTATATTATGCCTCTAATTACTTAAGAAGAATGCAAGGATAGGAGGATAGGCTTTATATAATACCTCCTATATAGGGAGCGCCTAGTTGACCCTATATTCCCCTGCTATATAACTCTAGCCCTAGGGCCTTAAGGCCTAACTATTAATATACCTATTATAGCGCTAGCTCTACTTATAAAGCTATATGCCTTACCCCCTCCTAAAATACTATTATAATTCTTAAAGAAGCGGGTAGTATTATAACTTTTAATATTGCCTATAGCCCCTTAGAAATTACTAAAGAAGAAAGCTGCCTAAATACCTAATTAATTGCCTATATAGAAGCTAATTATTATTAATAGATTAATAATTAATAGACTAAAGCGCCTTAATATAATAGGGAAGGGCAGGCTCTTTAATCTTATTAAATTATTAAATAATCCTAAAATATTTAATATATAGAATACTACTACTTAGCCTTTCTTAGCCCTTAACCTAAATAAGGTGCCTAATTAATCTATACTATCCTTAAGCTAGATTAGGACTTTTACTATATATATTCCTAATAGGTTAATCTTAATATTTTAATAGGTAGGGATTATAGAGACCCTAAAGAACTATTTTATCCCTATTATATTCTAGCTTTCTAGGAGTAATAGAGCTATTACTAGGTCCCTATATAGTAAAGCTCTAGAATGCAGCACCTAAATAACTTTTAGGTCACCTGCGCCACTGCCCTCTCGGCCTAGATAGGACTAAATGCCGCCTCCTCTAGCTTAGAAGCTTCTACCTATATTAATGCCCCCTCCTCCTATAACCCTATAGAAACTTATAGACTCTAAAGGATTAGATAGTCCTTAGCGTTATTGGCCCTATACCCCCTTTATTACACTATTTAACCTACTTCCCCCGATTATACTATCTTAGATATAATACTTAATGCCTAGGCATATGCCTGCTCTATTATCTCGCAAGAGCTTAATAGCCCTAAGCCCTGCATTAGATATCTTTAGGCCCGCATTCTAGATACCTAACTATTAAGAGCGCCTAATTAGAATACTCTAATCCTATTAAGCTAAATTAGATTTAATTAAAAATAAATTAGGTTTAGCTAATAATAAATTGGGCTTATTAATCTAGCTAAGGGAATAATTAGGCTTCCTTTAGTAAAGGGAACCTTACTTTTAGGGAGGTAATTAGATAAATTAAAGGCTTTATTTAAAAAAATAAGTATAAAGGAATAATAGAATTAAAGAGGTTAGTCTTAATATATTATAAAGAATTTAAATCTTAAGGATAAGAATTATTCTTTACGGGGAGGTTTATAGTAATAGAAAATAATAATTAGTAGAAATAAATAATTATAGGGCCTAAAGGATTTTTATTAGCTAATAGATTTTTAGCTGGTCTATGCGCCTGGCTGCAATTGGCTAGCTTTAGCATAAAGGGGGAAGGATTTCCCTATTAGGAGGAGGACCTCCTTAATATGCATTTTCCCCCCGAAGAATTAAAGTTTATTTATCTTATTTAAAATATTATTATTATCTCTTATTAGTTAATTACTTAGTTCTATTTTATCCCTATTGGCTGCAAGCCCCGGCTGCATCTATTTTGGCGTTTTCCTGCAGAAAACCCTCTTTTCCTCCGGTCTTGCACCCTCCCTCCGCTACCTACCCTACACGCCGTCTCACGGGTCGTGGTGTTATGTGGTTGTGTTATTTTCCCCATCAAATTATTCCCCTTGACCCAGAAAGCGTGGTCTTAAAGCTTAATATGCAGCTATAGACTCCAACGCCGGCTGAAGAGGTAGCGGAACCTTCAACCCCTTGGGTCTTAAAGACCCCAAAGACCGTGCTTAAGGCTAGATCTCAGTCTGAATACCTCGAGAGACGAATCAGAAGACATAAGAGCAGCTCGCCAGAGTCAATTCTCGAAGCTCTATAGTCTCTTTCTAAGGGAATAAAGGCTATTATGCATAAGGTTGCCTTATTAACGGCTAAGGTTAGAGACCTTTAAGAGGCAAATAAGATACTAAGCCGGCGCTGGAGGGCAAAAAGGACCCAACTATAGAAAAGAGGGGTGATAATAGTAGAGGAAGGAAGGCAGGCAATTAATTAAATAGAGGTTTATGCGTAGGTAGTGGCCGAATTGTTGAGAAGTGGTAGTTAAGGAAGGTCGGCGCGATTAGGTGTTTAGCATTATGGTGTTTGCGGCAAGCCCGGTCATAATGCAAGAACCTATTAGGTAGTGATTAAGATATTTAGGGAAGAGTATAGTAAGTAGTTTTAATTAATTAAATGGTTTATGGTATTTTTATTGCGATTTCTATTTAAGAGGTTAAGAAAAGTGTCTCGCTCGCTTATCTATCTCGTTCGCTTATCAAGTACGTTATAGTGTATTTATTATAATAATTAATAATGCTAAGGGTCTAATATATTACGCACTAAATGCTAAAACCCGTTCATGAAAATGCCCCTGAAAAAAGCAATAAAGTGATGGTATAATGGCGGCCCGTTGCAGAGGTCAAGCCACAACCAGGCCTCCGCCACAGTTTGAGCCACAACCCCTCTCCGAGTCACGGGAGACTTAGATGTAACGGTTGTGCAATTGACCGCTATACCATGGGGCAAAAGATTGGTCAATAATCGCATTAGTTGCAATTACAGTCGCACACAACAGCTCTTTTAAGCCCTGCACGGTGAACCAGGTCGTGACATTAGAGGGGAAGCCTATATAAATCGCTCGCCCTTCTGAAGAGAGAGAAGGGCAAGCTTTAGTCTTATTACCTAAGCCAATATATCCTTTTGCTCTGCCTAACTCCTATTTATCATATCCCCCACCCAGCAGCTTCCTAGCTGTGACAGATAGAGACCTGGTGGGAGGGGAATTATAAATGTTTCGTAATATTGCAGTAATGAAGGAAGTTGATTATACTTATTGTCAGAAATGAGAGTGAATGTAATGTATTGTTGATCTGCTTGCTTGTTCTCATCTGATCAGATGAACTATATGTCTTTTATCATGTTCAAGGAAGTCCTCCGGTCTCCCTCGTCTTCCGAGTCCCTCGGATGTCCGGCATCTTCCTCCGAGTCCTTCGGGTGACCGGCATCGTCAATCAGACTCTTCTATTGGTCAGGGCTCTAGTCACCTGATCTAGAGGACAAAGGGATCTCTGCCTCCTGTGTCATCTGTGTGGGTGACTTCTTGGTACGGCTTGCGCCTCTGACAGTGGCTTTCGTATGCGGCGTGCGCCTCTGACATATCTGACACTTATCTACTCCGTATATAATACTAAATTATCAATATAGACTAAACTATATGCAGTAAATCGTCTTTATTGCGAGACAAGCACAACCTCCCGGGCAATACTAGGAAGGGATTGTCGAAGCTACTGCGAACCCTTGGGCTCTGCAGCCCGACCGATGTCGACCCTCCTGCAGATGCATCCCCCAAGCATCCGAAGCTCAAGGTCTATAACGACTTCGCCAATGCCGGTTCAGGACGATCCATCTTGTCAGATTTGAGAGTGAAAGTAATGTAAATGAGTGTGTGCATGAATTGTATTGATCTGCTTGCTTGTCTTCATTTGATCAGACGGTCTATATGTCTTTTATCATGTTCAGGGAAGTCTCCTGACCTTCCTAGTCTTCCGAGCTTCTCGGATGTCCGAACTCTTCCTCCGAGTCCCTCGAGCAACCGACATCTTCTTCCGCATTCTTCGGGTGGCCGGCATCGTCTATAATAAAGGAAGTTGGTCATTCCTCCTGATCATATGACTTTCCTGTTGGTCAGAGCTCTAGTCATCTGACCTCAGGAACAAAGGCATCTCTGCCTCCTGTGTCATCTGTGTGGGTGACTTCTTGGTACGGCTTGTGCCTCTGACAGTGACTATCGTATGCGGCGTACGCCTCTGACATGTCTTCGTGTGCGGCGTGCGCCTCTGACATATCTGACGCATCTTCCCGCCATAAAACGTCAGTTCTCGGCCGTCTCGGCTTATGACCGCCCGAGCAACACTGCTAATAGCACACGGTACGGCAACATCGACTATCTCTTTAAGTATGTCTACTTACAGACATGGACAACCGGGTCGAGCCGGAAGCACTGGATTGTAGAGCGGGATGGGCACATCACTCGGCTGGTGGACGAAAAACACACGCACGACCATATTTGGCCGTACATGTACGTGAGATGGCCCGCCACGAGGACGCCAGGGACGAGCGGGAAACCGAGACGGCGCCGCCGCCGCTGACTGCCATGGGCCGAACACCACCGAGCTGACGTTTGGGGAGTAGAGGCCTTGGATCGAGAGGACGGGCTGGGAAAAGACATATAGGAGCAAGAGCCGGTAGGTGTTGATTGCCATGGCCGACATGCCCAGCTGGTGCTCCAGTGGTCATGGGCAAGGCCGCCTCCTTTATCGTCAGGGGCAAGACGGGCTTCCGGAGGACCTCATCAGCCCGCCAGAAGAGGAGCAGAGGATTGCAGGTATTGTGCGCCTCGTGGACGCCCTCATGGACCGGTGCGAGGAGACTGCGCAGAAGACGAGCCGCAATATGCTCTGTTGGCTCCAGAGCAGTCAGCCTCAATCCAGCTTCTCCAAGCCATTCACGCTTGTCCCGGCAACCCTCCACTAAGCAGAGGTATCGAAGGTTATAAAAGCGGCTGCTAGTGCTGATCTTACGGGCATACCAGCTAGAGCCGGACATTCGGGACTCGGCTGACCGGGATTCGGCTGAGAAAGAGGCACCGTGGGCTCTTGAAGCTGATATGGAACCATCCAGCCTGGGTTTCGCCCGCTCCCTGTTCTCGGGAGCCTATCTTTAGTGACTTGGCTTTCGAGGATGATGATAATGACGACGCAGACGAGGATACCGATGAGGATATCGACGAGGACGAGGATGAGGGCGAAGAAGACGGCGAGGATGAAGACAAGGACGAGGAGGAGGATGAAGACGAAGATGAAACGAAGATGAAACGAAGATGAAGACGAAGAGAAAGATATCTTTACGGATGTTCAGTCTGGAGATGCCTGGGAGCTGGAAGAAGAGGAGGCCGAGACTCTATGGCGAACCTCCTCAGTTTAATGCCATAGATAAGAAGCATGGGAATGAGGAGATTGGCGAGGAGGACGTTGAAACCCTCATCGAGCTCCCCTTCGGCCTCAGCGTGGCCCTTTGCACCGAGCCCCTTATGGATAGTCAGCCCAGCTCGACCATACTCATCTATTTCAGCAGCATACTGGGCTTCTCGACAACCACGCCAAACCGAACCCTTCCCGCTCGGATCTATACAAGCCATCTCTCCAGTCTCATCTACATCCAGCGGCTCCTTTTTCTCGAGCAGGCTCTCCCGCTTAGGTCATACCCTACACTCGGAATTAAACCTTACCGGCATACCATGCAGCTAGACCGGTTCCAAAAGACCTTGCAGCGAGTTGATATATGGGTGGGAGCCTACCGTCGATCTTACTAGGATCAGGGATAAGATGTCTAACTGTAATGGTGGCTATTCCTTCGTCAGTGACCCCGGAAACAACCTCAGTTAGGCATACCTTGGGCTGTTCCAGCGCGCCTGCACCTCTCGGCAGAAATCCCTTTCCCGGAAAGGCTGCTGGGATCGGCAGGCAGTGGCTCAATACCTGAAGAAGGAGGAATCCTTCCGCAAGTATCTAGGGCTGGCCAGCCTACCTAGCAGGGAGACTAGCAGCAGCCATCGACTGGCCTGGTTGCCAACCGCGGGCAAGCCAGCGCCGATACAAGCGCTCCGGAGGCGGAGGCGGAAGCGGAAGCAGGACGATGAAGGAGCGGTAGGATGCAGCTAGGCTTCGACGTATCCAGCCGAACATAGGAGCTTGGGATCCCAGAGCCACGGCACCAAGAGTGACACCAGGACTGCTACTGGCACTGGCACCAATACCAGCACTAGCAATATCTTATGGTTATTAGGACTAGTGACTGACACTAGTACCGGCACTGGCAAAGCCCCATGGTCATCGTCAGGACCAGAGCAATAGTAACTGTCAGGGAAACGAAGGCGGATTTATAATAAATACACTAGCAGACCATCATCACCCCAACTGACAACCACTTCGCTTTTACTCTCTCCCATAGAGGTAGTAGAAGCCCGTATTGGGCAGCAGGAAATCACAGGGAGACAGGAGCCCCTGCTCACCCGACTGTTATTTGGCTGCCTGAGCGAAGTGGAATCGGTTAGGGCAATTCAAGAGCAGCGCTCCCTCGCCCAATTCCTCCACAGGTACCACACCACCGAGGCGAATAAATTCCGTCGGCAAGATCAACTGGCCAGAGTGGTCCAGACACTGGAGTAGTAGTGGCTAGTGGGCTATCAGCTCTGCTTCGCTGTGACGAGACGGCGTGAGCCTGATCATAATATACACTCATACGAGCGGGGTGTTAATAGTGAAAGGGCCAGGCTTATTCTTTAATAGTTGGAAGGGTTAGCTATACCTCTATCCTACGACTTTCAGCATAGAGGCAATTGCAGTATATATGCACTATTCCACCCGTGCCGTAAGGTGGCTTTTGGTATCCATGCGGCCGAGGCCAAATCGTCAAGTAGGAAGGCCTATTGGGCCAAGCAGTTCGAGGAAAAGCCTGGTCCAGATGGCCATTGTGAGCATAGACCCCTCATCCGACAAGCCATTGCTGCTCTTTGCACATACAACAATCAGTTCCTCGGGAAACTCATCACTAAGTTGGCTTCTGATCGAGACGGTATGGACCTAAGCATTGAGGGCGATGCTCGAAAGTGGCTCAAGCAATGAATAACAACAATCCCACACTGGCGCTTCTCGAACCTTCTCCAGATTTATGAATCCCTTGTTCGTGCATTCTATTTCCGTCGGAATTAGAGCTAGGGGCTGGAGGCCTTGTGGGGGTTTCCTGATCAGCCACTAGAGCAAATGCTCTAGAGCCCGGAATTGGAGTTAGGCATGGAGCTTTCGGGTTGGGACGATGCGGAGGAGGTGAGTAGATAGCAGGCCTCGCTTGACTGGTGGGTTGACAAGTGTGGCTTCTGCGCAGGCCGTGGCCTTCGGGGCCAGCATATCCTGCATACCCTACGAGAATGCAAAAGGGGCGGCGCGGCCAAAGTAAAGAGCGAGCTTGACATTGCTATGTATTACGATGGAGTCCTCCCGTTAAGTGGATGCAGGAATTGCTATGTCCTATTGACTTTTGCAATAGCTGGGCCAGAAGGGAAGATAGAGAGTACAAGCAGCAGAGGAAGTTATTAACCAGAAGCTAAATAAGTATCCATAGCCAGCCAAGATCATTGTATACTGCCAATAAGTTAAAGCAATGGAAGACTTAGCAGAGAAGTTGGGGTGTGATGCCTACTATTATGAAGTCAATACGCAGGACGGCAAGGCATAGAGACTGCGGTTCTAGATGAGCGGCACTAAGCGTGAATCGTACGGGGAAGGAAGGATTATAGCGACAAACGCGCTCGGTCTCAGCATTGATATGCCCGACATTCGAGTTGTACTGCATATCGAGATGCTGCATGCAATGGCGGATTATGCGCAGCAAAGTGGGCGTGCCGGTTAGGACGGGCAGCACAGCGAGGCTATTATCATTCGACTTGATTCTTAAGGCATGTCGAGAGGGCCGCGGTCATTAGTTGCCGAGGAGGCGGCCACAGAGGACTACATTAGCAGTCAAGTGTGCCGCCATATGGTTATGGACTCTATTATGGATGGACGGGCGGATCATACTGGCTGCAAAGAGGAGGAGGAGCTTTGTGATGTCTGCCAGGTTCGGGACGAGGAGGTTGAAGATGGTGGCCTAGGCATTTCGGAGGACTAAGATGAGGCCGACGTACGAGGGCGAGAGCTGGATGTGCAGGCGGCTCGAGGCCGGGCCATTGCCTTTGTTGCCAAGGAGCAACAGGAGTTTCAAGATTTCCGGCAGAGGCTGGAGGAGCAGGCCGTAAACAGCTATATCTTTCGCGCTCTGAACAAGATTGAGGATAGGGCTCATCCTGGGATCCAGTGTAAGAGGGCAGTAGATATAAGGTGGAAGGTAGCTGAAGCCTATTAGCTTGCGGTGAAGATGAAGATGGATATATTTCTGCAGCGAAGCAATATAGTGGACAAATTTAGATGCTGCTTGGGCTGCTTTGTGCTATAGGAACTGTATAATGCTTGGGAGGAGGATAGAGGGGCGGGAGGATGGAAAAGGAAAGTAAACAGCAAGTGCCAATATAAAGGGTTAATAGTGTCTATAATTGCCTGGGTTAGATATCCTTACTGGAAGATTATAATCAGTTGTGCAGGAGACTTGGGTTTATAGAATGAGAGGAGTAGTTAAAGAAGGAAGAAGGGGAGCAGGTATGGCGATGGATGGGTAAGAGAGTAATATAAAGAGCGGCAAACTGCTGTCTTCCAAGTGACGAGAATCCATCAACTAGCACCCTTTAACCAGTTTTCGGTCCGCTAGTTAGGAAATTGAGTATGACTGAAATCTGGACGTGTTGACCTTCTGGAGATTCTACTTCAAGAACCCTGACCTAATTGATCACGTAGGTGAACACCTTACGCTGAGCGTCACCAGTTAAGAGATGAGTCACGGAACGAAGTGGCAGAACTCAGCTCCAGTTCTAGTGCGATAAGTCCTGCGAGCATAATGTTTGCACCTTGGATGTGTCTATTGTGCAGAACACAGGTTCCGGGGTTGCCGATCGAACCGAGGACGGGGCTTATATGATGATACTAGCCGGTGTCATTCTGGCAGCAGCAGCATATGACTAACCGGGTAATTGTGCCGCTTGAACATTGGTTATGATGTCCAGCTGTAGCCGGGTTTGTTCCAGCTCGCTGCGAACCTGGGTGATTTGCTCACGGACCTGCGATAGTTTCCTCTTTCAACAATAGTTGTAACTTAGTTGAATGAAGAACATATAGGTGTGAAGACGCTCGTCTGTGTGCAAGGTCGGAAAACATGTAATTGAACGCATTTTTGAAAAGACCTCACTACATGCACGGGAAGCTCATAGTGTTGTATTTGGTAGACTGTCGTGGTCATATAGGAAGCAAGGAAACTCATGGAGGAACGATATCCCAAAGCAGACTTCAAGTCTGCTTCGGCAAGAGATAGGCTCTACGCTGCGCCAACCACTACGCGCCACCGGGGAAGGAGGGTCGGCTACCAAAGGTCCAACACCCATAGGCCCCCCACCATAACTTGTGTAGGTTGGATTATCTGACGTGGACTTGCGTCTGGCTTGTGAGGCCATCAGCAAGGATCCTTGGTTAAACCCAAGAACTGTAAGCAATATCACGGAGATGAGGTTATTAATTCCGGATCTGCATTAACTATACTATAATAAATCATGCACTAATACGTTAATAAGTGGTTGGCGCTCAAGCTGTTGATGATATGTGCTGTCGGGCCATCCGAGAGGTGCGTCCTGCTGAGTCTGGCTTTAAAATATCCGCCTATTGGGCATGCATTAAGACTCAGCTGATCAACCGCGGTATTCATGTGAGCATATTTCTAAGCGATAACTGTGCTTTAGTCTTGGAAAGGTAAGAATCCCCGGCATCTTTCGGGGCTGCGAATGCATCAGAAGGACCGCTTCTTATAACAGCATGGCTCACATTGCATATGTAGGGGCCTCAAAGCTCATCAAGCGAATCGCATCAGTGCCCTCGAAGATGAACAAAAATGCGATCAGCGCGCATATGAAGTTAGGTAGGATGAAAAAGATACGGCCGCAGCGGTCGAGATAAGAGAAGACCTAACACATAAGACAGGACGCAATCCATCCATAAAACAGCCACACTAACCTCTCAACCCTTACGGCATACATGAAAGCCCGGACCACTTGCAGGTAAATATGTAAGATGTGACCACAATAACTCAGGCCGCCAAGCTGCAAGGTAGGAAGGGTGGTCAGACGTAAGCTTACGTGGCTAGAGAACAAAAGTTCAATAATAACCTAATTCAATATTTCTATAATCAGAATTGCCACAGTTAGCTGCATTACATGCCATAGAACAATTAAGCCTAGAGTAGGTTATGCAATAAGGCATAGCCTGTTTTAGGTTAGTGTGCTAGATGGGGTTTTTAACGACGGAGTTAAGGAACTCGGAACTTGCTCGCCCTGAGTAAAGCAACCGGGCCGAGCTGGGGTTGACGTGGGGTATGGTGGGCAAAGCAAAGCCAGATTCCTTTCTCTAGCGCAGATTCATCAGTATTGGGATACTACGGAGTTGCTTGTTCTAGTCACTCCGTCCAACCACCTCTAGCTATTCGGAGCCCTCCAGGCCGCAACCACGTAGACTTAGGGGGCCTCAATGAAACACTTACGGGGACCGGCCGATTTTGAGGCCCCCCAAGTAGGGTCGGGTGATATGATTTCGGGTGACTTGGCCGCTGTTTGTCGTCATTTCAAGACCTGCACCAAGAAGGAGCTTGATCTGCAAGCTAATTAGCATCCACAACTGGTTCTGGGTCTCATGTCTGCCCATACTACCGCCTTCGCCGGACCACCAACTCTTGCTCAGCCGGGATGTCTTCGTCACGGACATGCAATGGGTGAACAGAGCAGGAATTTGAACGCGTCTGGGTGCATAGAGGCACTGCTGCTGAGTGCCACCTGTGGACTCTCGCGGATCTGCCGCTCGGGCATTATATGCTGACCCGGGGCAGCGACCGCCGCGAGGCCGAGATTTCAGACCTCTTTACCTTCGAGTTCGAGGGGGAGGGCCTGACCTGCTGCATGCCCCTGATCTTCACAACATGGGCACGGAAGCAGAAGTAGCATGGCTGCCTTGAGACAACCGGCGCCCTCCGGAACAAGAACCCAGTTATCCATATGCTAAGAGGCCCTGCATTCTACGTCCTCTACTGGGGGGATGCAGCCGCCGACAAGCCGTTTCTAGACCTTAGCAGGAGGTCTGCGTAGTACGGTATGCGTCTGATCAAAGGGAGCGGGAGCGGGAGCAGGAGCAGGAGTGGGCGTGACCATACAGCAGCCCTCTCGAACATCTCACAGCGGGACTGGGTCGTCAAGACGTTTACGGATGCCGGCATCGCCGCAAGGAAGAAGACGCACATTGGCCGGAGCTCGGGGCCAAGACAGCTGAACTGAAGGGTATCAGCGAGGACTAGATCCGCCGGGCTGGCCGCTGGAACCAGGAGTAGATGATCGGCTGCTACCTGAACTCCCTGCCTCGCAAGTTCATGGGTGTCAGCCATGGCCATGAAGGGAAAGATACAGCTGTGGCAGCCGAATTGTCTGTTATTCCCCTGTCTTCTGGCGCCAATCAGGAAAACGGGGCGCGTTTTGCGTTGGGCTTTTTTTCTGGGAAACGCGTCGGTTCTAGGGAAACGGAATCAAGGGGGGTGAAGAGAAAAGAGGTGATTGGCGGAGAGGTAGAAACGGGGCCCGTTTCCATCTGAGTAGGGTGAGTGGTGGACGCGCGACATCGACATCACATGTTGGGCAGAACTTGGTCAGGCAGCAATTACTGAGAGGATTCAGCTCTGAGCTCCCGCTTAACAACTATACTTTATTCATATCACCTTCAAGACGAGAACTTTCGTCCGAAGAAGAGAACTAGCAACCACCATGAACAGATTGCCTGAAGCGCAGCCTGCAGAGGTATCAGCAGATATAGGCTTCCGCGTTGAATGCCATGATCCCACCAACAACCTCTGCTATAATCAAACACTCGGCCGGAGGGGATTTGGCGAGATGGGACCTCGCAGCGAACATTTTCCGGATGTGTTCTGGCCAAGGACATTCGACACCCATCTGTCATGGGACAGGCAGCCTACACCCTTTATCTCATTCTTCGCTTCATGGGAGAGAGCTTTAACGTGGAGAAAGCATATGATCCAGAGAGGGGCAAGAAACATGGTCGTCATAGCCGTTTGGCTAAAGGGCAAACCAAGGATCTACGATGCCTATAGCATCGCTAGGACGCTGGGTTACCAAATTGGCTCCGCGGACCGGAGACGTCGACTTGAACACCACGAAGGCGAGCTCCTCCTCCATGGCGCACTTTCAGCGGATGAGTACAGGATTCTTGCCTGTTTCTGGGGGGATAACACGGCAATACGAAACGTGATGCTTGTCCCCGGGCGTCACGCTGTTGTTCCCGCTGGTACACTGGATCCATTCACTAGCGATCTGATGGAATGGTTGAAGACGGAGCTGCTTAGCCTAAATGGCGTGCTCGATGTTATTAAGTTTTGCGACCTAGTGCTGGCTATGTCTGGGCTCGCATAGCAAAAGAAGACCGTATGTGGCCGCCAAGGATAGGTTACAGCGGGGATTTGAGGTTAATGAGCGAGTGAGTCGGGCTATGCATTACCATCGACGTAGGCGCTAGAGCTTACTTATACGACTTCAATATGGAATATGTAAAAGGGAGAATGATTTCCTATCTGTGTGCACTTTTTATAATGGCAATGATTTCCTAAGTAGCCTTTTAATCAAACTTTGGATACTTCTAAATATTTATTCTTTGGAGGATGGCGGTTCCGGCTTGGACGGTTGGAGGATTCCGATACAGCAGCCGTGACCGTGTCAAGGACAGGTGTAAGTGCAGGCAGATGAGTTGTTGGCGCCAGGGGTTTCATGAAGGACATGGTGAGGGCCTGATTCCAGCCACGGCTTAGTTCGGGCTCGTCAAAAGCTTCCTGTGAGCTCGAGCTGCCGGCAGAAAGATGTGTCCCTGAGGAAGGGAGACAATCAAGGAGCAATCGCAATGGCGAAAAATCTCCAATTCCATGCCAGGACCAAGCATATCAACATCCAACACCACTCGTTCGGGAAAAGGTGGCGTCGGGCGATCGACAAGTTGCCGATGGCCTGACAAAGGCTCTCCCCTTTCGAAATGCCTTGGGTCTTGTCCGGAAATCTTCGGAAAATTGAGACGAAATGTGTGACTACTCGAAAAACGGGTGGCCGGGTGCACCAACCTTCCTCCACACAAACAGCCTCCTGTCACTCTGCGATATCTCGACAACCACGCAGCGTACCAAAGTCTGTTAGGTGCTCCGTAATCCCCAGCTACTGAAGCTTTAGTCTGCGGGGTTTCATTCAATTCTACCGTTTCCCTCGCGGCCAGTGGGAGAAAAATGGGCGCACATCACTCAATTCCGCTCTCAGATCCTCCAACCGACCCACTTTCCCTGGGCGCGGACTTTTTCGCTTTCCTCCAACAATTCCAACAATATCCTCAAGCTCCCTATGTGCATCCAAGGGCAATTTCCTTCAATAACTCCTCCCCAAGTACCTTGAAGATACAAACGACCGCGATACACTCCTCGACCTCTACAACACTAGGAAAGACGGAAAAGCATGCTGGATCGGTTTCTTCAGCGGCGAAAGGATTAATCGGATCAAGAACCTCAAAGACCGGGAAACCAAGCCATGGCTTTGCTTCACAATAGCCATAATCCAAGATCCAGTGGGAGGAAAACACCTTGTCGTCTATGACCCAGATCCGTCGCCCCTTGCGGAGCCAAATGCTCGCATCACATCCGTCCTTCGAGGCCTGCAGCGAAACTTATTCTAATGGATTCGAAAGAACAAGACTAACAAAATCCGCGTATGGTACTAAATCGATCGAGCAAACGAAGGAAAAGACGAGTGCCTCGTACGCCCGCTTCAAAGGGTGCAAACTTAGGCTGAAGTGGGAGACTCCAAATGGCAAAGAGACGATGACCCACGAACTCGCAACTGCATTGAATTGACATCAACTTCTCAATAAATCACTTCTCTACATTAATCTCATATTCCAATAACCCTAACCTCCATACCACTACACAACAAGCACTACATTGACAACCGAGCCTCCAGCAGCAGCGATTGATTTCCCGATCAAAGGCGTGAGAGGAATACAGGGTTTAGGACTGCCTCAGTCGTTGATCGCCTCGCATTGTAACGCGAAGGGCTTTGGTTGCAGGTTTCCTGACTGGGCGAAGCGGCATCTCCTCAGAATCGTCATCCCCAGCATGAATCCAATAACCGTGGAAACTACTGACGCAAACAATTTCGTCCGCTGGAATCGCATTGCCGTTACAATCGGGGAGATTGGGTAGAGTAAAGCGACGTCGAAGTTTCCTCAGTCTTGCCAATTTCGCAGCATACGCCAGATTTATCGCTCGCTGCAGCCTGATGACCGTAACAGTTGGACCCTTGACCATTTTCCCGCCTTTCACTTGGTAGTCGACTAGAACAACGAACCTCTGCGCTGCCTGAGCACGAGCCGCTAATTCCAAGATGAAGATGCGGCTACCCGTTTTCCATCCAGAGCTTTTGGAGAACCCACCGAAAAGGGCGGGAAAATGGCGACGTCCAGGCTGCGTTTGAACAGGATATGTGAATGTCGTGACGTAGTCCGTCCACACGGCTGAGCAAAGGCTCAACCCATCACTATTGCGATTCAAATCCGCGGCCTGTACCTGCCTGATGAAGCAAACGGACTCCAGCTCGCCTCCTTCAACAAAAGTTAATAGAGCCCAAAGGGGATCGGAGAACCTAACGCATTCGTTCTCCACATCCGACCGCAAGAAGGATAATTCAGCGAACATAATAGGAAGTATCAGGGACCTCGACCCTTTAGGACGTTGGTCTCCTTCGGCCAAGACGGCGTATGCGAGTGCTTGATCGTTCGGATCTCTCCGGATCCTCAATGTCGCCTGGAGGCCTCGTGGTATCATTTTTAGGTCAGATCTCGCAAAGCAAAATCGGGTGCTCTGATCCACTAGGTCCAAGTAGTTATGAAATTGACTTGGTGACCTGGCCAGGCCATTAGGCGCGAATCCCGCCTCAGTTTTCGTAGAGCTCCACGCTAGAATCGAGGCATCCTCATCAACCTTAATGATTTCCTCCTATAGGCGCTAGAATGCTCGCTCTCCCTCGCCGTAGAGCAACAGCATATTAGCATCAAAAATCCCGAGGAGCGAATAGGCTCGATCCTCGATCTGAGTAGTCTGCCGGTTTGCGGCCCAGGACATACGCCTCGCGATTCGAAGCGGCCAGAACTTTAAACCAACCCAGTCCACATCTCTGACAACCTCCCGGACATCTATGCCTGTAATTGCATCGATGACTTCATATAAGTCACTGGCGGTGCCACACTTCTTCCAATTCTGGTCAAAAAATACCAGACTCCGTGGGGCTAGGAGTTCTTAAAGTGTCCAGCCCCGAGTAAACCATTCAGACGCCTTGAAGGACCCGACCCATCCCGTCGCCAACAGACCTTTACCAAGTGGGTTACCGCAGTGAGTAGGGATAGAGACGTCGGAGAGGTAGGCATAGCAGACTCCAGAGCTCTCATACCACTAATACATAGAGTTGATAGCTTCTTGGAGTTCGGCACTGCTGGACTTATCGATGCAGCAGGTGTCGGCCCATACATATTCATAGCCATCCTTTAATGCCTGGTGACTGAAGTTATAGATTTTGCGGAAGCCTCGCTTTTGCTGAATATGCCTCATTCCTGGCGCCACATCACCATACTCGATTACTCTGCACATGTCCTAATACGAGAGCTCATCCTGCTCCCAGCGGTGGGATAGTATCGCGTACTTAGGAATATTGTCGCTGATAAACTCTTCAAACCGAAGAGTCTCTGCTCTCAGGAGACGTATCATTGGTATTGGGGCTGCTGGTCTGGCTCCAGAGACGCGGGAAGATCTCCAAGTAATGCTAGAGCGTGAACAAAAGTATCTAGATGCAGAAAATCAGCAACGCGTACACAGCAAGGCTCTAGGCGACGATTTGTTTGCATCTACAAGTTTGTAGCTAGAACATATGGCATAGCTAATTATTAGAATGTTCGGCGGGATATCTTACCAGCAATGATCCGGCTTCCTGCTTGTGAGGTCAGCATATCAGAAATCATCTAAGATAATTATATCTTACAGAAAGCTCTATTATGTGATGCGATGTTAGTTAGACGTATAGACATATAGACGTATAGACGTTTTGAAGGAGAAAGACGCGTAGGCAAGCTGGAGTCAGGCAGGAGGATGCTCCAGTTAGGCAGATACTTCGGGCAGCAATCAGGTCTAAAGTATAGGAATCCCGGTGACGTGGCGACAAATGTGCGTGATTCTAGCGCATCCATTGTGGCAGGAATTGCCGTGAGGGGAAGTGAATTACAACGGAATTGCTCAAAAGGGTATAGCTCTCCGGTTCAGCGAACAGCACCTGCCCCCCAGCGGTCACCTCATCAACCCGCAATGTGACTGGGGCCTCACTGGAGAGCATGAGCGGATATTACCATTATGTCCGTCAAGTACACAGCTCGATTCGCTGAAAGCCGTCAAAGCCATCAGACTTCAATCAAGACGTAAACTGCCTCGACCTTAATAATCGCCCCTCAATCATCTCAATCCTATCCTTAACAAACTCCAATGCTTTCTTTTCTTCCAACGGGTGTTCTTCTTCTTTCCTGTAGTACATCTCCTTCTGTCCTATTCATCCTACTCTTCCGATCTCTTCTCAAGACTCGCCCGCGATGTCCTGGTTCCGGGATACAGCCTGCGAACAATTAAATGGTGATCTCGATGAGCCGGGTAAAGAAGTCATATTCTTCTCAATGATAACGTCCAACCTGATCGTCAAAGCGCAGCCAGACACTATAGTGCTATAGCTGATAATTGGCCCTAGTATGCACGAGCGTTGTGTCAGGGGTGGCCATGGATCGTTGAGACCAACATCAATCCCTTGCAACGACAGAGAAGTCAGAACACGACCTACTAGGATAAAGATTAAGGAGCAATCTGACTTGAGCTATTCCACAGCATAATACCTTTTGCTCCCTCGGCCAGGCACCATGCTCCGAGCACCCGTCGAAGAAGGCTCCATCACTGGTTGACCTCTCATCTCCTAATGCTTGCGCAGCCGCTGCTTCGATTATGGGACTCTCGGTCTGGTAGCCAGACAGATGAAAGCAATAACATGCAGTCCAGGGACCCTCGGAAACGGCTCGACACTGCTGAATCCCGCATCAGTTTCCTGACCAAACACATTGACAATGCAGTTTAGGAACCAACGCCATACATCTCTTTCACGAGCGCACCACAAGCTATCGAAGAGCTTACAAGCTTGAGGAATAAGCGAAGAGGATTCATTCGTCGGGAGAGAGCTTCCATCCTTTCAATCTTGTTGCGGAAAGGCTGCATATTGCCCGATCTGGCCTTAGGAGTTTTGAGGCTACTGCCTTAACGCCCTGGCCGGTGGCAAGGCCGAAGGGCCCATTCCGATTAAGCTGGCTGCTGTTATAATGTACCGTCCTATGGTTTAGCTATTCATTGTAGGAGTAGATGTTACGAGAAGGGCTTCCCTCCTTAGTTGGTCATTGCTATAGATAGCAGCGAGGTATGTGTCAAGATGAGCTTGACCTTAAGGTCAATGGCAATTCGTTGTATACTCTCAAGACTGTACTGAAGATCCTTAAAGCAAACTGAATTATATGCACTAGAACACGCCCCAGTGCAACGACGGGTCGATAGGGAATAACTGTTAACTGTGGCTGAGCTTCTAGCATCGAGAGAGATAAGAGCTAGACCTGTCTCATCAGAGAAGGAGATAGAAGCATGCCTGTGAGCAAATTGGCTTTCCGGTTCGTTATAAGGAGTAGGTCAACCGTAGGCTTCTCTACCTGTTCCAGAGCACTTATTCGTTGGTCAAACACTTCTATTGGTCACATTGATAATGGGATCAATGCAAGACGATATTGAGAGCATATCCTGGCTCCTCTCTCGCCACAGAACCCCAACTTCGTTTGCACCTCTAACCCTACAGGACCAAAGAGGCATATCGCAAAGTAACGAGACCAGACCCGCTGCATAGACAGCTGTCGGCGACAGGAAATATAAGAAGATGGCACACGGCGTTTGTGGATAGCTAGCGATAAGGCACAGTTAAGAGAACTCGTTGCACGTTTACGACAGTCGAACGAGTGATTGGACGTACCAATACCGAAGTCAAGCGCTGAAGAATCAACTGTTCATGCAATCGTCTCATCAGGCTCGAGCGCACCTCGAGAGGCACTCGTAGCCAAAGCGGTAGTCGAGGACGAGGAAGCGCGGATAGAAAAGGAGCTAGGAGGATTTGTGGGAGCAAGGAGGCAAGAGATACCGGTGAACCCGTTGGGGTCGCACCGTAAGCACTTTTAAGTTAGGCGATGTCACGGCCTGGTTCACCGTGCAGGGCTTAAAAGAGCTGTTGTGTGCAACTGTAATTGCAACTAATGCGATTATTGACCAATCTTTTGCCCCATGGTACAGCGGTCAATTGCACAACCGTTACAATAGACGTCAACGCGTTCCTGGGTTGTTAAGAGTTCCGCAGTTTCGTTTAGTGCTAATTAGCATGCATTAAATTCGGATAGAGCAAGTGACTCTTCGTCTGAAGAGGCTTAACATGACCGCCTGCCTCGACATGTATTGTATGCAAGTAGGACTCTATTGGCTTCCCTCAACCGCAATAAGCTCGCACTCTATCAGACTTTCCACCCCTTCGCCACCTTGCCAGATATTGACAATCTTCAGTCCTGAGACACTTTCTATAAGACTATACCACTCTATTTCAGTGCGTTCTTTGGCGCTGACCAAACTCATCATGATCAAATCAAGGCTCGTAGCCTCCCAGTGTGCCCCAGTTCTCGGCATGACAAACTCGTGTATCAACAACTTACTGTAGCCGTGTTTCATAGCGTCGCGGATATGCGAAAGAATCTTCTTGAATTTGTTGTCCGGCCAGTCGTGCAGGCAACAGTGTATGTAGTAGGCACGGGCACCTGTCATTAACAAGGTCAGTATTCACTACTCCCTCGGTCAACCGTGATACAGTGTGATTGATTACCTTTGATAGGCTGCTCCGTAAAGAAGTCATAGGGCATCGAAGTGATTGCGGGATGCAGAGATTCGATCCTATGAATGACAGTTTCTGTATCCTGGAGATAAAGTCGACCGGGAGTCTGGGGATGGTATTTATGAAACTCTTCCAAGTCATGTCCTCTGTCGCCGCCAATATCAACGAGGAAGGGGGCATCACACGACATGTTGGCACCCTTCACAAGTAGAGCCTCCACTGGATAAACAGAAGGGTCCATCCACGGCATACGACCACGTCGATACCCTGCCATGTGATCGTTGAAGTGAGTACCATAGCCTCGGGCACGCAACTAGGCAAAAACGTTAAGGTTTGTATTATAAGCCATCATTAAAGAGGTGTCGTTCGCGTTGTCCGGGTTCTTGTATCCTCGTTTACACGCATATTCATGAAACCTCAGCACAGCGGAGCTTGTACCGGAGAGTCTTATTGTGGTTCTTTATGTTAGTCGCAAATATTTCGTTCGTAGACCGAAGTAGAGAGAAACTCACATAGCTAGGTAACCATTCCCAATAATATCAAAGCTCAAGGCTTTGCTATAGTTGGTTGGTTTGTACTCGTCTTCCCCAGTCTCAATGATATATCCCATAGCACCAAGATGACGCATCAAACGGCCTATTTAATCATACGCATATTGCATCTATAACATAGCAGTTGCACTACTGCGACTTACTTAACAATACTGGCTCGATACTTAGAACCGTGGTAAGCTCGTGTACCGATTGAGACCTATCCCCATTGCTGACCATTAATTTCCATAATCCCGCCTCGACGCCGAAGCTGACCGCTGCAGATGAGATGCACCAGTCTGGTAGGTTAGTTACTGAGTACGGTATATTAACGAATTGGATAGACTATACCTGGGCCCAGCAGTGCTTCGCCATGGTTTCGCGCGGTGTCTCGAGACTTTGGACAAGAGTACGGGCTAGGGAAAGAAGCTCCTTACGTCCTTTATGGCTAATAGCTTCAATGGAGTCATTCTTCTTGGTTAAATTCTCCAGAAGGGAAGGTGCTGCCTCGATGTTGTTCGCGGTTGTGGCGACAGAGATGTCCACGACCGATCTACCAGAGTCTGCCATCCTAGTTGACCTTGCAGAACCGAAGATAACTATTCAATCCAAAGAAAAGGAAGAGAATGTGAAGGAGTAGAAGACTGTTCTCAGTACATAAGCAATAGTAAAGTATCTATTTATATCGATATCTCGGAGACGGCCGGACCATGCTCATTCTGTCCCATAATGGCCGTAGGAAAGTTGGTCAGTAACCAACGGCCGGTAACGACTCTACCGTTCGTTTTGATGGTGCTAGCGCAAATAAATCATGTATAGTGGCTTAGGGTGTATGTATTATGCTGGATGTATTATGTTGGATGTTTTTATGGCCACAATCGGCCTTAATGCTGTCGCCTGGGCTGCTTTAACGCACAGCCTATACATACAGTACTGGAAATAATACTTGAGTTAGGGGTGACCTTATTAGTGTTAATAAGGCTTAAAGTGGCCTTTCTAAAGGCACCTGCTTGGCAGATATAGACGCTTTTTAACATGCATCCTTTTTGATTAAAGGGCCATATATGGTTTTTTAGTACACTATATAAATAAGGGAATAGCCAATACACCTTTCTATAGCCAGATATTCCACCAACTTCCCACAAGCAACATGCACAATAGGTTACAGAAATGGGAAAAGAAAATTATTAACCTTAAGGATCAACAATGGCAAAAAGCTAAGCACTGGCAAGAGCTTATTACTCTTAATAAGGAGTACATTCAAGACAGCCAACAGGGCCGCTTTACCTCAACGCCATATCAGCGCGGTCCCTATAATGAAGTAGGACTTCAAACGAAATTACTACTTGCGCTACATGATGCTGGCATCTTAGTAACAAGTAGCTCGCCGAAGGCAACCAGTCGAACGCTATGCGATGGCTAGTACCAGGACAGACAACTCCCTTTCGCAGACTTTCTTCTTAAATACAAAGGGCAATCAACAGATTTATTTCTTAAAAGCTTGCTGGCTAAACCTTATCTTACCGTTTATATTTCCGATTCTATTACAGGCTATCCATTACCTAATACCATTCCGACAGCCACTCGCACTATACTGAGTCTTAGCCGGCATTCAGCTACTCTAAGCGAGTTACATAGCCAAAAGTGGGAGATAAATGCTTCACGACCTGCTAATGGCATAACACTTGATGACTTTTGCTTGGAGGATATCCCCGCGTTAAACAAGGAGATCGTTTATATATGTTTCGTTGCTCTTAAAGACGGCCTCGATAGCATCGATAAGCGTTCTGACGAAGAGTTCCTAGCAACAATGAAGGAGGTTAATGTGCTTGAGGAAATTCGATTTCTTGCTAATAAAGCAGCAATTAGGAAGAACATTTCGTCAGCACCCGGGCCAAATCAGCAAGTATCGAGGTTCGGTCGTTCTTAGATAGCGCGCGACATTCTGGGCTTGTATAAAGCGCCGCCTTTAAAGGCGATTGCTGCTATGTTTGACACAAAGGTTGGGAAAGTGGTCCAATAAAGGTGTTTGATTTCACGCTCGAGTTATAAGGATGCTTCAGTGATTTTAAGCGGATCCTGTCGGACTCGTCATGGGGCAATGGCCTAATTTCAGGCGTTTAATAGAGGTCGGGTGTAGTAGAGAGAGAAATTCAAGGTCTATCTGATTAATTGATCCTATTCCGTGTGACACCCCCCTAGTAGGAGCCAGCCAGCTTCTACTACACCTTCAGGCGTTCGGGTCCCTTAGCGATGTCGTTCTTTGGAGCTGGTGCTTGATGTCCACGAGGCCTAGCTGTTGTACAAAGGCCTCAAGCTCGTGTTCGTGGGCACCTTACTAAGCCCGCCGGCGATCATGTCCCCTAAAGGGACGTAATCTACCCGAATAGCCCCCTTTTCGGTCTCTTAACGTAGCCAGTGGTTGTGAATCCACCTTGAGGGTCTCGGTCCCCTGTTTAGCAAAGGAAGAAGAATCACTTTCTGCATGGAATTCGTCTTTAAGGAGGCCGCCAGGGATTCTATAGTGGCAAAAGGCAGGAAGAAAAAGAAGAGTAAGAGTGCTACTGACGCTCAAAAAGCCCAGAGAGCAGCCGATGCTAGTCTTTGGAGCCGGGTTTATAAACATTATCGTTGCCGAGGCAAACACTATCAGCAAGGGCCTTACTGCTAGAAGGACGAGTGAGGAAATTATTATAGACTACAGCTGAGGTGGCCTCAGCTAAAGTCTGTTCTCATTATGGATAATGCTTCCTTTCGTCACTTAGGCGAGATTGAGCAAATGTGTGCCGATGCTAGAGTGAAACTGCTATACTTACCTCCAAATTTGCCAGACTTTAATCCTATCGAGGAGTTCTTTGCAGAATTGAAGAGCTTCGTTAAGAATCCCAGACCCGAACTCTTCGAGCTCTTTAAGAAGGACTTTAATTCGTTCTTAAAGTCGTGTGTGGATACTGTTGGAGGACGGAAGACGAGTGCCAGAGGTCACTTAAGCTTTATGAGAGAATGATGGAAGACATCAATGAGTCACCAGATGCGAACCTTTGCAAGGAGATCCTTATAATTGCTTGCGTTGTCTGCCGCCATATTAGTTGGAACGAACTGATATCGCTCCTCAGACAGCCCGAACTTCAGGACGCAGTCTATCATTAGATCCTGCGGCTCCTTTCTGACTATGTAAGACGACAAGAAATTGATATCCGTCGTCCACCAGTCTGCGAAAGATTTCCTTAACGATTAAGAGGTTGCGTTCAGACAAGTCCCACCCTACGGAGTTAGCACTACGGCTTCTATTTAACATTGCTTCGGGTTCTCTTAAAAATTCTCAAATGCGATATTATAAATTAAAAGAGTTTTATCTTATTGAGTAATAGTATTAGATAGGTTATCTCTATTTAGCAGAATGGAGTTAGACTTAGTAGTTATATCTAGTCATGGGTTTAATTATCAACATCACGGCTATGGCGAGTTACGCACTTATATACGTGTATGATGACGACTCTGGCTCGGTGGTGCTCTGGTGGGTTATTACTGGAGGGTGTGTGTCCATCATATCGCTTGTGCTGCTCATTGCTTCCACACTTACCCTAGTGCCGGGCCACGCAGCTACCCAATGCGCACTTTGCGCTGGAATCCTCCTTGTCAAGGCATTTGCCAATAGACATGGGGCAAAACAGCGAGAGCAGGTACGTCGTACCACCATTGAACACTTGTCAGTCTGTTAATTCTAGGCAGATAGTCTCAGAGGACCAGCTCCGAGGCGCTCTTGCGCCAACGAAGGATCTTGAGCTTTCTGACATAGAAGCACAGTCTTCGATACCAGTCGCCTCATCCGTCCCCAAAAGGTGCGATTCCGGTGTTGATCTCATCCCCTCAAACACTTCAGCGACCAGATTCGGGGTTCCCTCTGAAGGAAGCGACCAAGGTCGCCTAGAAAAAGAGACTTGCGGCAGCGGAAAAAGATTAAGCGACTAGAGAACTACTCATTGTCGAATATTGGGTTATTCTCTTTAGGAGTCCTAACGGCAAGAACCTCGAGTATTCATCGATCAAAGACACGACTATAGGTACCCATTTCTTGCTTAGCAATCCCTAGATATATTTAGAAATATTTTAAATACTAACTATCGTACTGACTCTTGACAATAAATGCTTCCAAATGAAGGTCTGGCCAATTATCCACAAGAACGTCGTGCTATTACCCTGCAACCGGGGCTGGACCGCAGACGCATAGCTGTCGTAGTAAACAATTTTCGTCTCCTCGACTTGCTGTTGCTGTTGCGGTCGCGGTCGCGTACGTGGTGGGTGAATGGCTGGAGTAACGACCTGGCCGTGGTTGGTAGTAGTAGGTGTTGAGGGCTCGCCGTTAACCAAAGTAGCGTTTTCGGAGGTGGTTTTGCTGGCAATGATTTTCAGCGCGTCCATAGCCATAATGCGTGTTAGAGTGCAAAATGGCCATATAGGGAAAGCAGGAAATGTGATACAGTAAAGGGAAGATGGGGAGGAAGTTGGCATTAGGCAAGTCTTTATATTGTTGCTAATAAAAAATACCCACTAGCTCAAGCCGCCAGCCAATGGGTAGGTTCCCTGAAAAAATGAAAAGTTAAGGTCAGTTTCACAGGGCAAATCCCTTACCCAAGGTTGGTGCGTCAAGCGTCGAGCCCATCCACCCGCCCCAGCACCCGTGATATACAAAAGCTTCGGTCCCCCCACTTGCGGATGATCACGTATACCCGTCTACTTTTGTTGTCTCCCTCACACACTTGACCTCTCTCGCCTCTGCAACCCTTTGGTGTTCCTGGCAAGCACCAAACAACGACTAATACAGCCCCCTCGACTGCCCTCTGTACCGGTGAATCCTTGTTTTGGATTAATCAAGGTATCTCAACTCTTGTCTGCCTTGGGGTCATTCAGACTGACAAGCAGAAAGGCGTTGACCGCTGTGCGGTTTCTTCTGTCCCGACTGGCCGTTTTCTTATGGAAGATAGCCCCTCACTACCACGACCATCAGAATCAACCAGCCAAGAAACTGCATCCAGACCAACCAACATGTCTATGCTTTCCATTGCCAACCCTTCTCCCCACCCTATATTTGGAGATGCAGGCCACGGAGGGATGAGCGGTGACAACAAGCAGAGGAAGAGACGAGTAAACCTCCCCAAGGAGACGACAGATAAACTGAGGGCTTGGTTCATGGCTCACCCGAATGGCCATTTCAGTGCGCGCATACCGAAGCGGCTCATGGTTCGAGCGCCTGCGCGAGTTCTTCCAGTGTCGACCAGCCATCTTTGATCGCGGAATCCAACTGTCGAGACGCTTCCAGCTCCTGTCCACGAGGCCCTTCGACGAGATCTCGGACCTGCTCTGTGGTAGTCTGAAAGTCCGCAACTTCTTCGCGAAGCCGTTCGATATCGTCTTTGGCGTTCTTCACCTCTCGAGAGTACTGGAGGCAAAAGGAGAACACTTTGGCAGACAAATCAACCACAGCGATGACGCTGGATGCGACGCCGAGCGCTTCCGCCATCAGGTCCGGCTGCCGCAGTCGCTTCCAGGTGTTTTGACGAGAAAAGTGGCCTGACCCTCGTGCGGGGTTGACGAGGTTCAATCTTACTAACATACGCTCTTCACGTGACGCAAGCCATCATCAGCGGGCTGCAGCAGCCGCAGCAAGCAGTCACATAATGGTCAGATGAAAAGCCAGAATCCTCAATTCGAAGGATACAAAAGGGGGTAAAAGGAAGGAGTCCCGGTGAGAAATGTTCTGCATGATTTCGAATGCTTTCAGACAAGACTAAAAGCGGATGTGGGAATGAAGATGGACCACTTCAGGGACAAGAACTTTGTGGGCAATGGAACCTCGCCCTGACTCAGCCAGTTAACTAGCCTAATGTGGAATAGTGTGTTTCTTTGATCGATAGCTTATCGATACCGCCCATCACAATGAACGCGGGGATGGCGAGACAGGTGGGGCTGCCCTTTTTTTTGACTTTCCTTGTGTCGGACACACGGGAAGTTAAGTTATGGCCCGAGTTAATGCGTTAAAGGGATAAAGATAGAGGGATAACTTGGGTGCCAATATAAGGCTATTCAGTTGATCAAATGATCCCCTCAACAAGTTGATGATTCTTGATTGTTCTGTCTGTGTTCTTCTTCAAATCCCGAGGCCGGTTTTCCGGCCCCCTCTCCCCTCTTCACGAAGCCCGTCACGTGACGCAGCTAGCTCCGTCTGACACCTTGATCTCTTTATCTTCCTTTAACAAGCCCTTCAAAGGCCAAATACCCATGTAATTCACATAGAATGTTCTGGCTACCCATAAACACAATGTGATGACACGTATCCTCACGTGCTGCCGTTCCATTCCCGTTGCATTGTTCCCATCACCACTCGGCGTCCTAGATGTCTCATTATCGCCACCATGGACGGCCAGCTACTCGACTTGACACACTGGGATCACGATGACTTCGACTTTAGCGCCCCTCACCTGTCAGGCATTGGCAGCCCGACTGCAAGCCCCGCCCGCCTAACCCCATCCCGGAGCTACCCCAGACCTGGATTGCCGCTGCTCCAGTTAGCCGATTGGGGTTCCGACGTCGCCTACGACGAGTCGCCGCCTACCTGTATTCACTACTCAATCGAGTGGAAGCTGCAGCTGCGCAGGGGAAGGCTCACCAAACTCACAAATGACACAGAACGAGATCTTGTATTGGCGCCTGGCGCATTTTGGGACAGGACTCTCGAGTCCAAGGTAGAGGAGCTTTTATGAAAGAAAACCCCGCGAGGTAAATGCTACCTGCCAGAGGAAACGAACGTCGTCGTGTCCGTCATTGACCGCAGCGAACGAGATCTCACGAAGCGATTCGACGAGTTCAATATTGACTGGCGACTGGTGGAAGGCCAACTGAGCGATTGGAGCCATCTGTTTCGGATGGGCAAAAAGCTGAGGATTGACATGTCCTTCATTTGTAGTGAAGAGGCCCAACAACGCTCTACAACGGTGCTACAGGGTAACCAAGGCAGCGCAACAGCGCGACAGCTGGCTGAACGGGATCAGCTGCTGGAGACACAAGAGGCAGAGGGCCGGCCTCGCGTCTGGAATGATGTGTAAGAAGGACTAACCAATCTCACCATTCTTGAATCGTTCCTGTTCCTTGGCAACCGTAAAGATGTCAGTTAAGAATGGTTTTTTTTTAAGTTGAGAGGGTTCTCCTTATCGGTAAAGAATCCTAAAACTGCCTCTTAGCGATATCATCAAGCTTGTTGACGTTAAGATTAATTTTCTGGATTTGAACATATTGGGTCTGCTTTGGTTCCATAATTATGTTCAAAATGTGGTTTAGCAGCTAGACTCGCTCTACATGCCTGTTAGGTAAGAGCGAGGAGAGGTAGCTTGATAATGTACCTTGCTTGGATAGGTGATCAGGCTCCTTATGGCGGACTCTATTCGCCTCATTCGGCCCCCAAGATTTAGGCCACCAGTCAGGGGCTGTTTCATCACTTCCAGTATACGGATGAGTGGACTGCTTCTTCGGTTCTACGGCCCTAACCCAAGCTTTAGCAATGAGTTTGCACGCGGTCTGTTGGCAGTTTTTGAACCGCTGCTCGTAAAACTTCCACGGCTCCTCAGAGTTATCTATCCTGATAACTTGACGACTTCCTGTCACGGGCGTAGGAGCCCCCTTGTCATTAGGTAGATACTGCGGTCGTGGTCTCTTTCGGGCAAGACGTCCGTGGTCGTCCCAATTCCCGAGGGTTGACAAGCAGCGGTGATCGTGCGCTCGGCTTTGGGGGAAGTCCGTATTCTGTGTACACGCACCTCCTCTAAAACCCGAAGAGGAATGGAGAAGAACATGGTCTGAGCTCATCCCTAGAAGCAAATCAGACCCAAGCTAAGGCGGGAGACAGCCTTACTTACCAGCATCCAAGAGATTCATGGTTCTTCTATATGCTTCCTCGTCAAAGAATTTCTTTATGACTTGGGGCTCAAGCACTCTGCCTTCAAGTCCTGAGTAAGTTGCCGGCGTGCCGTCTTCTAGAATTACGGCAATAAAATACCGTTTTGCAGAGATGCCGCAATATTGGCGCAAAGCATCGCCAATACTCTATTCTGGTATGCATTTATATTAGTAGGAGCTTTATTGGGCGATGATCACTTATTTGTTTCAAGCATACCAATATAGGCTGTTGATGACAATAAGGTTCCGAATAATGGAGTTGGCTTGTCTGGGGTTGCCGCCGGGGTCTAAGATTCCAGTCGGGGTGTCCCGTGGCCATTTCGAATACGATCTGCCGATGGCTTTGCAGATAGCTGGGTCTCTAGTGCCAAGTGCGGATATCAGTCCTAGGTCAAAATCAACCCTCACTTATGACGCTGCAGACCGGACAGGTAACGAGGCTGGAAGATAGGGGTAAGGGAAGCCACGTAAGATATGAATTGATGTTATGTGAGGGAGATGGCTTGGTGATTTGTCTCGTTTGAGCTGGGAATCCGCAGAGCGGATCAGAAGGCACAAGGAGATCAGTCTTATTGTTCAGATCTGTAGATAGGCGGGTGACGTCTTGGGACGGCGAAGCAGACAGAACGGCTTTGGGATTAAAGGAGTATTAAGGAAAGGTGTCCGCTTACAAGACATGCGCTAATGCAAGCTTGTGAGGGAGGAGATCAGGGACAATCCGAGCAAGACCCCCGCACTAATTGTTGTCCCTCTTCTCGTCGTCAAGGTTGCGGAGCTTCCTCCATTGCATTGGGATATGTCCTTCTCAATTAGCAAGAGAAATAGCAATCATGAAGGAGAGGTAGGGATGGGCTAAGTTGAGGGATAAAACGGGGATGCCTTTCAGCAGACACCCAGTCAGAAACATCCCTTCAAGATGACGCAGGATACCGGGGTTTTTACGCAACAGTTGCGTTGAGGACGGCTGAAAGTGTGGGCACCGAGCTCGAACGTAGCCCACCCCTAATGATCGAAAGGAGGAAGAGAAAAAAGTAAAGAAACAACCCACTTGCCCAAGACCACGCATAACTGATGAGGACGCGGACTGCGGAAAATAAGACAGGGGCAAATGGTAAGATATGTAATATTTGGCTTGCTATTTAAATCAACTTTAAAGTTTCTTGCAGGCAATCTAGCATCCATTATAGAAATTGGTTCCAATAATGTCTAGAGGCCTTGCTAATGGTCATAAAACCAATGGACCGAAAGGCAAGAGCTGTATGGAATCTACCCATTGCAGTTAGTGGCTAGCTAGTTGTAGCTCCGAAAAGACATAAAAGAGATAATAGTCAAGCAATCTTGTTAGCGTGTGTTGTCTCCCGATCTGTTTCCACTGAAGCTTCATAGCACTTAGGGTTAGTAGATAGGTCCTGCTCCCAATCTCGCCCCCGCCACCCTAGATCTCACAGCGAGGACGACAACAAAGCCCTATAAATGTAACATTCCTGGGTGTGAGAGGGCATTCAAAGCCAATACTGCTCTCAACAAGCATAAGAAAACGGGACACAAATAGACAGCTATAGAGGACTGATCTCTCTATTTGAGCCCGCATTGGCCAAGATTATCATAAGGGGCATCTCGCTATCACAACTATATAACTCTTGCCGATGCTGCTAAGCTCAGGAAGTCTCTAACAACAGCATAGAGAGACGCTACAGAGGATGTCAATATTAAGGACGGCTAGACGCACATTAGACGTATCGCAGCTCTTGTGGCGCGGGTAGATCAATACAAGGAGGCACTAGAGGGGTTATTTTAGCAATAAGGGCGAGAATAGGTAGATTCCGATTAGTTTCCATTTGTTCGAATAAGATAAGCCCCCTGAAATATAGCAGCGCCGCGCCTACAGTATATAAGCCCTACGAACTTTGAGTGCTTGTTGCCATTATTAGATAATTACTCTAGATAGTATCGAAGCAATAAAGCATTAATCCTCAGATCTGCATCATACATAAGATAAGGAGCCACATACGCACAAACGCATTAGCGCCCTTGGACCGACGCGGTGGCTGCGCTGCTCTCTTTCTGCGTTAATAAATCTTGTTCGACTGGCCAGGGTTCGGGCAGAAACGGGACCAAAACTCATCACCCAGCAACGCCAATCAGTGCCTAACGCTAAAATTGCCCTCCATACACGGCTCACAGGCCAAGGCCCAGCCCGCGCATCGATACGTTTACGTTCATTACTTACCAACTCAAAGGCGTCCTAGGTGACATGGATGTGGCTCACAACTTCGACGCTTGACGGGTTAGCGCACTTAACCAGATCACCATTACCGACACGGGCACCGTAAACTAGGCGACACACTTATGCTATCATCACCCACTAACCATTCCGTCACCGCCTCGCTCTCCTGACGCCGCAATAAGCTCCCGAAAGCGATCGCACTCCGTCGTGGAGGAGAACCGCACGGAATGCCCTTTTAATGTCACATATCCCGGCCCTCTGAAGCAGAAGCATGACGAGGAGAAGAGGGTCCCTATTCAGATCTCCCCCTTTTCCCCCGTCGGAAAGTTCAAGAGCCACAACACCATAGACCTCTATTATACCATCAAGCCGAGCAAGCGGTGGCTGGACATGACGCAGTATAACAGCTTCGTCCGTACGTATCCAAGCGCCCCCCAAATGAGGGGCCAATTTTCTGACCGCCTCGGCAGTAAATGGCACCAAATACTATAGTGAGGGCTTCGTCTTTATTGCGAACGAGGCCACTATCGAGCGACAACGAGCCGCCGCCAGCTTGGGCACCGTCGGCCCCGTCCGGAAATCCGATGATGACTGGGTGGCACGCATCCTAGAGATCCGAGCTGCCAACGAGCACCACGTCTACGCGCGCGTCTACTGGATGTACTGGCCCGATGAACTCCCGCCCGGGACGTGGGACTGCAAGAAACTGATCCAAGGCCGCCAGCCATACCACGGCCAAAACGAGCTAATTGCGTCGAATCATAGTAAGTCACCGTCATTAGTCGGCCCATGAGGATTTATGCATAGAAGCTGACCGGTACCGGTAGTGGACATAATCAACGTGGTTAGCATCACCATGCCGGCCACGGTCAATCAATAGATCGAATCGGACGATAATGAGATCCAGGATGCGCTATATTGGCGGCAAGCTCTCGACTATTGCGCATCGCAGCTCTCGGTAAGCCAAGAAAGGTGCATAATCCGTGGCCTAATGCTTACATGCCTTAGTCGGTCGCGCTTATGTGCAAATGCGACACGCCCGCAAACCCCAATAAGACGTTAATAGGGTGCGCCGGCCCCGAATGTGGGAAGTGGATGCATCACGACTGCCTAAGCCATGATGTCCTGATGAGGACATACGAGCGCCTCGGCACCGACAAGCCTCACCGCACCGAAGAGCTGGCGATTAAGGAAGAGAGGACAGACGAGGAAGCGGCGCGCCCTCTCAGCCCCATAGAGTCAGGGGAGAAGGACACGCAGCTAACAATTGATATGCGGTCGATTAGCGCGCAAGAGCCCGTCGTGACAAAAAAGGCAATCACCGACACCCCGCAAACGACGGCAACGCCTACTCCGGTCCCGACTCCTTCGAACGCCGACATGCCGCTAAAGTTGTTGGTCAAGAAGATTCAGAAGAAGGGCACCAACTATAAGCCCTATATCGGCCTCTTCGAAGCGACTTTAAATATGAACGACGGGCCCACGGTATGGGAAATAAAAGACCTCCGGGAGAAGGTGATAGGCGGCGAGAAGGAGTGGACGGAGCCGGTCAACTGTCTGCTCTGCGATGCCGTCATCGACTGAGTGGCTCGTCGAGAGTCACGTTGCACAACCCTCGCATAAACCGCTAAATCAAGTGCCCCGCCGCCGGTTAGGTGCCTGCCAGCCGAGTCGGATGCCCAACCCCTTCCTGACCTACACGCTGCCTTCACCTTGATGCCGCGGTTCGACAGACCTCTGCCGATTGCCGCGGGCAAGCGAGCGTCTTCGGCATCGGTTGACGATCTCTTGAGGGAGGTTGCCGCATCGCCACGAGCAGACGGCTAAGACGGCTAAGACGGCCAAGACGGCCAAGAAGCTTTAGTACTTCTTTTGATCCAGCTAATAAGGCGAGCCTAATGGCGATGTTCATCTGGTATGAAGTTATAGTACCCCACAGCAGAAACTCTCTAACTGGTTCAATATGACCTTCTATTTGTCGGACTCGTCAGGGGCAACGGCCCGAGTTTACGCGTTCAAGAGGGTGTGAATAGGGTCAGGCAGGAAGGATCTTCTTTCCCTCGATGGAAATCGCTGAATTGATCAATTGAATGATGAATATGACTGCTTATTAAGGTGTGTGTTCTGTGTGTGTTCCGCGGAGCTGCCTGCAGCGGGGTTTCCCCTGAGGACCCGTTCTTTCTTCCACCCGGGCTCGGAAAAGCTCTCCCTCCGTCTGACACTATTATTGCAAAGCTTAAGGCGCCTAGCGACCTTGGAGCAACACATGCTTTAGCCCCACACTGGAGTAAGCATGAAACCATTGCATGCTTACCTCGAGATGCTGCAATATCCAGAGGAGAAACCAAAGTTAACCTAAAGTCGGCCGATCGTGAATATATAAGTCGACTTTGACACATCTCGAAATTTGCACCAGTCCGAGTAGTATACATTCAGGCACGCCCCCTAAGTCTTCACTTCCACAAGACCTCGATCTGCTCGAATGCACACAGTACTATCGACCCGTTCTGACGAAAAGAGAGACAGAGTAAAGAAAAAAGTAGCATGGTAATGACGATGCATGAAAGTTAGAGAGAGCGCATCTCGTGGTGCTTCGACAGGCCCAAACCCTGCCAGCAGATCGATCGGGAATCCGGAATCTGGGCGGCACGACGAGCGCGTTCGACTGCATGGAAGACGAGATGCAGGCTGATAACGGTGAGGTCTCGACCGAAGAACGTATCGCGGACCTGAATGACATCCGTCTGGTGAACTGCGAACTCGACTATATATGAGGCATAGCATTCCGGTACTTTCATCTGATGGGAGACCCACTTAATTCGGCGAACTGGTTGCTCCAAAAGATAATGCCATCACGGTTATCGTAATATTTAGTAAATATCTAATGTATATGATAAGCGAATATCCTAAAAATCTCTTAATCTCTCTTTCTTTTATTTAATTAATTAATTTATTATTACTCTTTAAATACGTGTCCCAATTCCATGCTGCCAATATTGCTGCTCTTTCAGGCATGAATCTGTGCCACTTTGCGGCATGCCACACGGCTCAAGTAGTCGTGCGCCTCAGTCAATTGGAGAGGGAGACGCCACTACATTCCTAAATAGTGTTAGTAATATTGCACGTAGCTTGTGTCGGTCCAGACTGAAATAACATAATTAGTTACCTCAAGTAAAGTTTGAATCGCCTCGCGGCCCACGGACGCAAAATATACATCTATACGTACAGTTTTAATCTCGACCTAACACTTGACCTATAAAATATCCATACAACAAAATGGCAACCCCACAATTCATCTGCGCAAACTGGAATCCAGACAGCACTGATTGCAAGAAAGTCGGCAGATATAGTTGCAAGAACTGTCTTCTCGTGGTGGTAGGTAATACACTGAAAATTCTTTCTTTCTTACGCAGCATTGACCATTTCTAAATGGTCGTCCTTCTAGTACTGCGGCTCGAATTGCCAAAAGTCCCACTGGATCCTGCACAAAACAGATTGCAAGTCGCCTCTGGGCAAGGAAACATGGAATCCCGACTGGGTTCTGGAGAACCGAAACCCAGCCTTTGTCAGAGGGGGAATAGGGGTGCAGTTTGGAGGGAAAAAATTCCTCTGGGGCAACATTCCCGCCCTTGATATTCTTCAACTTGGATCAAACGAAGGTGATGATTATAGAGGGCAGTTGCGCCTCTTGTTTGCCGGTGCGTGCTCGGTTTGACTTGATCTTATTCAGCTCCCAAACTGATGAAAATTATCACGCTGCAGCTTCCGGAGACTTTCGAAATGTTGCCAAGACCATCGCCCAGCTCCCTAGAAGCTACAATCAGTCTGTCGACGTTACAATGAACGACCGCGATCTTGATATCGTGGCACGCAACGCTATTATGCTTCTTATTGCCCTCGTAGCCGACAACATCGACGAGGCGGTCGACTGCATAATCCACGTCTGGTACTCGGCTCTCATTCGCAAGTCCGACCTTAACATCCTCCAACAACGGATTCGTCCTCTCATCGAAAGCGTTTGCGAAAAGATCAAGGGTAAAACACCCAGCAGCCTCTTGGGAAAAACTTGGACATTCGGGCAGCACTCCCTGAGGCTTGTGCTGGAAAAGTCATCATGGGATAGCCTTCTGTCCTCCATGAACATTCCATAAGGCTTAACGGCGGAACAGGCGACCCAAATTCGCATGGTCGTTACCCTTGCTGAATCCAGGAAGGACTATCGTGATCGACATCTGCTTTTTCAATCTCCTTCCCGTCGAATTGCGAAGAATCGGTTCCGGGAAGACGGACTCCTGCTACCATTTGGGTCTCGACGCCGTGACTTTCGAGAACCAAACCGGTGAGTAATAGACGGCACCAATCAAGTAAACGAAGCGTAGAGCTCACATATTATAGGACCTTCTTTCAGACTACCGACACCTGGCCGATGCATGACAATGCCGATCCTCTAAATGGATGGTCTTCGAAGGACGTTGAAGACAGCTCGAGTGGACCTGCGACTGCTGATATTTACGGCAAGCTCTTCTACCATGTTCGCACAGTGCTTCGGGCTTTCCTTCTTCGTCTATCGGGCTTGCAAGTATATTTTCGACTCTTTCAGGTGGATGCTTCTGACCTTCCTGATCATCTGGAGAGTGGTTCTTTCAGCCGAATCGAGGTAAGGAGGCATTTGAGGCTAGGTCACATCTAGATCTTCCAACCCTCTGTAAATGTTAATCTGCTTAAATAGATCTCCAATATTTCGGACAACGGATATCTTGGAATACATCGCACAATCGGCTTGATGGTGCCCTTGCTTCAAGGGCCCTCCATCAACCCACATGCGACTCTCATTACTCTATTCATGAACGCTGTTGACGAGAACATAACCAACCAAGACCAGATTTCCGACATGAATCCGCAAAGCCTAACGACAAAACGCCTTCTCAAGTACCTCCCGCCCAAGGGAAGACCAACCAACGCCTCTGATCCCCAAATCATCAAGTTCTCATACGCTCGGGACAATGTTGCAACCTATGACCACATCTTCAATCGGTAAGCATAGACTAAACGAATTGTTTCCTCCCTCCACAGTCATGGAACTTGGTTTTAACTGTGCCATAAGGTTCATGAAGGACTTCAAGTTCTCCGAGGCAGCGCAGTTCATTGGGGCCGAAATGAAGGAAAAGCACACAGTCATCGAGAAATGGCCGTTCAGATTGAAGCTCCGACCTGGTCAGCCCGGAGCCCAGGAGGAGTTTGACCGGCTACTGGGTGGAGGGGTGTCAGGAAAGGAGCGTTACGTGGAGTGGAAGAGAATTTGCATGTATGAGAACGAGATTGAAGATAAGTAATTAGTTAGTAAAGGATATATAATGGGAAAGGCGTTCGTGCTAAGAAAGATGCCATTTTGATCTCAAGTGCTCACACCTAACACTCATCTAGCTAGATGTTCTCTCTGAAGCAGTGTACATATAATTATTAGAAGTTCAGACGGTTTTATCAATGCGCCTCAAATATAATGCGTATACTAAGACCAGTATTGCGGCATCAGCAACAGAAGTATCATTTGTTGATAATTTATCTAAATTAACTTCCGCGGCCCGGTGCCACAGACAGGCAAATTGGAAGAGTATTTCTGCAGAGTTAAGTGCGACCGCATTACCTCTCGTAATTCATAGAATTATGTATTTGGCCTGTACGGATAGTCTGTGAGCATTAAATCTTGATATAATCTTCATTGCAAGATATATCTTCGACTATCTTGTCATTGGGTAGGTTTTTATCGATTACAGTACATATCTGTTTCGGTTGGAAGGTAGTGAGCCGGGGCTACAGTAGCGGCGACTAATACAACAGAGAGAGACACTAAGGAGCAAAAGCCCTGCACTCGAGCAGGGAGCTTGTAGAGCAGTGTATTGTAGTCAAACAATAGCAGATCGCCCATTTAGTTACCTAGTACCGATAGTGGACATTTGTTAGGAGAGTGATCAGCAAATATATGCCATTAGTAGCTGCACATGTTGAGGTGCATCTTTGACGATGGTTGGTTTAGCTATGTCGTTATAGTGTATTGTCCTCTTTGAACTTCGGTCGTAAGCACGACGAACCTATTGGCTCCAGACCGGGTGCCCATGTATTAGTCCCGTCACGACCTTCTTTGGGGAGGGAATGAGGTGACAAGCAGGAGACAAGGTGAGGCCGGGCCGATCATCGACCTGATGGACGAACACAGCCGTCTCAATCTTCTTCCTAGAGGAACAAAAACATGGGAATACGCAGAGGAAAAGGAGAGCACAATCGACTTGATACTAGCATCGGCAGAGTTAGCAGACGAATTGATCAGCTGTGGAGTGCACCCAACCGAGCACGGATCGGACCACAGAGCAATCCAGACGGAATTGGACATTATAATGCCGGAAAGAACCTGGAGCCAAAGGTGGCAGTTCAAGAACGCACCGTGGACGACGGTCAGTACCGGGGTGGAGGAGGAACTCCGATCGCTGCCATAGGACAGCGGGGCATAGGCACAGACGCACAGGCTTATAACGGTGGTACTGGAGGCAATCGACGAACTGGTTCCGCGGGCAAAGCTATCGCCATACGTAAAGAGGTGGTGGACGACAGATCTGACTTGACTCCGATGAGTGTATACCTTCTGGAGAAACCAGGCAAGGGCGTTGTTCTTGCTGTCTGCCTTATTTCTGCCTTTTACGCCTTTTCTCTATTGTACACATCCTCTTGTGTATATGTGGCACCAGCGTTCCATAACTGTTGCATCTGCATTTTATCTGACAATAGTACTGTTTTTATTTAATAGTTACAATTAAAAGCTATATTAAAGAGATTCTTAATAATTTAATTCTAAAATAACTATCCACTATTATTAAGCTCACACACCTAACTTTATAGGGAACCTATAATTACTCTACCATAAATCCACTCCATCTACTCCACGAGCCTTTAAGTTGAATAGATAGATTATACGATCCACTAATCGACGAGCGTCATGGAATGGATTGTGGATCCACTCGTGGATTCAGTAGAGTGGTTTGCAACCCTGATGAGTTCTCATTGTGGACAGATGCCTTCGGGATACAAGACATAGTGGTATACTGGCGAGAAGTCAAGGGGGAAAAGAAGCAACAGGACAATGAGACCGCAGAGGTACAGCTGAGAATGACGAAACATACACCACCCGTGAACCTAATCGATGAACAGCAGACGTCACTAAAATCGAAAGTAGCGCCGACGGCGAAATTAGCTCTTACAGGCAGGGAAGAGAGTCCCACAAAGGCAGCCAACAAAAAGAACAAGAAGAACAAGAAGAACAAGAAGGAAAGGAAGAAGAATGCAAAGAGCAGTCAAGTTGAAAATAGTATCGCGTCAAGTTCAACGAAGATCAGGAAGTCTGCGAATAAGGAGCTGACGGTGGTCATTATTGCAACAACCAGAAGAAACAAGGGAGAGAAGAACGACTAGGCGAAAGCGATGGATCTGTCTAAGGTTGACAAGAACGCGAAAAAGAAAAAGAAAGAAGTGCGAGGCAAGGATGTTGGCGGGACTGCAGACGAAAACGAAAGCAGCGAAGAAGCCTTCAAATGGAAATCATACAACTAAGAAGAGGGTGGACCTAACCACACAAGGTTTGAAAGCGAAAGCGAAAGCGTAAGGTACAGTATGATTTGATTGTTCGAACTACAGTGATCAAAAATGGCTCGACCATTCACGGGAAATGAGGCTTAGGACCTACCTTATGTACTGTCTCTACAGCACAATAGCGGCAAAAAAGTACACAGCAACGTCTTGAACCTCGTTGAAAATGGCTCGGCTATGTCTCCGTCGTTCATCATGGTGGCCGATATTTGCCCCATTTCAATATCCCGCTCGACTGTCGCCCAGCCACTATGGACGCACGCTCTAACTCGTAACCTGAAGCCCAACATTGATTACTGATTACCTGATACCTGATGCTGAGACCGTAGCAATGGTATATTGAAGTATTTCACCCTAGTTCCTTGCTCCAGTCGTCACCCAGATAATATCATTTAAGATGCTCTCATACGCTTTACCTCCAATGTGCTCTACACTATCTTTCAGCCATTGCCATGCGTTGCCGACCAATTCGGCAAGCTTCAGACTCCCGCAGTACCCCACATAGATAAGTCCAACCCAGACGCAGATAACAGTAGCCAACTTCAGAATGCCTCGGAAGTTAGAGCCTCCGAGGCTAGAGCCTCTGCCACGACTAACATCATGTACAGGTAAGGCCCTGATTCGGCGTTCATAGTCGCCAGAGTCGGGTAAGATCAGCCGGGACTCTCTGTGTTCACTGTGACTTAGAATTGAACGCATAAACTCATCTCCGGTTCGCTGGGTCGGACGACCCGCTCCCGTGCCGGTAAACAATAGTTCAGTCGAAATGGGCGTGTCGGGATATGCTCGTTGGACCTCGCGTCTTATGCTTGGTTGAATGAATCCACCGACTCGGAGATAACATGGGAGGTTGATACCGTGCAGATTCAAGTAGCTCCTTGTACGAATCAGCTGTGAAGAAGCAAACGAGTCCGCGGCGCCCATAGTGATCTCGTAGACAGTCTAGTGGGATTTTCAGCTTCTTATGCGTCTTCACGTATGACTTCTTGGCAAGCTCCTGATCGGGTTTCAGATATAGGAGTTTCCGATTGTCCGGATGGGGGTCGCAAGGGTGGATGGGTAGATGGCCGTCTCTAACGTCCGGGGTCCAATGACAGTCTTGAAGCGCTCTTCCGTTCAATGATGTTATCTTCCCGTCTGTCAGCGGCATAGGGCTAAGGGTTGGCTTCGGAGTGTACCTACCACTAAGACTACAACCTTTTGGTCCTCTGCGAAAGGAGAGAGAACAACCACGGGATGGTTGTAGCAGCCGTCGTCAATACCGAGGTCGGAATCCAGTTGCTCTTGCTTAGGCAGCCACATGATTTTGCTCCCAAGCAAGCATGGTGGAGGTCGGGCAGCTTGGTGAGGCTGATAACCCGCATATTGGCGACGGACCCTTGGCATTATGAGGTTAAAAAAAAATTGCGTTGGGGAAGAGAAAGGCTCGCCGACCGTCATAAGGGCTAGTGACGGGTTGTAGAAATTCGTGAGACTGGACTGTGAGCGAGGTCAGCGCGACAGACACTAACGAAGGCTTCTGAATGGTCGACAACAGCCAGCCAATTAGGTCTGCGGGATAACTTTACGTAGGATTATTGGCTACCGACGTGCAGAAGCTTGCAGGGATCCTCAAGCGAGCATACTTAATTTTGCCGCCAACTTCAGATCAGGCCGCATGGTTAGCTATGTAATACCTTACCTGTTCATACCACTGTTGCTCCTGTCGCCGCCACCATCTCTACCGCTCGGTTCCGTGGCGCCGTCCTTTCGGAAGTCGAGACCATAGTGTATTCCAGGCTCAGGATGATATAGACCTACAGAGTCTCGAGTCAGGGCACGAAGATGCCAAGGTTTGCAACCAACAAATACTACATTAGTATGCATTCCACGTAGCCGAATGTTATCCGTACCCATAGAGATTTGGATATGTTATCTTGCATAGAGAAACCCTCGCAGAGGCCACACAGCTTGCGCTAAACCCGGGCATCTTTGATTTTTTACCGACACTATTTAGGAACGTAGAAGTATCCCCCTGTGTTCCTCCAGGTAGTTCGTCGGGCTGAGGCGCGTGACTACGTGAACAGTATCGCATTTCGTAAAGTGCAGGTTAAGTGGCACAGGCTGATGGCATGATTAACATGATTTTGCCGGAGAAGAAATGTTGGCACAAGGGGATTGGCCACGTATTGTCAATTGGAAACCCCCCCCCCCCCCCCCCCCCAAATCCTTGCCTAGACCATATCAGTTGCGCAGTTGAAGCGGGCCTTGCGGTCGCACTGCCATCCCCTTTTCACTTTAATCGACCTTAATTTCCCAGTTAATCAGCTGCGCTCATTCATTTTATCCGCATTCCGATACCTGACACACGAGATAAGACACGACCTATCTAATAAAGCAATGTTGGGGTTCGGGTTTCGGGTTGGACCGGGCTCGGCGATAGTTAAGTAGGACAGGACACGCTGCTGCCGCCTCCGGAAATGGCGGCGCGCCCGTTCGGGCAAGGCGCCGTCGCCGCCCGTGACCAACGCTGCATCACGTGACCCCCTCCATATAAAAGCGGCCGCGGCCGCTCAACCTTCTATTGCCTATCGTGAACTTGTATTCTTGACTTCTGGCCCGCCCTGCTCGTCGTTTCATCCCGCGCCTTGGCCTTCGCCTTCCCCTAACCCCTCCCAAGCTTGCTGCGTCATCCGCACATTCGCGTAGCATCAGTACTCTCCCTTTAGGACCTCTTTGGCGAGGAGAACATTGGCCGCCCTGCCCTTCTGTCTCACTTATTCTGAACGACTGGTTGCATTTTGCGAATTCTTGCCTGTTGCTTAGTCCTCCTATTTCTTCAACAATCCCCGCGCCTCGTATGGACTTTGCCCTCGTCCCTCTTGCCTACTAACTATCTACTGACCGACCCCCCCAGAGAAGCCCTCGTTCCTAAGACTGGTACTCTGGCGTCATTGCTCTCCTTGCGCCCGCGCCATCGCCATCCATTCTCCCGAGCGGCCCCCCAACCCGGATATTGATCCTCTGAGGCCTCCAACCGGGAGCTGGCCAACAGCGAAAATACCGCAGCGGCCGACCACGTCAATGCCTAATGTGCATTAGCGGAGATGGCGTCGTTGGTATGAAGTCGAGTTGGCCGGATCGTTTAGCCCTGGCGAGCTGAGGCACCGCCCCTCTTCCCCCTTGTCCTTCCCCCTTGTCCTTGGTCGCGGATTGATGGATAAGTCCGACGAAGCCGCGAGAAGGATTCGCATCATCCGGCGTGAGTCACCAACATCGGGGCTGTGAATCCGCGCTGTTTCGGAAATTGCCTCCCTGTGGGACGCTGGCGCCCGTGTCTCCTTTCGCGCCCTTGATTCGTTGTTGAGGACGCGAGGGCCGAGCGGGGTAGGAAGGAGGGGGAAGCATGCTGACCAAGTCGCGAGGCGGGTTATGTGAGTTGGTGGCTCGGTGATGCCATGCAGTGGATGCCGAAGGGGGCGAAGCGTGGCAGGATTCGTCTCGGTTAGCACTTGCCGTCGGCCTTCGTTACGTTCTCGTCCTCGGGTTTTCGGACGATGACGATATGCTATGGGCATCTGGCGTTTGGTTGGGCAAAGAGCCTGAGGGCCAGAGATGATAAGTGTGTGTACTTGGCCAAGTTGGGGGATATCGTCAGAGTCAGGAGGACGAGCTGAAACCGCCGGGCGGCTAGGATTCGGACTTGGCTTATCCTACCTGAGGATTCGACTCGTGCGTGGGACTACAAGCAGCTAATAGCCCATTATCTGGGCCGCTCTTGCCGGAATCGCCGCGAGCTTGGCCTAGCTAAGGGGCAAGCTGATGAGGGTGATGAGGCAATAAGAGCTTTTCTCTCGATGCAACCGTGTCAGTGTGGCTTGGTGCTTCAGGGATTGTCCGCGCGAATAGAAGATAGGAATGCAGTGGCCTCATTTTGAGCATCCTCCTTTATATCGGATGGAATGGATGGATGGAATGGATGGAAGCTAGGGAGAAGCCGGGCAGCGCCTGGAGGCGGCAGGCAGAGCATGATATGCCGGCCAGTTCAAGCATAAAGGCGGATGGTGCCCGCCTGTTTGACGACTCTTCTCCAGCTAATTCGACAACTCTTGCCACTACACACGAACACGCATCTTCCAACCATGAGATCAACTATCGCTAAGAATCCTAGCTGTTGGAGGCCGTGGCAACCCCCTTGTTCCACCTTGTCCTTGCATATAGATGAAGATACCCTCCCGTCCACTTCTGTCATAGGCACCTCTCGCGAGCCAATTTGCATCCCCTCCGACATCGGCTCTGACACAGAGGATTCCGCAGACGACGCACAGGATTCTGACGGCTCACAATCGGATACATCGCTTCCACCAGCCTACAAACTCATTACAGTCTGGTGCGGGTCCAGCGTCAGTAATCTATCATTGTAATTTTGCTAAAAGTGTCCAAAAATGGATCAAGCGTGGCGCATGCACAGTGCGTAACTAGTGCGAATATGACCCTGCCCTCTTCTGACAATATCAGCATTTGAGTGCCTTAGTATTCGGGCATCAACAACCCGGGCTGCAAGCGATTTCTAGCGGCCTACCCCTTGGAAGATTATCCTTAATAAATCCCAGAGTCTATTTCTGACTGAAGTCTACGTCCGCTTAATGACCATACATATACAATCAATAAACGATGATTAATAAGCAGCCTATATAGAGAACAGTATTATAGATATAGACCCCTAGATAGAACCATAGATTAATTAGGCTCCCCTACTTTTGCGGGATCTCCATTTGCAAAAACTCCCAACTTTCCTATATATAACCTCCCATAAGGACCTATAATGCAGCTTCCGCTCTTCTGAATTGCGGACCTCCATGACCGCTAAAGACTAAGCTGGTCTTATAAGAGCCCGCATTTATCGTAATAACTCCTATATAGAGGTAAGGTATATAATACTTTATATTATATATAGGTAATCTTCTCTAAATATCTCCTATTAAAGATTTAATGCCTCCTAATAAAGAGGCTTAGTCTTATTATAATAACCTTATATATAATATATTATTATAAAGCCTATTATATTGCTAATTATATTTAGGTACTTTTCCTTAAGTATTTCTTATTAAAGATCTAATATATAATTATTTAATATTTTAGCCTTATTATATTAGTCTTAATTATAATATATTATTATAAAGTCTATTATATTTTTAATTATATTTAGGTATTTCTTTTTAAGTATTTTTTATTAAAAATCTAATATTTTAATTAAAATCTCTTTAATTTTATTATATTAGCTTTATTAAGAGTATATTATTATAAATTCTTATATATTCTTAATTATATTAAAATACTTTTTTTTAAATACCTCTTATTAAAGACTTAATACTTTTTAATAAAGAGGCTTAATTTTATTATATTAATTCTAATTATAATATATTATTATAAAGTCTATTATATTATTAATTATATTTAGATATTTCTCTTTAAATACTTTTAATTAAAGATTTAATATTTTTTAATTAATGCTTTTAGTTTTATTATATTAACTTTATTAATAGTATATTATTATAAAATCTATTATATTTTTAATTATATTTAAATACTTCTCCCTAAATATTTTTTATTAAAAATCTAATATATAATCCTTTAATATTTTAATTTTATTATATTAGCCCTATTAAGAATATATTATTATAAATTCTTATATATTTCTAATTATATTAAAATACTTTTTTTTAAATATTTTCTATTAAAGATTTAATATTTTAATTAAAATCTCTTTAATTTTATTATATTAGCCCTATTAAGAGTATATTATTATAAATTCCTATATATTTTTAATTATATTAGAATATTTTTCCTTAAGTATTTTCTATTTAAGATCTAATATATAATCCTTTAATATCTTAGCCTTATTATATTAGCCTTATATATAATATATTATTATAAAGTCTATTATATTATTAATTATATTTAAGTATTTCTTTTTAAATACCTCTTATTAGAGCCCTTATGCCCTTTTATTTATAATCTCTTTCTCCTTTTATTATCCTTAATTATAAAGAAACCTTAAAACTTAATTAAATAATCTTAATATAATAACCTCTATTTTATTTATTTTTATTTATTTTCCTATTTATATAATATATATTATATATTATTTATATTATACTTATAATTTTCTTTTTAATATTAGAAAAAAATTATTTATTATTTATAAAATTATATTAAAATAATATATTTTACTATTTTCCTTTTTATTCTTTTTATTTATTATCTTATTTAATATTATTTTTATTAGCCCTTTTACCTTTAGCCTATATTATATAGCTTTTTATATAAATTTATATATTTTATAGCTTTATTTTTTATTCTTTTTTTAATATAAATTAAAAAAAAAAAACTTTTTTAATTATATAATTATTTATTATATTTTAATTTTAATAATTTATTTAATTAAATTTATATTAATTATATTATATTAATTAAATATTATTATTAAATTATATAATATATTTTAGCTATTTATATATATAATTATATAAAGGATCTAATATAATAGCTTACTTTCTATTTAAATTTATTTTATTAAAATCCTTTATATTTTAAATATACTATTTAATACTTTTAGCTATTAATATTAATTAGAATTATTTATTTTTAATATTTTTTATTAAATTCTATTTTATATTAAGAGGAATAAATATTTTTTAATAATTATTAAAATATATTATATAAATATTTTAGCCTATAAGATTATTAATAGAAATTATTATAATTCTTCTAGAAAAATATTAATTCTTACCTTTTTAAAAATTAATTCCTTATTTCTAATTTTTATAAAAAATATAATTATTTTATTTATTATTATAAATTGCATTTTAATTTCTTAATATAATCCTATAAATATATTAATAATATATATATTTTAATTTATTTATAATAATATTCCTTATAATATATAAAAAATATATTTATATAAATTCTTATTTATTTCTTAATATATTTAATTAATTCTAAATAATTTAAAATTATTAATATTATTAAGAATTATTATTTATTTTAATTATTTTTTAATTTTATTATAAATTATATTAAATAGATTTAATTTATTAAATTAATTATTAATTTTAAGCTTTTTCTTAATTATTTTATAATTAAATATAAAAATTATTTTATTATTTATATATATTTAAAAAATATAATATTTATTATTATTATTATATTATTAATATATATAATTTAATATAATTTATATTTTTTTTAATTTATTAATATATAATAAAATTTATATAAAAATCTATAAAAATAAATATTTATTTTAAGCTTTTTAAGCCTTAAAAAGCAATATTATAAAAACCTAATATTTATAATAAAAGCTTTTTAAATTAATTAATAAGATCTATATAATAGACTATATCCTTATTATAAGGATATAGAATAATATAAATAATTTAGGTAGGGGCAGATTAATAGGGCAAGTAGTAGTAAATATTGCCCTAAATATTACCCTAAATAATAAAGTTCTAATCGCGGAATTAGCTATAACTAATATCACGCCGCTAGTCTCTCTCATATATTGCCATTATGGCAGCCATTTAGCTAAGATCTGGAAATCGATTAATATATATGCCTCAAGAGGGTGTGACTTTGATGGCGAATGCATAAGGCACCAACATGCCAGGTCCACTTCAGCCCCTCACGTGACTATGTGACCAGCAACACATCATCCTCAGCGTTCGCTCTAGAATACCCTCTCCCACCCAATAGATCCTCAGATTGCATTTATAAAATGAATCTCTAGTCAAATCAATCCTCTATTCCATTCTTAAATTTTTTTTTTTTAATAAGATTTTATATTACAGTACTGTACTGACGCTCTTCGTCAACATTTCATACCTCGACCTATAAAACTCTGCCAAGCCTATGGTCACATGCTTTAGGCAGCCATGAAGACAACGTGTCCTTTTGCCTGTGCGGGCAACACCTCGCCATCTCGCTGTCCCGCTGTCCTACTTTCTCGCCGTTTTACTATCGACTGCCTCGAAGCCTTTGCCTCCCTGACGTTCCTCTTCGCCCGATATATATATACCCGATTACGATCCTCGCCATGCGAATAATAGTCCCTTATATATCGATAGCGAGTTTGAACTTGATTACGGAATATTGGAACTCCCGATAGATAATACCCCTAGTGCTAGTCCTACCCACTAGGGTCAATTTCAAGATAGAGGCCTACTATTACCTTAACTTAATAATTAGGACCCGACCTTTTAAGATGATAAGCTCGATCTAGTGTGTATTTATTATGATGTTGAGTGGAAGCTTTAGCTTAAGAAGGGAAGACTTTCGAAGCTCGTCAAGATCATAAAGGAGAACCTTACCCTTGCACCTAGTGCGTACTGGGATAAGTTCCTAAGTATTAAGTTAGCAGCAATAGTGAAAGATAAACTCCCCGAAATTAAATACGAACCTAATAAGATTATAGTTATTATATCTATAGATAAATATAGTGAATGAAATATGAGGAAGCAATTTGATAGGCTGGTTATAGACTGGAAGATAGTAGAAGATAAATTAAGAACCTGGGCCCCCTTTTTTTATAATAGCAATAAACTAAGGATTTATATTTCTTTTATTTATAAAGAGATTAATTAGCTAGTAGTTAGAATAATATAGAATTAAGATTATAGAGCTATAGGCTAATAATTTATTACTAGGGATTAGCTGCTAGCTAATTAGGAAGAAATGATTAGCTTTTATTTAGTATGGAAAGAGGTATATGAGCTTTTGCATTATATAGGAGTTCTATATATGAATTTATAATTTTATTATTAGTATAATTTAGAGAGCAAAAAGTATTTTAAACTTAATATTAATATTTTAGGCATGCTTATTAATTATATTAAGGAAGGAAATTTACTAAGGATATATAGTGATATACCTGAAAATATCTGCTAGATTATCTATAAGCAGGATAAGGAGAATTTAGAGCGAAGGAAGCTAAAGCGCAAGAGATCTGGGAATTTACCTCTAATTAATATTAGTATTACCTGTCCTAGACATTATAGCCAGCATTTAGGTAAGGGTTTTGCAGAGCCTAATATGGAAGCGCAGGGGTCAGTAGTATCTCAGAAATGACCGAATGACCTTATCATTCTAATAAGGAGAAATAAGGCTCTGGAAAAATATTCCGAATGGCAATAGGATCAAGTGGACAGCCCTTAGTGGCAAGAAAATATCTAGTATGCTTATGAAATTATAAGGGAGGCATGCCTTAACCTTAAGCACGTCTATACTGAAGTAAGTGTTAAGTTCTATACTGATAAAGGAGTTTAGTTAGGTATTATGCTTTTATTTATTAAAGATGTTCCACTTTAGGTAGAAGAGGCGTTAGGGCAGTAGGGTAGTAGGATGGGATGCCACGTTCTTTCTATCTATAAGTATATATAGTTTCTAGTTGTCATACGGAAAGGGGGCTTTTCCGAGCCCCGGTGGAAGGAACAACGGGTCCTCAAGGGAAACCCCGCTCTAGGCACCTCCTGAGAACACACACCTTCATAAGCAATCATATTCATCATTCAATTGATCAATTCAGCGATTTCCATCGAGGAAAAGAAGATCCTTTCTTCCTGACCCCATCCACACCCTCTTGAACGCGTAAACTCGGGCCGTTGCCCCTGACGAGTCCGACACTAGTGTTTCTATGGAGGTTGCTCGATAGTGAGTCCCGCATTGCGAAAGTGACCCTTGGCGCTTGTCTGGCATTCGCTAATAGCTTGAATGCATGACTTAATGTAGGCCCTAAAGTCCTTTTAGATGAGGTTAGTGTGTTTATCCCACTGCGATTTTATGCATGCCTTTATTTCTGCAAAATACTCTTTAATTAGGTTTATATCGGGAGTATATAGCGCTATTATTTCCAACCTTATACTGGCCTTCTTGCATAATTGCTTAATCTTATCTAAATAGTAAATACTAGCATTATTTATAATAAGTATAGATTCCAGTTCTGGCCATTTCCTATAGTGGTATAGTAGTTGCTCGATAAAGTCTATAAAGGCAGCTATATTAGTTAACCCATAATAGATATGTGAAAGCTTAATGCCCCTTTAGGTATATGCAGCTAGGACTTAGTATCTTTTCTTGCGTTAAAACCGAGTAATCTGTATTAGAGGAATACTCTTTAGAGCTTACCCCTTTTATTAAACCCTAATGCTCTTATTTAAGCTAGATTCATTAAGAAAGATTAAGTAATATAATTGATAACCCCCTAACTTAAGTCTATAGTGGTAATAGTATCGCAATTGTGGATTGCGCTATCTTACTACACAACGCATCTTCTTTTAAGTCTATTTTATAGCCTTCAGGGCTTAGGTGATATGCGTGAGCGATATTTCCACCTTAAACTGCTTATATAGGAAAGCGGCTATCTTATGCCTCAGTATGTCTGGCTTTTCGACCAACTGTCTATATAATGCATTAAGCATGAGGGGAGTTATTTTAGGATTAGGGCTAATGCGATTTATAGGAGCCGTTATGGTACCGAATCGTTAGATAGTTGACTATATTCGATAGATAGTATGTTCGGTGTAAGGAATGGATTTAGCAATTTTACTGATCGAGTCACCATTAAGGAGCATGATCCGGATTTGCTCCTTCTTTTCAAGAGTTAGTCGAGGAGCTATTTTGTCTATAGAGTGATGGGCAGGCCATGGCTTATGGGTTTGACTGTAGAGAGAGAGGGAGAAAGGACGAGAATAAAAAGGTGGGCGGCGAGAAATCTGGCAGTGTGCGGGCTATTCAAGCCTCAGATATAAGGCATCAGCATGATGTTATTTTTGGAAGACGACAGGGACATACCGGAGCCATCGCGAAGAGTGTCCGCCAATTGGATGTTAGATATTTTCCTGCACGGACCACAATCCTGTGGCGCAAGCTAGTACTGTGCATTGTAATACGCAGCGAGTACCTTGACAGTAAGGGCATAACAGAGCCAGCAATGGCTCTAGCAGCTAGAATGTTAGTAATGCCTTGTAGGAGTACCCCGTGACCAATAAGGCTTTGCACTGGTTCAGCCACATGACCCCAAGTGTGGTCCGTGCGTAGAATATTTTAATATCAATTGGCGGCACTCTTCGCGGCAGCTAGCCACCTACAGACTACAGCAATATATCGAATGAGACCCTTTATGTAGGTCAAAATGTCAGGTTTCCGCCCACATCGCCCTGGTTAATCTAAGTCCTGTTCCTAAACGTATTGCCCGTAATGCTTTGTCCATTTAATCGCCATTGATCTCCACGCACGTTAGTCTGAGAGAATAGAGATATTAGATGGGATATACTGTCGGTTTGGCTTGAACCTCAATCTCTATTAGAGACTGCATATCGCCCCAGAATGGCCTTTGCCACAGATGCAGCAGTGGCTGCCGCAAAGTCTTGCTAGGCCTTATTTTTATGGCTATCTGCATAATTATAGATGCCCTTTATAATAATATATAGGACTTTATCCCAGGCCCCTGCGCCTTCTATCTTGAAGGCAATAAGGTTATATTTAGTGGCGATTCGATCTTAGTCTTCCCCGCTCTTTATGACTGTATTGCCTGAACCGATTCGATTAATGTAGATCTTTGGCTTAAAGTTATTATCTCTGGCATAATGCTCTCTCATTATAAGGTCAGTTAAGCTATATGCAGTCTCGGCACACGACGCCTTAGAAGCTGCCTCACAGAAGGCACCCGAACTATCCGCACACAAGTCACACGAGGTCCGGTGTTTATAAATATGGTTCGAGGGATATAATCGGTCTTTGGTCGATCCGGGATATTGGTAATTGGCTTGCTGTTGCTTGTCCCTAGCCACTTTCTGCAATTGCTCCAGGTGCTCTGAAGCCTTAGCCTGAAGCTGTTCTCTTATCAGCTCTGTTTCAAGGACTGCAAGGAGACCTCGGATGTCCTTATTGGCTCTTGTAAGACTGTCTTTGACTATGTTCTTTATAGAAAAATGTCCAGGGTATTGCCTGCTATAATCATACTGGATAATAGACTTGCTCACTACCATATCGCCTAAAAATGCATTATATTTAGCGATGCGAGGGACCCCTCTATATATGCCTATAAGGATAGCAAGCCTTAGACTAGTGTAGCTTAATTGCAAGCTAGCGGTTGCACCTGCTCTACTGTTGGTACCTATATTCGGAAGAATAGCTAGAATGATGTTATGGTCCCCGATGCGACCGATTATATAGGTATTTGTATTACTATCTGCTTGGCCGTAGGGATTACGCACCTCGTCCTAAAACTGGTCGAAGAGCAAGGTAATGGCATCGGCCTCGCGAGGCAGGGCGCAAATGAAGGCAACTTGGAAACTTTTGCGGTTGGTAGGCGGCTGCGGGGAGGCCATCGTGCGGGATTTGGTTGTAAGAGGGGCAGAAGGCTTCAAGCGAACAAAATCATGATTCTCGTTGCTGCAGGGCGTCGTCACGTAAGGGGCTGAAGTGGATGCATCAGCCTTTCCATTCCTACCCGCAGTTCAGGCTGCACCTGCATGATTTATTCAGTAGGTTTGAACTGAGTTATGGCTATAATGGCATTAGATGAGAGAGACTAGCGGCGCAATATTAATTATAACTAATTCCGCGACCAGAACTTTATTAATTAGGGCAATATTTAGGGCAATATATACTACTACCTGCCCTATTAACCTACCCCTACCTAAATTATTTATATTATTTTATATCCTTATAATAAGGATATAATCTATTATATAGATCTTATTAATTAATTTAATAAGCTTTTATTATAAATATTAGGTTTTTATAATATTATTTTTTAAAGCTTAAAAGGCTTAAAATAAATATTTATTTTTATAGATTTTTATATAAACTTTATTATATATTAATAAATTAAGAAAAATATAAATTATATTAAATTATATATATTAATAATATAATAATAATAATAAATATTATATTTTTTAAATATATATAAATAATAAAGTAATTTTTATATTTAATTATAAAATAATTAGAAAGAAGCTTAAAATTAATAATTAATTTAATAAATTAAATCTATTTAATATAATTTATAATAAAATTAAAAAATAATTAAAATAAATAATAATCCTTAATAATATTAATAATTTTAAATTATTTAAAGTTAATTAAATATATTAAGGGATAAATAAGAATTTATATAAATATATTCCTTATATATTATAAGGAATATTATTATAAATAAATTAAAATATATATATTATTAATATATTTATAAGATTATATTAAGGAATTAAAGTATAGTTTATAGTAATAAATAAAGTAATTATATTTTTTATAAAAATTAAAAATAAAGAATTAATTTTTAAAGAAATAGGAATTAATATTCTTCTAAAAGAATTATAATAGCTTTTATTAATAATTTTATAAATTAGGGCATTTATATAGTATATTTTAATAATTATTAAAAAATACCTATTTTTCTTAATATAAAGTAAAATTTAATAGAAAATACTAAAAATAAATAATTCTAATTAATATTAATAGCTAAAGGTATTAAATAGTATATTTAAAATATAAAGAATCTTAATAAAATAGATTTAAATAGAAAGTAAGCTATTATATTAGATCCTTTATATAATTATATATATAAATAGTTAAAATATATTATATAATTTAATAATAATAATTAATTAATATAATATAATTAATATAAATTTAATTAAATAAGCTATTAAAATTAAAATATAATAAATAATTATATAATTAAAAAAGTTTTCTTTTTTTAATTTATATTAAAAAGAGGATAGGGGGTAAAGCTATAAAATATATAAATTTATATAAAAAGCTATATAATATAAATTAAAAATAAGAGGGCTAATAAAAATAATATTAAGTAAGATAATAAATAAAAAGAGTAAAGGGGAAAATAATAAAATATATTATTCTAATATAATTTTATAAATAATAAATAACCTTTTCTTAATATTAAAAGGAAAGCTATAAATATAATATAAGCAATATATAATATATATTATATAAATAGGAGAGTAAATAGAAATAAATAGAATAAAGGTTATTATATTAGGATTATTTAATTAAATTTTAGGGTTTCTTTATAATTAAGAATAATAAAGGGAAAAGGAGATTATAAATAAAAGGGTATAAGGGCTTTAATAAAAAATATTTAAGGAGAAATATTTAAATATAATTAATAATATAATAGACTTTATAATAATATATTATATATAGAGCTAATATAATAAGGCTAAAATATTAAAAGATTATATATTAGATCTTAAATAGAAAATACTTAAAGAGAAGTATTTTAATATAATTAAGAATATATAAAAACTTATAATAATATACTCTTAATAAAGCTAATATAATAAGGCTAAAGAGATATTAATTAAAATATTAGATTTTTAATAAAAAATATTTAAAAAGAAATATTTTAATATAATTAAAAATATATAGGAATTTATAATAATATACTCTTAATAGGGCTAATATAATAAAATTAAAATATTAAAAGATTATATATTAGATCTTTAATAGAAAATACTTAAGGAAAAATATTTAAATATAATTAAGAATATAGCAAACTTTATAATAATATACTATTAATAAGGCTAATATAATAAGGCTAAAAGTATTAATTAGGAAATATTAGATCTTTAATTAAAAATATTTAGGGAAAAATATTTAAATATAATTAATAATATAATAGATTTTATAATAATATATTATAATTAAGGCTAATATAATAAGGCTAAGCTTTTTTATTAGGAGGTATTAGGTCTTTAATAGGAAGTATTTAAGGAGAAGTATTTTAATATAATTAAAAATATATAAGAATTTATAATAATATACTCTTAATAGGGCTAATATAATAAAATTAAAAAGATTTTAATTAAAATATTAAATTTCTAATAAAAAATATTTAAAAAGAAATACCTAAATATAATTAAGAATATAATAGACTTTATAATAATATATTATAATTAGGGCTAATATAATAAAATTAAAATATTAAATAATTATATATTAAATCTTTAATAAAAAATATTTAAAGAAAAGTATTTAAATATAATTAGCAATATAATATACTTTATAATAATATATTATAATTAGGGCTAATATAATAAAGCTAAGCCTTTTTATTAGGAGGCATTAAGTCTTTAATAGGAGGTACTTAGAGAAGATTACCTGCATATAATATAAAGTATTATATACCTTACCTCTATATAGGAGTTATTATAATAAATGCAGTCTCTTATAAGACCAGCTTAGTCTTTAGCGGTCATATAGGTCCGCGATTTAGAAGAGCGTAAGCCGCGCTATAGATCTTTACGGGAGGTTATGCTTAATTTCCGTAAATAGAGATCCCACTAAAGTAGGGGGTCGGATTAATCTCTATAGTTCTACGTAGGGGTCCATACCTACAATACTATTCACTATTTTAGCTACTTATTAATAATAGTTTATATGATTGCTAATAGGGTGTATATGCATGATAGTTAAGTGAATGTAGACTGGCTAGAAATGGACTATGGGATAATTACGGATGATTTTTTAAGGGGTATGGATTAGGCAACTAAAAATCGCTCGCGGCGCGGGTTGTTGATACCTGAATACTAAGGCACTCAAATGGTGTTATCGTTGGAAGACGACAGGGGTCATATTCGCACTAGCCACGCACTGTGCATGCGCCACGGTTAGTACATTTTTGGCCATTTTTGGAAAATTTACAATAATAGATTACTGACGCTAGACCCGCACCCCACTGTATCTCACCTCGATCTCAATCGCGCCCCATGGGCCATGCGGGTAAGTCCAGAAACGGATCGATCTCCAAATAAGCTAGAGTCTAACTGCCGACCCAGATACCGCAGTTAGGACAGCAGGCAACTATAGTGGTGACCATTTGGGGAAATCAAGCCCGCCCGATAGAAATGCGCTATGTGTTGCCGCCGTGGCCACCGAATCACCAAGATCTGCACCGCACAGCACCGTTGGTTCCTCAGCATGTGAATCACTGGGGCGAAATTTTACACATCTCGAAGGTGATGGCATTCCTACGAGCGGCACCTCCACGCACTATGATACCGTCCCCCAGACTCCTCACGGATGTCCCGGACACCTGGCTCCGGACTCGTCTGAAGGACAAGATCTTGGGGTGGTTGATGCAACGAAGCCAGGCGCTAAGTCAACCACCCTACTTTTCGACCAACCCACTTTTTTCGACGGGCCCCACACCTGACCACAACACCACAACGCGTCTCCAACCACACGCGTTTCTTCCTTCCACAACTTCCTCTTTTAATGATTTAGCCTAATCAGGCAATTCAGCATGCATCAATATACCCCTGAAGACCTTCAATTGGCTATTGAAGATACCAGAAACGGCATATCAATCAGAAAGGCAGCCAATCGCAATGGCGTACCGTACTCAACCCTTCAGTCCCGACTACGCGGCTCAGAGCCTCACAACGAGGCTCATATACACCAACAGCGGCTTTCCCAAATCACGAGATGCTGCTTGCTAATTGGCTTGTTGGTCAAGACCAATTGGGTATGGTGTTGACACAGCCAAATCAGGAAATTGGTAACTTCTATTTTAGTCGCTCAAGGCGATACCCGCCCTCTCGGAAAGGCCTGGATGGCCGCGTTTATAAGACGCAACCCGCGAATTAAAACGCTCAAAGCAAAGTCAATTGACTCAAAAAGGCTAAATGGGGCAAATCCAACTGCTATTCGCTATTTCTTTGAGCTTATGAGCCAACCAGTGGTCCGCTTGATACCCCCCCCGGAACCGACACAATATGGATGAGGCAGGCCTCTTCCAAGGGGTCGGAACTAATGGGCTTGTTGTTGGCCAATCAGGGAGACGGGCAACCTTAAAGAAACACCCGGGCTCACGTCATTGGACCTCAATGATTGAGTGTATTTCCGCAACAGGAAAGTGGCTTGATCCTTTCAAAGGCAAAGAGACCCAACAACAATAGTTCCCTGAGGAAATGGACTTTTTGACCAATTGGAACTTCACAAGCTCCTCAAAGGGCTGGACCAGTTTGATGAGGGGAAAGAAGCTTCTAGAGAAAACAACCACAACCCCAAAGGAAGAAGATGGATGGGTCTGTTCATAGGGGTTATATAAAGGTCGGGTCGGTGAGGGAAGTCGGACCGGCTCGAAAGGGAGGAAACGACTAGGTCGGTCGGGTCGAAAGGGATAAAAGGGGTCGGTTCGAGACACAAGGGAAAGGTTATATTCAATAAAAAGGAAAAGGTCATAACAAATGCAACAAATTCAGGCCAATTCAAACAATTCAATACAATCCGGGCCCGTAGGCCTGGAAGGGCCGGGGTTCAATTCGTCGGAACAAAACAGCGTGTTTTTTCATTTCTAACTACTGGAAAAAGGGGCTTCTTATAGCTGTAACAAAGGCCTAGAGGCGAAGTCATGTGACTTACATGACTAGCTGACGGATCAATTGATCAGACAGTCCGAAAGGCTAGGAAAGGTCAGGAAAGGTCAGGTCAAAAAGGCCGGACCGTTCAAGAGGTTAGACCGGTCGAGACCACAAGGGTCAGAATTTCCTCCCCGCCACACCAGTGATGATATTGGCCTTGAGTGGCTACGAGAGATCTTTATCCCAGGCACCAAGCCCGAAAAGGCAGGGGAAAAGAGGCTATTGGTCCTTGATGGGCACGGCAGCCACGTAACCCCGGATTTTATGAGGCTCTGTGTGGCCAATAGCATCTATTTACTATACCTACCGCCTCATTGCAGCCACGTTCTTCAGCCTCTCGATATAGCTGTATTTAGCCCATTAAAATCAGCTTATAGGGAGGCTCTGACTCTAGCCAATCCCCTCCTTGATACCAGCCCAACTAGGAAGGAGACCTTTCTTTCTTGTTATTTTAAGGCAAGGAAGAAGGCCCTGACCGAGGCTAATATCCTTGCTGGTTGGCTAGGGTCGGGGTTGTGGCTTGCAACCTCAATAAGGCGTTGAGTAGCAAATATGTTATTGAGGATCCGGCAACCTCAATTATAGTCGAAACAGGCAATTCCACGCCGCCTCCAGCCAATCAGGAGTCCGAATCAATCGAATTCACAACGCCTAGCCATTCGGGCCAATTCCACCAATTGGCGCGGTCAACTTTGAAGGCTAGTATCAGGAGCCCCTCGACCCGGCGGCTCCTTCGGACTATTAGCAAGGGGTTTGATAACCTAACTTGGAAGCTATCACAGCTAGAGGCTGAAAACAAGGCTCTAAGGAACAAATTGGACCAATCAAAGAAGAGGAAAAGAGCCCCTGTTGAAAGAGACCCAAATAAGCTCTTTGTGACTATTCAAAATATGAAGGTCACAAGAGAGCAACTTGAACAGTCAGAATCAGAGGATTCTGACTAGCCAATTTTCCTTTATTTTAATTAGTTTTTTGTTTATATATTTAGAATCTTTGGCCAATAAGCTATTAGAAAATATAAAAAATTGTTTGGAAACAGGTGTGGCCGGTGGTCAAGCATCGGGTGATGGCCATCTTCCGGACATCCTTTGTCAAGATGAGGGATGCAATTGAGATCATAGAAGCTCTTGATTTCTAACTAATCTGTAGGAAGAAGAGAGTCCTTATATATATAATAGAACTGCTAGAAGGAAGAAAATGGAACAAGATAGAAAGGCTATATATAATTAACTAGAAGTTGTTTGCTAAGCCTGTGGCAATAGGTGGCAACCTTTATTGCTTGATAATCCTGTGGCAACCTGTGCTAGCAGCTAGGGCAGAACTAGGTTTAATGCGACATCCTTAGACGAGGGAATATTACCTGACCAATAGAGGCATGCAAGGATCATACCGCTGAAAAAGCCCGGCAAAGAGGACTACACAATTACAAAGGCTTAGCGACCAATTTCACTATTAGCCACTCTCGGCAAGGTATTAGAATCGGTAGTTGCGGAAAGAATCTCTTATGCAGTGGAAATATATGGGCTGCTCCTAATAAATCACTTTAGAGCCCACAAATAACAATCAGCAGAGCAAGCACTCCTAGTCTTATAAGAAGAGATCTATAGGGCCTGGCGAGGCCGATAGATTATAAGCTTAATTAGCTTTAATATTAAAGGGGCTTATAATAGAATATATAAGGAAAGATTGCTTTAGAGAATAAAAGTATATAGCATCCCGGAAAAGCTATTTTAATAGGTAGAAGCATTTTGCTTAAATTATATAGTAATAATCCAAATTAATAGAGAGTTATTAGAAACTTAAGACCTACTATAGGCAGGCCTACCTTAAGGCTTTTTATTATTTTTAATCTTATTCCTTTTTTTTAATATAGATTTAGTATAATAGTAAATTAATAGTAATAAAGGGGCGATTATATTTATAAATAATTTTATAGCTTAAATTATAGGGCTAATAGTAGAAAGTAATTATAAGGGAGTTAAATTAATTATTAAAGATATATTAGATTAGGAGAGGAGAAGTAGTGCAATATTTAAAGCAGATAAGATAGTTATTATATATTTTATTTAGAAAGACTATAAGATTAATTTAAAACTTTTTATAATTAAGAGATAAATAGTTTAATTAAAAGATTATATTAAGATCCTAAGAGGAGTTATAAATACTAGGCTTAAATATAAGGAATATATTATAAGGGCAGCTTTTAAGGGTTTAAGGCAATAATAAAACTAAAGAGGCTAAGGGGCTTATTGCTAATAATAATAAAATAATTATTTATAGCTATAGTAGTCCTAATTATAAATTATACCTTTAATATATAGATATATTAGGTTAAAGATAGACTTATTAGACTAATTAATAAGGTTTAAAAAGCAAGAATATAGGCAATTATTAGGATATTTAGTACTATAGCAATAAGCATAGTAAAAGCAGAAGCCTATATTACTCTAGCATAATAAAGGTTTTAGAAGAGGGCAATTAAAATATAAATAAATATCTATACCTTATTTAATATTAATCCTCTTTATAGAAAAATATTTTATATATAAATATTTAAAAGGTCTTATTAATTACTATTCTATTAAATAGTAATAGCATTTAAAGATATATTAATAGAAGAGCTAAAAGCTATCTAACTATTTATATTAGCCCTATAATAGGAATAAATGGAAGCTATTATTAATAAAATAGCAGTAAGAGAGGCAGAAGTAAGTTAGGCTATATACATTGCGGTAAGCAGCTCTACTTAGAATGATATAATTAGCATTAATAGAGTAATTTAGATTCTAATATCTATATAAAGTGGCCTAAAGCTTAAGACCTTTTTATTTACTCTTAGCATAAGAATAGAGCAGAACCTATATAGCAGAGAACTTATAGCGATAGTATATGCCTTAAGGCAAACCTTACTAAAGTGTAGATATTGCAATATTATATTAATAATAAGCAATAAAGCAATCGCACTTATACTTAAGCAACCCTATTATTAGTCCGGATAAGAGTATATATGCTATATTTATAATTAGATTGAAGAGCTATAGGAAGATGGAAATATAGTGAGGGTCCTATAGCTGCCCATAAGTGATAAGAATAAGCTTCTAAAGCTTGCTAAAGTCGAGGCATGGGGGGCAACTAAGCAGGGAGCCATCCCTTAAAAGCGGTTTCCTAGAATGCAATTAATAACACTTAGCGTTACATAAACTAAAATTAATAATAATATATCTCTACTAGAGAAGGTTAGAAAACACTCTAAAAGAGTTAATGCAATACTGCCGGGCAAATATATAAAATAACCTATAACTGGCTATTATGGAAGGAAGCTTATATATTTGCCCAGCTTAGAATGGGTATAGGGAGATTAAATATATATCTCTTCTATATTAAAGCAGTACTATTAGTCCAGTATGATTATAGATAAGCGAGAGAGATAGTTAAGCACTTCCTCTTCTAATGCTAAAAGTGGATAGTATATTATATATAAATGCTTTAATGCACTAATACCTAAAGAGGCAATATCTCCTTCTATCTTAGAGGAAAGTCGCCATCAGATAACCAAAAATGGACGTTAAACTTGGAAGCCGTTCGAGCGACGATCCAGTTTGCATTAGCCACGGGCCGCCTTGATGCGAGCTAAGGAAAGGATCTCAGAAATACATCCCCCCACTAACCCACTATTTCCTACCTAACTCAAACCCTCACCCCGTGCCATAGCAAGCGGACACCGCTTCAGCCGCCGTAGATAGGACACTGAACACTTGGAGAGGCTTCAAGTTAGTTCGCTAATAATGCTACTAAACTACGGGAATCCGCAGGGAGAAAGAGAGCAAATGGGAAGGCACAAGCAAGAATGGAACACAGTATGGGCTTAAGGAGACGAGGACACAATTTGAGCAACGTGTATGTATATTAGTAATCAGTGCCCTTTCGGCTCAGCCGCCGGGCTATAATAAATTGATTGATTGATTGAACATCCCCTTATGCATATTCACATCATGAATCTTGGCCTGCTTTGTCTCTGTGAACCATACCTACTGTGGGGGTGATGGAGACGATCTCTTTCATAAGAAACAGCATGTGAGATGTGGCTTGGTTGAGCGGCAGTGATTTCCCAAATGGCGCTTTTGTGTCGTCGTATCATAGCTATATCGTCTCCCTGCATTGTCTACCCGACCAACGTGACCAGCAAATGCCTCTTTTGACGGTTGGGGCTGAAATATTGCCCGAGTAAGGGGTTTCGCTCCGCCGAAGCTCCGTCTCGCTGTCCAATGGATGCTCTTAGCTTCAGTATCCTGACCTAGATCACGACAGATGCCCGGTCAGAGGTGGCCGCCCTCAAATGCCTCAGGCTAAGTAACGAAACACTGATCTGGAAGCTCTAGAGTAAAGAATATGTCATAGCTAGCCTGTCTCAACAGAGGTTCTCTCTCGTCTTCATAGATCGTGCATCGTGGCGCAGGTAAGGAAAGAAGTCTCACTAGATCTTCGAAAAGGCATACGTTGATAACTTGGAGTAATTATCTGGCAACGACACCGCGAGGTGACGAAGTGCGATGGATGGACTGGCACCTGATTGCAGGTTGAGGCAGTTTAACCTGTATCTTTGTGTCGTGCTATGGCAGGGTGATGCGCTTTTTGGAAGTGTTCTTGTGCGTAGATGAGGTATAAATGGATATAGTTTTCTGCGCTGACTTGAAACCGAGCTCCTCCTACCTCGATTGTGTGACCAGTTTCGATGCCTCCATTCGGAGAATCGTATTCTGGCTTAAGATCGAGCAAAGCGGTGCGCGCCTGCGAAAGTTGGTTTTTGTCTATTGTCGGGGGGGGTGCGGCGCCTTCTTTTGCAAGACGGTCCGCCTCCTCGTTCCCCTCGATTCCTTCGTGGCCTGGATGGTAATAAAAGGGATCGCCTTCCCACCCATTTAGTTAGCTTTTCCTGATCTTCAGGACCTTTAATTCTCTCCAGATTAATATATGAATTCGTCAGATTCTAAAATGAGAGTGAGAACCATTTGCAGAAGAGCATAATTCAATAACCCCAAATCATTATATGTATTTTAGACACCCTCCGGTATCGATACAAATTGTAGCTACTTAAGCCTAACCTCCCTCGTTTCTGGAAAAACCGTGATTAATCTTGGAATAGATGTTAATTCATTCTTGGCACCCGTCATTATCGCCAACCTAATATCCCGTAAAGGCTCTGTCCAGTCACCACCCAGTTTGAAAATAGAAAAGCTATCTAGCGTTGAAGTCCATCTCTTATCCTTTTTAATATAAATCGACAATAATAGCTAGAGCATAAAATTGGGCACCTACGGGGACCTCTGGGTCCCCGAGGACGTTTTATGGGGACCTATAGGGACCTAAGTGAGTTAGTATGGGGACTTATAGGTAAGGGGGAAAGTAGGTAGAGAGGGCTTAGGTCCCTATAGGTAAAGGATAAAAGTAGGGGTATAGAATAAATATAATTTAAAAAATATAATAATTAAGGAAGAAAAAAATATAATATTTTATATATAAGATTATATATTTAATAAATAAAAATATATTTATAAATAAAAAAGTAATATTAAATATAAATTAAAAATTAATTTAATAAAAATTTAATTATTTTTATAATAATTATATAAATTAATATTTTATAAATTAATTTTTAAAATCTTTAATATAATAATTATTATAATAATTAATATAATTTAAATTAATATAAAAGAATATTAAAATAAATTAATTATATATTTATTATTTAAATATTAAAAATATTAAAAATATTAATTTTAAAAAAAGAAAATAAAAAAATAAAAATAAAAATATTTAATAAAATATTAAGATTAATTTATTAATTAAATAGCTATTAAATATAATTATTAAGATATTTAAAGGAAAAAAATAATTTAAATAAATTAAAATTACTTTTTATATTTATATTTTTAAAATATTTATTAAGGTAATTTTTATTATTAATTTATTAAGAAAAATTAAAAAGAGAAAAGCTATTATTAAATATATCTTAAGCTTTTAATTATTTAATATAATTTAAATATTATTTAAAAGATTAAAAAGTATTAAATTTAATAATTTTTAATTATTTAAATTTTAAGGGAAATTAATTATTAATAAGGGAGTAAGTATTATAAATATTATAAGAGATAGGCTAGGGCTAAAATATCTTAATATAATAAATAAATATAAAAGGCTATTTAGATTTAATAATATAAAAATTAATAAGATTTTTAATAATAGGAATTTAATAAATATTTAGAATTCTTATTAATATTTATATATTTTTTAATATAATTATAATATATTTAATATAAAGTATTAAGAATTAAATATTTAAATTTAGATTAATATAAATAATTAATATAATTAAGATTTAAATTTATTTTTAAATATAAATATAATAAAGAATTTAATAGCTTTTTAAATAATATTATATATATTAGCTATAAACTATAAATTCTTAAATAATATATTTTATATAATATCCTTATAAAAATAAATAAAAAGTATTTTAGGAATTAAGAAATTTAAAGTTATTTAATAGTAATAGATTTCTTAAAATATAATTATTAATATATTATTAATAATAATATAAATAAATAATAAAAATAGAAATAAATTTATTTTTAAAGTAAAAATAATATATTTTCTTTTTAGGCTTAATAATAGCTAAGGTCTTATATAACTATTTACCTTTATATATATAAAATTAAGTATAAATATATATTGCCTTTTATTTATTCTTTTTCTTTATAATAAGGCATAATATTATTATATTAAATAATTAATAAAAAAAAAAGAAAAAGATTAATTTAATAGATTAATATAACTTAAAGTAGAAAGATTATATTAATAAGGAGGTATAATAAAAGGTTATTAAGGTAAGGTTATATAGGGAGAAAAGTAGGTTATTAATAAATATAGGCTAGAGTATTTATATAGGGCGCGGAAGAATAATATATAATAGCACTTAATTTATGCGTAAGAATAAATAGATAGCATTATATTATATTTAGCATTTTAAGGGGCAGTTCCTATAAAATGTGGCTATAAGGTAGATTATTTATATTTAATCTAGTTAAATAGTTACTCTTTTTAGGTTAAAATAGGGGATTATTTTCTAATAAATATAAAAGAATAGAAAAAATAAAATAAATAAATAATAAGGGATTTATAAATTAAAAATTAAGTTTTAATAAAAATAATAATATTAGATCTCTTAATATTAAATTTATCTTTTTATTTGCATTATTATATTAATATTATTTATATTTCTTATTGCCTTAATATAGCCCTATATAGAAGAGGTATATAATTCTTATTAAGCTTATTATTTTTAGTAATTATTTTATTAATTATATATATTTAGGCCGGCTTATAGGTAATTTTAGAATAAAAAGGAAAGCTAATAATAAGTATTTATTAAATCCTAATATAAAAAAAAGTTAATTATAAATAAATAATCTCTTAAAGGTATAATAATTAAGGGAAAATGCAAAAAAAGTAATAAAATAATAGTAAAAGCATTATATTATAGCCCTTATAAAAAAAAATACTTATTTAGCTATTAGCCCTAATTAGTAGGTATAAATATATAAGGATAAGGAATAGGTTATAGTTAAGAAATAGTAAGAGGAGCCTTTAAATATACTAATTAATTATATTAATCTTATTTAGTATATATAAGGGTAAATACTTAGATTTCTTTTATATTAAGATCTAATTATCTCTTAAGGAGTTTATTAAATTAATTATAAAGAATAATAAAAATCCTAATTAGAAGGATTAAAAGGAGAAGGATAATAATATTACTATCTAATATATTAAGGCTATAAACTAGCTTCTTAATAATAAGCCTATTTAAATCTAAAAGGCTATTCTCCCTCTAATAAATATAAATAAAAAGCTAAAAGAGATTATAATAAAGGAAAATTAATTATTTCTTATATAGATATTATTATATTAATAATTAAATAGTAAAATATTATTAATATAATTAGAATAATCTTAAAGATCCTTTAGGTTATAATTAAGTTACTTTATTTTAAGGGTTAATAGATTAAGGTTAATAGCACTAAATATACCTAAAAAATAAATATAATTTAGAATAATTAAATTAAAATAAAATATATAAATTAAATTAATTAATTATACTAATTATAATACTTATTTATATTTAATATTAATAGATTTCCTACTATTAAGGCAATTAATATCTTTATATCCTTTAAGATCTTTATATAGGTATTATATAGTATTAAAGCTATAGCCCTAAGAGTAAAATATTCCCTTTTTAATAAAGTTAATTTAATAATAGCTAGCAAAAAAATAAAATACCCTTTAATAAAATATATATAAATTTAATTAATACTTTAAATTACCTTTATTTATATTAATGCATTTTAATTATTATATTAGATTCTAAGTAATATTCCCCTATTCTCTTATAAAGAATTAGTCCTAAATTAATTTATAGTAGCTTATATTTACTTTAATATAGCATAAGATTTATAATTTTAGTAATGCAATTAAGCTGCATAAATCTATTTAAGATATACTTCTAGGACTAAGCTAGCTATAGGATAAAGAAGGCATATAAGGCCTTATTAGGATTTAGAAATATACTAAGGATAATCTAACCTTATTTATTACTTACTGCTAAATTTTAGCTAATATATATAACCTAAATAGCCTTAATATTAATTAGGAATTACTATAAAATAAGTTTAAAAGCCTTTTAAATATTTAAAAGGCTATACTCTTAAAATATTTTTTATATAAAAGTGAATTAAATAAAGCATATTAGAATAGGGAATAAATAAAAGTAAGCTATTATAATGCATAAAATATATATTAATAAATAAAATAGAGATTTTTAATTATATTAATTAATTATATTAATTAGATTAAATAAATATCTAATAATCTATATTATTTTAAGGTCTTATCTTATTATAAATTAAATAAATTAATCTAATATTAAATAGTATAATTATTACTCTTTTTATATAAATTATATAAAGATTTAAGTCTAAGATCTATATAATTTAGCATTTTAATCTTTATATTAATTATATAATAATTTACTTTTAAATAAAGTAATAAGAAAGCTTTTTATTATCTCTTAAATTATTTTAAGAGTAAATAATTAAAAGTAAAGATTTAAGTATATACTTTATAAAAGCTTTTAGATAATATATTAAAATGCAATCTAAGGGATAAATAGCTATATTATATTTTAAAGCTATTAAATTTTATAGAGAGTTTAAACTAAAGGGTAATAAATAATATTTTAAATATATATTTATAATATATACTATTAGGTCTTTAGTACTAATATTAAATTGCTTTTTTCTACTTAATTATATTTAGAATTTGTATATAGGGTTATTTTTATATATAATATTTATAAATTATAATATTTTTTAATTTTTAATTTCCTTAAAAAGAAAATTATTATTTTTATAAGCTAATATTATATAGGGTAGGTTATTAAGCTAGAAGTAATTTACTTAATTAAGGGATATTAAGCTACTTATAAGGGGCTATATTACTTAAAGGTATATTTTAGGATATTATAAATTTATTAAATAGTAATAATAAATTATATAGTATTAGCGCTATTAATTAGGGAAGGGATAATATTTAAATAAATTAATAAAAAATAATATTAAATTATATTTAGAATAAGAAAATTAAGAGTTTAAATAAAGGATTTAGGGCATTAAGGAGAGAGAGAGGAGCTAAAGGAGCTAGAAGTGCTACCTTATTATATTAATCTAAATAAGGAATAGATAAATAAGTAATAGTTATATAAATAAGTACTAAATGTAAATAAGATAAATATACCTTATATTTTAAAATAAGGAATATTCTATATATAAAAGAGCTAATTAATTAAAGCTATTTACTTTAAAAATTCTTTAAAAAGAAAAAAAATATAATTCTCTTCCTTTTATTTATGCCTTTTTATATTTTTAATAGATAATATTCTAACCTCTCTCTAGAGGAATAGGAAATTAGTATACTTTATCTTTTTAAAATAGTATTTTAGTAATTTTACTTTATAATAGTCCTTAATAATTTAATTTAAAAAATATTTAAATAGTAAAATTAATCCTACTATTAGGTATAATAAATTAATTATTTATATTTTTAAGGGGAAATTATATTATGCTTTAGATATATAGGCATTTTATAATTAAACTACCTTAATATACTTAGGCTAATTAAGGGTAATCTGCAGGAGGTGTAAGTTAATTTTATTGCATTTATTAGCAGTAGGCTATGGAATAAAAGCCCTTTAATTATATTAAAAGTCTCTAAAATGCTAGAGGCTTTTATTATTATATTTAATATTATTATTTTTATTGCCTTTATATAGACTTTTATATTAAATAAGTAATTTAATTTATAGTAATTAATTATATTAATATTTTAAATTAATATAATTAATTAGTAAATTAAGGGCATTTAATTATTTAATAAAATACTTATTAGTATATATTTAAATATAAATAGTACTTTTAGCCTTAAGTTTTTAAATTTTATTACTTTTTTAGCCCTTTAGTTTAATATCTTTAGCCTATTTACCCTTATAACTTAGATTTATTATAAGGCCTATTACTATTAAGATGCTACCCTTAAAGATATTTTACCTTAAATAAAGATCTTTTTTATATTTAATTTATAATCTACCCTAAATAAGCGCTTTATAATCCTAGGTATAGTAATATTTTTTATTAATGCTTATTAGGAACTATAGAGTATAGTGCTTAAGTTTATTAATATTTTTATTAATTAGGGAGGTAATATATTAAATATTATATTTATTTATATACTTAAGGAGTTTAATCTTATAGATTAATTGCAATTAGTTTTAGCTAATAATAGTGCCTATTTTAATTTAATTAAATTAGATTAGAGTATTAATAATACTATTAACCCTTTTAATTAACCTAAATTACTTTGCAAGCTAGATTTTATTTAATATATAGCTTATATTCTAAATCTAATTGCTTATAAGATTCTAGATATTAAAAAGATTACTAAAGTTAAATTATTAGATCTCTTTCTTTTAGTAGAAAAAGACTTAATTAATTAATTAGATAATAATAATAATAAGGAGAATATTATATTATTAATAAAAGAAGATAATATAAAAGAAATAAATTTAAATATTTTAAAGGGGAATTTAAATAAATCTCTCTCTATTTTATCCTAATTTACTTAACTTTTTATAATAATCCTTAAGGTAATATTATATTAATCTTTATAGTAATATTTCTTTTAATATCTTTCTAGATTTATAAAATTACTATTAAATTTACTAAAAGTATAAAGTGCTATATTAAATTTAATTCTTTTTAAATAAATATATAATAATATATATATATAGATTAGCCCCTTTTTAATATATTATATAATATTACTATTTATTAGAATTTAATAATAATTATATTAATTTAAGCCTAAAATCTAAGATTATTTATTAAATAGTACCTTTAATAAAATTATACTTCCTTTAAGCTTTTAATTTCTATATTTAAATAATAATAAATTAATTTTTTAATTAATATTATTACTCTTTTTTCCTAATATATTAAGATCTTTAATTATTCTTTCTATTATCTTTCTAATAGTATATATATTATATAAACTGCCCTTAAGGTTATTACTTAATATCTTAAGATCTATATAATTTAATTCTTAAAGCTAAAAAAATTTAATTTATAAATTATTTAATTTATAACTTTTTATTAGCTATTTATTAATATAAAAAATAAGCTTTAGAAATATATCTTTTGCTTTATAATAGAAATTCTATATTTTATTATAATCCTCCTTTATCCTTTAAATTAGTCCTATACTTCTAATATTTATTAAAGTAATCTTTATGCTCTTAGGGAGGGCTTTAAGGAACTTACTTTATATTAATGCATAAAGGTTATATTTATTAATCTTTTTTAAATTTATTATATATTAATTAAAATCTTAATAGATTTAATTTTAATACCCTAAAATAAAAAGATAGAGCTTTTCTATTAGTTTCTTAGCCCTAAAAAGGTATATTACTCTTTTATTAGTATTAAGTCTATTTTTATAACCTCTCCCTTTTTTTATATATTATAATAATTAATTATAATAATCTTCTTACTATTTTATTTAATTTTCTCTCTTTAGATTTAAAGATCTATATAATCTCTTTATTAGTTTTATTAATTATTTTTTCTTAAATATTTATTTATTTTAATTCTCTAATTTTCTATTATATTTACCTTTTTAAATTATTATAATAATAAATCTATTTTTTAATTTTAAGCTTACTTTTCTAAAATCCCTAAATTTATACCTTTACTTTTAATAATATATAATTTCCTCTCTATCTAGCTAATTATAATTGCAATTAAATATATTTAGAGTATATATTACTATATCTATTACTATAAATATAATAGTCTTAAGGTCTCCTCTTTAGAAGATTGCTTTTTACTAAAATATTACTTTCTTTAATCTTATTAAGCTTTTTCTATTAATTTTATAAAGGATATTTATTAGTCTATTATATTAAAAGTCTTTAAAGAGCTAAAAGAGGTACTTTCTTACTTTTATCTCTTTAATTATTAAAACCCTTTTAATTTTATTATTTATAATAAGCCCTTTACTAAAAAGATAATTTAAATATAAACTTAAGGCATTTTATTTCCTCCTAATAAAACCTCTTTATAGCCCTTAATATAACTTTTACCTTTATTATTATTTTTTTCTATTTAAATTAATATTCTTTTTATTATTATTAAGTTTAATTCCTAATTATTATTATTATTTTAATATAAAAGTTTTAACTTTTTATTTTTTTAATTTAAGCCTAGCTTATTACCTTTAATTTAAATATAATAGCTAATCTAGTCTAAATCTCCTATCCCCTTACCTTTTACTTAATAATATCTATCTTAAATATATAATTCTTAGCTCTAAAGGTCTTTTTATTTTTATATTTTAAAAGCTAATTTATTATTAAATTAATATCTCTTTACTCTTTCTTTTATATTTTCTATTTTCCTTTTATTTTAATTATAAATTAATATAATTAATTAATATAAATTATTATTTATATATTTTCTTATTTTTTAATTAGCTTAATATTATTTCTTTCCTTTTTTTATTTTAAAATTATATTCTTTATTTTAAATAATTTTTAATTAATTTATTTAATTAATTAAAATTTCTTTTTAAAAATTATCTTACTCTCTTTATTATCCTTAAGAATATTAAAAAAAGAATAATTAATCTTTATAGAAGTATTAATTTCTTACTTTTTTTTATAATTAATATTTAAAATATTTTTCTCCTTTAATAATAATTAATAATAATTAAAATATAATTCCTTAAATTTATTATTTTATAATTTATTAATATTTTATTTTAATTTAGAATTATTTTATTTATTAAGATATTATTAGAAATATAATAATTATTATATATTAAATAAAAGAATTTCTTAATTATAATTTTAATAGCCTATATAAATTTTATATTTTTAATTTATATTTTATTAATAATTAATTCTTTATTTAATTTTATATTATATTTTAATATAATTTTTATTCTTTTTATTATATTTAATATATTATTAATTTATATTTTTAATTATATTAATTATTTATATTAATTCTTATTAGTAATTAGAGAATATTTATAATAGTAAATATATTTTATTTTAAATCTAGAATAAAGGTAATAATAATAAGCTATAATATTAATATACTTAAAATATAAGATAGCCTTAAGCTATTTAATATACTATTATCTCTTTATTAATATTCCTTTTTATTTCCTATTTTCTAATTTACCTCTCTATTAAAGATTAGATTATTTCCTTTAAATTCCCACTTATTTAAATAAATAATATTGCATTATTTATTCTATATATACCCTTTAGGGCTTAATAGCTTAAAATAAGAATTAAATATAATATCTTATGGCCTCTTTATTTTAATAAAGAAAAAAAAATAAATAAAAATAAGTAAAAATATATATAAAGGGGCAAATAAATATATTTAGGTAATGCAATATAAAATATTAAAGGAAGAAAAAAGCTTCCTAAAAATAAATTAATTTTAATCCTTATATACCTTTTTTTTAATTATAATTTATAATTTAAATATTATTATTAAATATTATTTTTATTTTTTTATTTTTTACTTATAGGTACCTATAAGTATTTCTTAATCCCTATTTTTATTTATTCTTTCATACTAAATATTTATATTTCCCTATAGATCCCTATAGGTATTTCTAAATTTTTAATTTACTCTATAGGTACCTATAGGTAGCCTAAACCCCGGGTCCCCATGGGTATTTTATGCTCTAATAATAGCGCCCATACAACCGGTAGAAAGAGCATAGCTATGGATGCCCATCATGGCATGATTCCGTAATCCAGTTTGATAGTGGATTTGATCGTTGCTGTCGTGCCCTCGTCTCATGCGATATTCATAGCCCATCCAACTGCATTCCGCCGTACTTAGGATCTTCAACTGTCAGGCGCGAGCTCGAGCGCATCCAATGTCTTCGCCGCTTGCGCCGCCACGGCCGCTGCCACTGCTATTGCAGAAGAGAGCCAAGCCATCCTCAATACCAAGATCCAGGTCTTCCGCGAATTCTGCAAATCATTCGATCAAGTCGCGAACAGTTTTTACGACCGGCCACGCGCTCCTCTTCGCATAAGACATCGCCCGCGATTTTACAGAAAGGTCTGCTATCCTCACGGGCGCTGAGCCCCCTTAGCAACTTGCCCAAAGGCGATCGTACGCCGCTGCACTCCAAGGCACCCAAGGACGCGATGCCCTCCAGCCCAGGGAAGAGGAGGCGAAGGAGGCTGCTGGTTGAGCGAGGCGCTGTGGCCTTCAGCGCCACGATGCTGGGAGGAGGAAGAGGGCATAGTCAAAGATCTTGGTTCGGGTAACGCCCGATCGGCTGTCCACGAGATCAAGAGCGGCGGCCAAGCCAGTGTAACCAATGCCCATCTCCCTCTCAATCTTCTTACTACCCAGACCCCACTGGAACATGAGCGCGCTCATGCGGAGGCTCTCTCGAGTCTTGCCGAGAGCAGCGATCATTTTCTCAATATCGTCGCCGCCAAAGATCCTGCCCCAGCCGCGGCGCATGCGGCCCATGGCGCCCTTGCGCTTATTTTCAAGGAATCTGCCGAGCATTTGGTCGAGGAGCTGGAAGTCAGCCTGGGTGACGCGGAACTTCTTGTTCAGCTCCGAGATGACATCGGAGGGGAAGGACCGGTTCGTTCGAATGCATTCTGCGAGGCCAGCTTCGATGGAGAAGAGGATCTCGCAATTGTCGAGGAAATCGTGAGCAAGAATGTCGAGACCGTGGGGCTGCTTGGAAACGGTGCTGAGGTGTTCGAGGATGCGGATCGAGACACGGTCGCCGACGGAGGTGGTCTTATGGCAGAGCTCCAGGCACGAGGCCTGAGCCTTGGTAGAACCGGACAGAACAGCGCTCCACTTAGTGGTCAAAGTTCGTTGCAGAGGGTTTTGGTGAAGGCTGTGGGCAGCGGATCTCTGAACGGGGTGGGTGAGAGAGATGGGAGTTGTAGGCAGCGTCGGGGTGCTGGGACCGGAGTGAAGACCAAGGGCTTCTTTGGAAACCAAGGGCAAGGACTCCCGGGTCCGAGAGAGAGGGCTTCGATGAAGGAGTATTCCTTGTCTACTCTCTCTGTTCCCACTGTCAGGTGATGTCATGCTGGGAGGCGAGAGAACAGCTTGGAGAGAAGTGGATGAGGCTCCCTCTTCAGAGGAACTGCAAATGCAGGACGCAGCGGACTTTATGGCGCTCTAAGAGACACGCCTAGCTCGTTCCAGCTCCCTGCCTCTCGCCATCCCTCCATGCTGTGTAGCGACTGGGCGTGGACATCCCGACTCCTTCGTCGTACCTGGCTTGGAAGAGGGGGGTGGGGGGCAGCTTGCTGGCGTGGAGTCTGGACGACGGCATCGTCGCGCTTTGGCGTGCTGTGGAGACGTCGTCTCCTTGGATGCCACGGATCTGCTGGGACGCCAAATGTACCACCAGTACAGATTAGTTTATCCAGCTGTTTAGTCCCAAGATCAGGAACCCACTTTGGCTCCAAGGACCGCCCGCCAGCGGCCAAGACGTGCCAGGCAATCCCCCCTCGACATGACGGTGTGATGAGGCATGAGATGTGCGCATGGACTTGACGCTAGACCAACTGACGGCACCGTCGTATAGATATCAAAGCATCCCCACCAGTGGCCACTCCCGTCACCACCTCAGGGTCCGAGCCAAAGGACATAGCTACCGTCCACGGCGTAGGGCAAGCGACTTTTTGAGACGGGAGCCAAAGAAGATGGAGGGGGGGCGTAACCGGACGCAATATCACCGGAGGCTACGTACTTGATCCAAGCTTGCCATGGACAAGAAGCTAAATGAGAGATGGAAAGGACGCTACTGTAGTGTTTGCCGAAGAGAGTGGTGAGTGCGGTGGGAGAGTGGAAAATGATGGAAGTGAAGTGAGGGGGCGCAGACGGGCGAAGAGGGCTCAGATGCAAGCCAGAGCAAGCCAATCGCAGGCCCTTTGGGAGCTGGTCAGAGAGCTTTTGGGAGGCCATTGGGAGGCCATTTGGAAAAGCCCCTTGGTCTGTGTCTCGTGTGTCTCCAAATAGTTACGGAATCTGTACTATGTCGAGAGATGGGAGGTGTAGATGGAGCGTAAAGCAAGCAAGCTTTGACAAATGACGATGCAGCCAAAACGCTAAACTGGGACGGCCCCGAGTAAGACAAGTAAACAAGCAAGCAAGCAGCAAGACAAGTGTTGGGCTCACATGCCAAGAGAGGAACCCAAGAAAAGAGGCGTTGTTGAGGAGAGACATGGTTGAGATGCTGTCTCCTGCCATCAAACGAGAGGCGTCAGCAAACCTAATTAATCGACTTGACCAGATCTTGCATCCCAGCCAGCTGGGGGTGGATGTGGATGGGGAAGCCGAGGAGTCGAGATCCACAAAATGGAGAACAGAGACAGCTCAGATGGGCCTCGGGGACTTGGGACTACACTACTGTCCAGTACTAAGAAGGGTACTTTAGAATTCGAAAAATTCCTTTTAGATACCCTAGAGACTGGGGAATTCGAACACAACTCTTCAATAGTTTGGAGAGTTTGGAATACAAACGCACACTTTTTTTTTTTATCGCTAGGAGATTTTAAAATATGAACACACTCTTTTCCAGTAAGCTTAATTCACTGCAAATATCATTATCTTTCTATATGTTTTGTTGAGAGGACTAGGGTTTAGCTGTCTAGAGTGTGCATAATGCTCTACATTTTTGGGTAGGGGCTCAAATAAACTGTTGGGGCCAGTTGTCTGGCTAGATCCAATCAGAACATAATAGGACCATAAAACCCCTGAATTCCCCGCTCCTAGCGGCCTGCTGCGGGAAGCCATAAGTTTCCACATTAGTCTTTAAGTTCCTTTTCCCATAAGATTATTATGCTATAATGATGAAATTTATAATGTAAGGAATACGGGTTCCCCAGCATCATGATGTCAGAACTGTCCCTTTTACGCAGCGTGAATATCATTAGCAGCGGCCAGCAACGCGCCCTTTCTGCCGCATGCCGGGCTTCGGCATTCACAGGTCAAGTGGTGAGTTTCAACTGGGATTGAGGCGCATTCAGCCGCACTAGGGGGTTTATAGCATTTCCAAATCATATCTTTCTCACCGTCTGACATAAATAATTGATTCACGTGAAACACAAGGACGAGCCGTCCTCTACTGGCAGCGATGACGCCAATCATGATCACAGTTATATAGAAGCGGCTACAGCTAGATGGGTTTGCCCCGCACTACTTCCCTCGACATCTAGCTCGCATCTACCCGTCGATCAGGGAGGTGTGGGCCACACAGGTGCCCGACTAAGTTGCGTTACAACTTACAGCTGTTCTCCGCCCCACGTCGTGTTTGCCCATACATTTTATCCTGTCTTTTAAATATGGATGCCCTGATGCCCTGATGCCCTCCAGGGTTTGACTTCGACACCGCGCCAAAATCTTGGCAAAGCGGCATCTTGAATTATTTTCGATACTTCAGTGAGTGGTTTGAGGTCTTTAGTGCCGGTGACCTGAACTCATTAGTAGCCGGCCTCCTTGGACAAACAAAGGCTCGTCCTTCCTGGTAACTGGTGGTCGTTACAGTAATGGGGAGAGATATCGATAAGATCGAGGGAAATACTTAACATTTTCGATGATAATTTGTAAAATCTCAGTCGGCAGTTAAGAAATTATGTCAGCCATGGTGCCATCTCGGATTTCAGTACTGTATCGCGTCTGATGGTATGGTAGTCATGTATGAATCGGTTTCCGTGACTGAAATAAGTTGATGCGGGTCAGGAGTCGAAAAAGCCTATGATACATTTATGGAGAACTGATAGTCCAGCATTTTAGAGAAATAGCGAATTAGAGACTTCGTAGTGAAGAGTAGATTGATACAGTGGCTCAACGTCTGAATTTCAATCTTCAGTGTTCTGGATTTTAGATCATTTTTGGCCGGATGCGGCTTTGTGAGGGTCGCGCTCTGGGCAACCCGTTGTACGGCTACGAATGTAACATAACAGCGATCTAGCATGTAGTGGCTCGCGAGTAGCCAACCTCATTCCTAATGGTTCTATCAAAAAGGACTCATGTACTAAGGGAACTCTTAAACAATAATGGGCATTTCTCTAGTATCTAGGGTTCTTCTCTAAGTTCCTTGATCAAAGGAAGATATTTTGCTGCTATTACCAAGGTACGTTCGTGGTGCTCGGTAGCTGCGGTACAAGCCACCCCCGGCACCAACATCCTGCGTTTGGGGAAATGTTCAGTGTCGCACATTGGACGCGGAGCCTAGTTTTGCCTTTGTGAAGGGTGGTCTCTATTTTGGCTGTTAATAATTTTTTTTTTTTTGGCTTTGGCTATGGCTATGGGGCAGGATCCTCTCATTATTGCATGTGTGGAAGGCCTAAATTCGAGTTTAAAGTACAAGGATATTTATGGACCTTGGGGCGATTTTGGACTAGGTGCAACGGGCTCCGCTCTGGAGGGCTGGTTTTGACGATCAGTCTGGCTGGTTGGATTCCCAGATCGAATGTATCTAGAACGGCTGGTAGGCTACTTGTTTATGGCACGCTCGTCAAGAGAGAAAGTGTAAATTAGGCTACTTTCTTAGCAGTTGCATGCCAACAGAGGAAGAAAACAAGGAATGACTTGTCCGATCGTGTTTCTGGTACTGTGAAGCGACACGATCGATGTCCAGGCTCACTTGGCGAATCTCCTGGACACCGCCAAACACACGCACAGGCCTTAGCGTCCGCTCACTTCACCTCGTTGGCCATGGACGCGTTCACGTCTATGTCTATCACAATGTTGCACGTCTCTCCTGGTTCCGCAAAAGGGGTTAGCTACGAGGTACCTCGGTTGCAAAGAACTCCATCGCGTGGTCTGGACAGAAGCACCGCCCCTGCGGCTCATGCGGACAGGTCAAATCGCCATTAAGAACCTCAATAATACATACAGAAGAAAAGTCAAAATACACTTCGTCCGCGGCCAGCAGAGCGAACCAATTCGCATGCTCCTTGACCGCGTTCCTCGCCCTGTCGTCTGGGCCTTGGCAACGCGGCTATAGGTCCGGTATACGGCACGCTGACGTCTCTCTTTTCTGCGTCTAAACGGTTCTCCTTGTCAACTGCTCGGGGGCGGCGCCCGAACCCAAGGAAGGGCCATTCGAGGGCGATTCTTAGAGTAGGGATGCTCAGGTCATGAGAGGACTTCGTTGGGTGTGGTCATCTAGACGGGTGGTACTGCTCGGATAGCTCCGTTGAGTATCGTCGCGATTTCGTCGAAAAGGCGCTCCTGTTCCGTGCTCACTTCTTGACTCAAACACTGGCCTCGAGTTCTCCTGGTTTAGTGGTGCCCGCCTACCACGCCTCTACCCGGCGTACCAAGATCGGAAGCACGAAGGTCATGACGGTCTTCCGGAGGGCGGTGGGAGGTGGCTCTGGTCGTTTGATTACCAGACTTCGAATGTGTTGGACGACTACACTCGCTTGTATTGTGCGTTTGTGTATACAATATATATATGGTTGAACTCGAGTTTGCGGTCGAACGAGTCTCCGGTACGGCCATTCTTCCAACGTATCTTCATTTCAGGTTCATTCCGTCTCGATATACCTAACGGGCGTCTCATATTTCGCCAGGTCCCAAAAATGGTCCAAACTTTCCGACCAAAAGTCGCAACACCTCTGCCCGAACTTGTTCATGCGACATTCCCCGAAATGAGCGGTAGTATTCAACTTCGTCGTGATCAATGGACACAGATGAAGGACGCGTCATCGAAGGCTCAGGGCCTTCACGCCCCCTTCGGCGATAGAAGCGGCCCGCTCTATCAAAGAACCCAATAACGAATGGCGGAGGGGTTGGCTTATCCCAGTTCCGTACCGAACCTAAGACAACGTATTTGTTTCTGACTTCGAAGGGGACAGTCGTTTGGTGGTGGCGGCAGTGGCGGCGGGGCCTGGGCCTGTCCGACATACTTGCTCGGTAGGTAGGGTCATCAGTTCGGGCGGCAGTGGCAGTAGACCCATGCCAACGGCTTATTGTGCCTTAATAGATCACGTCATCATCGGATGCCGACATGAACGCAGCTTTGTCTGAAGCCGAAAGGAGAAAAGAGAGAATGGGGAGAAATTGCTTAACTAGGATCAATCGTACCAGAGCCCCGTCAGTGATGTGGGGTCACCTGCTCGGCTCTCACACTAACCCATAAGGTTAAGGTTATGGAACCGTAAGTGGTTTAGCGCAGACGCCATCTGGGACAACGGCGTCACACCCCACGCCACCTCTATTTACTCGGCCCTTTCGTCTGACTTTACACTCTTTACACTCTTTACACTCTTTACAGGCGAAAGAAGGGGCTAGCGCTGCTATGAGCGTTGCATTATGAGATGGATGCGACTATTGAGGAGATCCTTATTGAGGGTGGGGATTTAGTGGTTGTAATATATTGCTTATTAAGAATTATAAAACTGATTGCAAAAGCCTAGAAAAATATATAAGTAGCTATAAGTAAGGCTAGAATATTAAAGAATATTAATATAAAGTAAATAGCAGTAAGTAATAATAATTATAGCAATATAATTAAGGGATTATAGGCTATAGAGAGTGTAATAAGTAGTAATAAATTATTAATTTAGATAATATTTTAAATAATACTTTAGGAAATATTAATCTATATAATAATTAAATAGAAGAAGATATTATAAAGGCTTTAAGATATATTATTAAAGAATTAGGGATTAATAATTAAAATAGTAAATAATTAGCTAGAAATAATTTAATAATTTTAATAGGAAATATAAATAGTTAGGGCTAAGGTAATTAAGGATTAAAAGAAGATTAAAGAAATTAAATATATATATAAATAAATTACTAAAGAATTAAAAGTAATATAAAAAATAAATAAGTAATTTAAATAAATATAAAAATAAATTATAAAAAAATTAAAATAATTATAAAAATAATTAAATATAATAGCCTAAAGTATTATAATTAATAGTGCTTAAATAAGCCTTTAGCTATTATATATAAATATAATATATATTCCTTTAATAAGCTAATTAAATAATATTTAAAGCTTATTATTTATATAAATAATATTATTTATATTTATTAATATTCTTTTTTATATTATTAATATATTATATATTAATAAGGAGGAGAAAGGTAAAATATAAATAGAAGGAATCTAATAAGCTATTAAGGAGGAGATATAAAAGAAGGAGGGCTAATAGGATTAAAGGTATGCAATTATAGTAAAAGATATAAGGAATATAGACTATATTAAGGTAATTTATAGAGATAAGGTAGAGATATATTTTATTAAGGAGATAGTAAAGAGAATAATAATTAAAGATATAAGAATATTTAAAAATTAATTCTATTTAATTAAAATAAATAGTATAAATTATATAGTAATATTAGATTTAAATAGTAATATATTATTAAAAGTAATAAAGGTATTAAATAAGGAGAATAAGGTAATAATTATTAAGATCTATTAGTTTAATAATAAAGAGAATAGAAAGATATATAGGTTAATAGTAGTTTATATAATAAAAGGAAATAATATAAAGTAACTCCTTAAGGAGGGATATTTTTACCTAATTAGGGAATTAGTTAATATTAATATCTTTAAATAGTACTAAAGATTAATTTAATGCTATAAGTATTAGAATATTAGCTATAAAGTATTTATATATAAGAAGGAGTAGGTATGCAGAAGGTATATATAATAAGGATATTAGTATAAGTAATGCTAAGTAGTAGAGCTATTATGTACTACTTGCAAAGGGCTATATAAAGCTTTTAGCTAAAATTGCTAAATATAGAATAAATAGGGTAATATATATTAAATTATAAATATTCTAATTTAATATATAAAAGAGAGATATAATTTAATTAAATATAATAAATAATTAAGACTTTTAGTAATATATAATATTAGCTATTATTAAATTATATATATAAACTATTAATAGTATAATAATAATAATATTAAATAGCTATAGTAATTAGATTAAGATAATATTAATATAAATATATAATATATAATAGCTAATTTATAATATATTATAGATTTAATAAAATATAGAAATAGAATAGATTTTAATACTATTAGCAGACTTAATAAGGGTAGTATTATAACTTTCTAATAGGGATATACTAGTAATTTTAATATATATAGAGAGGAAAAATAAGGAGATGCTATTAGCTATAATAAAGATATTATATACCTAAATAATAATATTTTATAATATAATAAAGAGAAGAATAAATATAATCTTAATAAATAATTTTAATTATTATAATTATTTTTAAGGAGGAGAAGATATAATAGGCAGGAGATAAGGCAAAATAGAGCTAATTATTAGTCTTATAGAGGAGTATAGCTTATTTAGCCTTCTTCTTTAGGGGATAAAGATATAAGAGAATTTAAAGCATTTAAGCATAATAAATTTAATACTAATATTAGCTAAATTAGCTAAGGAGATAGTAATATATAGTATCTACCTAATAGAATATAGTTTAGATTATAGAGCAATTTAAATTAAGTTTGACCTTAATATGCTAGAAAGGAGAACTAGTAAATAATAGCTATTTAAGAATATATTATAGATAGTAATTAGAGAGAGAGTGGAGGAAAAGCTCTAATAGCGGCTATAGGATGGCAGTATGCAGATATAAATAGATAGGCTTATAGGAGTTATGCTTAAAGTAATTAATAAGCTTATACTATTAGCAAAATTGTCCCTATATGTGAAGAGGTAGTAGATAATAGATCTAATCTAATTTTAATAGGCATATATATACTAGAGAAATTAAGCAAGATTATAATAATGAAGAGGTTAAAAGTTACCTGATCTAAAAAAGAGAGTTAAGGAAGTAAGTAAAGAATACTATAATGCAATTAGGAGGCAGAAGAAGGCATATTAGGATAACTTTCTTGCAAATAGAGCTAATATTTAATAGTTAATAAGATATCTTAAGCCAGAAAGTAATACTATAAGCAATAAGATCTTACCTTTTAAGAGGCTAAATAGAATAAAAATAAGGAATAAAGTAGAATAGGTAGAGGAGCTATTTAGTGCATTCTTTTTATTACTATTAGCTATTATTAAAGATAAAGGTATTTATTCCTACTAGGCAGAAGTGAATATACTAAATATAACTTTAGATAAAGTGGAATAAAAGGTTATAGTGGCTAAAGTATAGCAAGTATCTAGAGAAGATAGCTTATTAGTAATAATATAAAAATAATTTTAGCTAGTAGTCTAGGACTAAGTATTATATTTATTCTAAATATTATTAATAGATAGAGAATTGCTAGATAAGTAGAGGAGCGCTAAGATTATAGTGCTTAAGAAATTAGGTAAGGGCGATTATATAATTACTAAGGCATAGAGACTGATCTTACTACTATTAATATTAGGTAAGATTCTTAAGGCAGTTATAGCGGATAGGATTTTATATGCTATTAAGATATTTGGACTCCTACTTATAAACCACTTTAGAGTAAGGAAATAGCAGTTAATAGAGCAGGCTTTACTGCTCCTGCAGGAGTATATCTATAAAGTGTAAAGAAACTATAAGGTAGTTAGTCTTATTAGCTTTAATATTAAAGGCGTATATAATAATATATTTAAGGATTGTCTTCTATAGAGATTAGAGGCTAGAGGCATATTATAATAGCTAATTAAATAGATTAATGCTTTTTGCTTAAATTATATAATAAGCATTATAGTAAATAATTATATATTAAAGTAATAGCTACTACCCTAAGCAGGCCTTCTATAGGGATTATTACTATTATTAGTACTATTTCTATTTTTTTAATATAGATCTAATATAGAGTAGAATCTACTTAATAGGCAGCTTAATAGCATTTATTAATAATTACTTAATATAAATAATAGGGCTAATAGTAGAAATAAATAGAGCTAGTATTTAGGCTATTATAGATAGAGTATTAGACTAGAAAAGATAGAGCAGTATAATATTTAAAGGCAATAAGATAATTATTATATACTTTATGCATAATGCTAAATATATTAATAATATGCTATTTATAATTAAGGGAAAAGAGGTTAAATTAATATAAAGTGCTAAAATCTTAAGAATAGTAATAAATATAAAGCTATAATATAAGGAATATATAGCTAGAGCAGCAGCCAAGGGCCTATTAGCGGCTATATGCCTAAGGAGGCTTAAGATACTATTACTTTAGATAGTAAGGCAGCTCTTTATAGCTATAGTGGCACTAACTATAGACTATGCCTTTACTGTATAGGCGCATGTATGCGGGATAAGAGAACTGAGCTGGCTAAATAGAGCGCAGTAGGGGCGCTGGCGATTATAGGCGCCTTCCGAATGATAGCAATAGCAGTAGTGGAAGTAAAGGCAAGCATCCTTATAATAGGGGAACGCCATGCTTAAGCTGGCACTAGGCTCTATATTAACCTGCATACTTTACTAAAGATATATCTACTTATAGGTCTTAAGATATTAAGCAGCTAGAGATATATATTACTAATAAAGAAACTTATATTAATATAAAAAGGAAATATAATTAAATAAATAGAGATAATCTAAGTATATATATTACTATTATAATATAGCTACCTGCCTATTAGGTATGACCTTAATTAAGGTATAGTAATAGAAACTGCTAATAAGATAGAGGGCATTTTAATAGTAATTAGTGCTTTTAAGAAAGTAGGAGGGGTAGGAATAGGCAGTATTATTTATAATACTCTAAGTAATAAATTAGGTAAAATAGTGGCTAGATATTTAATTATAATTAGCTTAAGAGATAATTAAAATATATATATAATAGAGCTAGAAGTTATAATAATAGTATTAAAATGCATACTAAATAGGCTTTATTATTAAGAATTAATTATTATAATAAATAGCTAATTAATATTAAAAGTAATTATATAATTATAATAGTAATTAGGATAATATACTATTTAAGAGATCTATAAATATATTAAATAACTCTAGAAAAGTAATAATATTATTAAGATACTATAAATACTATCTAGAGATAAAGACTTCCCTATAAGCAGTAAAGTAAAGGCAGAAGCTTAAAGAGCTATATATAGAAAATATAGACTAAAGAAACTAGTATATTAAGCTCACTTTATGCAGATAAGACTAGCAATTATATAGCTATAATAGTAGAAGATTTTACTTAAGAGGATTAGAAACTTTTTAAAGTAAATTAATAAAATATTATTAGGTATATATATATACTCTCTATATAATAGATTAAAAAGATATAAATTAGATATACTTTCCTAACTTTATATAGGAATAGCTAGGATTAATAGCTACCTATATAGGATTAGAGCAATAGAATTAGATATATATAACTATAGATAAATAGTAGAGATAATAGAATATTTTCTATTCTAATATATAATATGGGATGTATAGTGGGAAGGTATATAAAGGGTTAGATAGGCAAAGATAGGAAACCTTTTATTCTTTTTAGGAGAAAAGGCGGCATTAGATAGCCTAAAATAGGCGCCTGACCTATAGGCAGTATAGGCAGCAATTAAGTTCGCTATAGATATAAGGAGACTTAATGCAAACTAGACTGGATAATATACTAATTAATTAAATTAGTGGCTAAACCTGGCAATATTAATACTAAATAGCCTTAAGCTAGTAGATTATATTTTAGCTATTAAAGATAGGATACTAAATATTTAGAGAAATTGGCCTTTAAGTAGGCCTATTATATTAGAGTTAAGTAAGGCAAGACTAATTAATAGACTAGGAAGAATATGGGGCTTCTAGGTGATCTCAATTAATCATTAGAACTGAAATTAGTTTAGCGTCATGGCCCTATGAGGCTTGGTCCTCCCGGGCGTAATAAATTTCATTCATTTATTCATCCGAGAGATTAGTGCATTATAAGCTAATACTATGGACTAAGCAAGGGTGATTTAATAAGGAGTTATTAGGGAGAAAAAAACCTTTAAAGATTATATAGATAAAAAGTGCGAATTATATTATAATTCCTAAGTAAAGTGTCTATATATAGACAAAAAGTAAGGATTCTGGTTAATTCTAGCTAGTTATTTATATAGTAGGAGGAGATTATTAGAAGATTATAGCAGAGATAGTACTAATAGCCTATTTTTTATATTATTAATTCTATAAATATATTATATTTAGTTATTTTTATAGTATTTATAAAATTTTAAATTTATAAGTATTATAAGCCTATAAGTTCCTAATTTATAGCTATATAGACCTATGCACCTATTAGGCTCTTAGACCTGCCTCCTTTATCTAATATATTAAAATATTATAAGTGTTTAGGCTTTATGCCTTTTTATGCATTATAATTAATATCTTTTTCCTTTTTTCTTTTCTCTTTTAATTTAAATCTTTTTAAATTTCTTCTAATTAATTCTATAATTCTACTTTCCTAATTATCTTTTTACTTAATTACTTTAGCTTTAATTTAGTCTGGGCTATCTCTATTAATATTATATTCCCTATAAAGTTATATTCTTATACCTTAAATAAGAGCATAATATTATTTAGTAACCTATATTATAATAAGAACTATTTATAATAAGTAATTATTCTATATTACTAGCTCCTTAAAATATTAAGATAGATTAATCTATATAGGCAGAATACCCTTTATCTTAAGAGTATAAATATTATGCAAATTAATAACCTTTAATTTATTTTTACTTTAGGTATTTAATTTTTATTATTTAAATAGAAATATAAATCTTATTACCTTATTGCATTAAGATCTATTTAAATTATAAAATTAAATTTAATATAAAGGTATTATTACTTAAAATAAAATAGAAAAATTAAAAAATAGCTAATTTTAAAAAAAAATATATCTAAAGAAGATATATAATATATAAATAAAACTATAAATATAAATTATAAATAGGTATTAAAATTAGTCTTCTTTATATTAAAACTTTCTATTATAATTTTAAGGTTAATATTAATTTAGCTAAAAATATTTCTATTTAAATCTTTAGTCCTATTATTATCTTAAATGCAATAAATTATATTAATTATTATATTCTTAATTAAATTAATTTTAATTTTATAAAAGAGCTTTAAGAAAAGGTATTAATTATTAATATAATTAAAAAGAGATAAAATATAATAGCTTTATTTAAAGTTATTAAACTTGGCAGTATAGGTAGCTATTACTAATTTATTATTATATTTCTTATTATTATTAGAGAGTTTAATAGAATATTAAATAAAAATTAAATTAGGGTATTTTATTATAATTTTAAATTTAAATTAATTATTAAAAATAGGGTTAAAGCTATTATTTTATATAATATTTATTTAGAACTTTTAGGGCAAATTAAAAACTTAAAATAAAGCTAATTTATTCTTTTTTTCCTATTTATTATTAATATAAAAGACCTTAACCTTAATATATAAATCTATTAACTTATTAATAAAGAGGTTAATTAATTATATAAATTATTATATTAAGATAATATTAATAGTAAATAAAATAATATTATGCTCTTTCTTACCCTTAATAAGCTTAAGGTTATATAGGAGAATTTAGATATCCTAGAGCTCTATAGGCTTAAGTATATAGCCTAAAAAGTCTTTACTACTATTAAATATAGTGCAATTTATTTATATATTTAAATTAAAGGTTTATTAATTAAATATAGCTATTTAAATTTTATAGTGCTAATATAGGAGGGGATTAAAATTATTAAAAGTAATTTAGGTATAATTAGGGTAAACTTGCATTATATAATATAAATTATAGAGATTAATTACTATTTTTTATTTTTTAGCCTAAAAATATTTAATAAAATTTAATTCTATAAAAAAGAAGATATAATTATACTATTTTGCTTTAATAATATTAAAGCTAATAAACTTAATATTAATATAATAAATATTAAGATTATTAAGTTCTTTAATAATTTTAATAGATATCTTTTATAAGTTTTATTTCTTATTACTTTTATTATTATTATTTATTATATTTTATATTTAGCCCTTAGTAATTATATTAATATAAATCTTATTAACTAATTAATAAGAAGAGGGGCTAGGGCTAAATATAGGGCTTTAAGGAAATAACTATAAGGATATTAATATAATACTATTAGCTATAGGACTAATTAGTAGTAAATTAAGACTATTGCCTTATTAATAGCCTTAGAAATTGCTAGTAGGAGGCTCCTCCTTAATCTATAGCTTCTTAACCTTAATAAAAATGCTTTTTATAAGCTTAAAGGGTAAAAGCAGTTTATTATAAAAATCTTTTAATATTTTAATAATTAATTAAGAGCTAAAGGCCTTTTTTATAATATTAATTATAATAGCTTATTAAATAGGATTATAATAAACCTTAAGGGAGATCTAAAAAGGGAACCTTAATTTAATAAAGGTATATTTATTAATTATAATTATAACCTTATAGAAATTAATTAAGATTATAAGGGTGCAGCTATAATTAACCTTAGGCTATTTAGAGCTATTATCTTAATAATTAATCTTAATATAATAGCAGCCTTAAATAAGGGCTAAGATATAGCCCTTAATACTAGACTAATTAGTAATTTATTAATTAAGAAGGTAGGTATTATAGGAGCTAAAGATAATATATTTATTTATAAAGCAATTAAAAGTATAATTTTAAAGCTTTAATATAATTAATAAATTAGACTTAAATATTAAATACCTAATAAAAGTAGCTTTAAATATAACCTATATATTATAAGCTATATTAAAGATTTTAACTTTATTAGGTTAGTACTAGCAGCTATAGTAAGCAAATTGCTTCTCTTATATTAAAAGGTTAGAATTAATATCCTTACTTTAGATATTATAGAGAAAAGTTAGGAACTCTAGTAAGGTTATATTAGCTTTAGGTTTAATAGTAATATTATAAATAATTTACTAAATATTATACCTTTACTTTATTAAGCAAATAAAACCCTTAAATTTAATAAAATTAAGCTTTTTATATTATTAAATATTAAAAAGGTAGAAATTAATTTCTAGGGTCTATTAAGAGCTATAAATATAAAGGTTCTAATAAATATGCTTAATTCTAGTTATATCTAATTCCTCCTGCTTAGAATTATAGAGCTAGTAATTAAATTCTTTAATTATCTTAATCTATTAATACTAGGCTATAGCTTTATTATTAAAGGCTATAAGAGAAATTATTAATTCCTATTAATAAATTAATATAGCCTTAAGGAACTTAATTTAATAATTTAAGCCCTTCTTATTATTAATAATAATATATAGAAATTTAATCCTTAAGTTATTTAGAATAATATAAATAATAATAAATTAAGTATTTATATATAATTTAAATAATTTAAAATTAAGGCAATATTATTAAATATTAAAATTAATTTAAATCTCTTTAATTTTATTAATATATAAGGATTTATATAAATAAATAAGGTCCTATAAAAGCTTATTAGATTTAATCTTATATATAAGATTAACCTATTTTATATAACTTTTCCTAAATACCTTAAGTACTTTATAACTATTTTAAAGCTTAATTAATAATATAAATCTAGCTATAGTACTAATACTTCTATTAATAAAGCTAATAGTACTATTATTATTTAATAAGTAAGTAACTCTATTAAGGCTAAAAAGAGAGATATTATTATTTAGAATTAAGCTAGCCTCTTTATTTATATTAATTAGAGCATTATATTCTAATAGGGCAGTAATATTATTATTACTCTAATAATATAAGATATTAAGATTGATATTATTATTCTAGCTAGTAGGGGCTACTAAAGATTATTATCTCCTATTAGTAAACTAATAAATGCAATTAGAGAAGCAGTAGATTAGGTTACTGCTCTTAAGTGGGGCTTTAGGCATTACGCTAAGGTTACTACTTACTAAGCTTTAACCTAATAAGTTATTATTTATCTTATAAGATAGAATAGACTCTAATAATTAAAAATTAAAGGGGCATAGGTCCTTATCCCTACTATATATAGATTTAAGTAATAGCTAGACTAAGGAACTTATAGTTAGAATAGCAATATTAAGTAATATTATAGGCAATCCTTTTTATAAATTAGAGGCTATTAAGGACACACTAATAGCTAATATTAGGACTATTAAGGGCTAAATATATAAAAGGGCTATTTAAATCTAGCTAGGGTAAGAGGTTAATAATTAGGCTAATAGAGAGGCTATATTTATATATAATTAAGATAAAGGGGGGGAGAATATAATATAGTTTAAGGTTTAAATTAGAAGGAAATATAGCTATATACTTATAGTAATAATTATATTAAGTAAATTAAAATATATCTAAAGGTTATATTAATATATATAGGAGATTAAGCAATAAGAGGAGCTATAATAAAAGCTTAAGGCATAATAATTATAGGGAAAGATATTATTATAGAGGCTAATCTCTTTAAGATATAATTATTATTAGCCTTCTGGAGTATAGCTAATATTAAATAAAATGCTGCAAGAATAGGGCTAGAATTTAAATAAGGGTATAAATATAGGTCTAATAGATAAATAGTAAAGGTATTAATATAAATATAGGGATAGCTATAGTATAAAATTGCAGTTAAATAGGCCGCAAAAGGAGAGGTCTAATTATAAAAAGGGGGGCCTATAGAGGTGCAATTAAGGCTAATCTAATATATAGAGATAGTATTAATTTTATAATAGTATAATAAGCTAATAGAGATTAGGATAAATAGGTAATTGATTTTAGGCTGCCTTAGGATGGTTAGAGTAAAGCAGCTTTAGGTCTATAGAGAGATAGGTAATTATAGGATAGTATAATGCAGTATAAATTAATTTAAAGTAATATAAAATATAGAAATAAAGCTAGGAAAAAAAGTAAAGATAAATAAAAATTATTAAGGTTTAAGACTTAATAATAAATTAATATTACCTAATAAATATATAAATAATAATTTAATTAATACTAATTAATAGGCTTTTTAGGGGCTATTTCCTAAAAAGAATTTCTTTTAATAGGTCTTAATTTAGATTATATAGTTTATAATATTCCTAAAAGAGATTATTAATTTTAATTATATTATAAATAATATAAATATTAAGGTTAAAATTAGGATCTTTTATTCCTTATATTCTTTATTTATTAAGATTGCTAAATACCTTTTAAATTCCCTTTTATTTTTTAATATTAGTACTATTAATAATGCCCTTAATTATATTTAAAATTTATTAGTATTTTATTTTTAATAATTTAAATTTATTATTAAGTTATTTATATTATAAGTATAGGATAAATATTTAAAATAGTAATATTAAGATTATAATAAAGGAATTTATAAGGGAAATAGCTTAAATAATAAATATATTTTAAATAGAATAATTATAATTATTCTATTAGGCTAATAATTAATTAGGCTATAGATTAGAATTAATAGATAATCTAAGTGCTTATACTTTAAGAATTAGGAAATAATTAAAAAATAAAAAGTTTTATAGTTTATTTAATAGGCCCCTAGCTAAGCCTATAAATAGTAGAACGCTTAATGCTCTATAATTAGTAAATAAGGATTAATTTAGTAGTTTATTAGTAGATTAGCACTATAAATGCTTTATAAAATTAAATATCCTTATATAAATTTAATCCTTATAGAGACTTAAAGATTTATAAGTTAGTATATAAAGGGAGCAAAAGTAAAGCTATTAGATTTAAAATATAGCTAGAATAGCCTATAAACCTTCTATTATATAGATTTTATTAGATAGCCTTATAGGCCTAAAAGCCTAACTCTAAATATATAATTATTACTTAAAGCCTAAAAATCTACTAAAATAATGCTTTTATTACTATAATTAAAATAATTATTATTAATTAGATTATTAAATTATTAAAAGGCACTATAAGATATATATAATATAATATAAGAAATCTAAAATTAAAAGTTTTAAGCTATAAATAGAGGATTTTAAAGAGGATTAATAATTAATAATTATAATTCTATATTTTAAGTGCTTTATATTAAGGCCTTATATTTTACCTTAAATTTAAATAAAATTTATTTTAGATTTAGCTATTATTAGGGTAATAATTAATAAAAGAAATTATAATATTAAAAGAATATTAAAATAATATTATTTTATTATATAATATAAAGGAAATTAATTAAAATAAAGCTTAATAATAGTTTCTAATTCTTAATAAGTCTTATAATAAATTATATTATAATATTACTTTATATATTTAATATAATAAGTATAATATAATAAGGGACCCTTAATGCTAATTGCTTATTTTATTATATATAATATACTTATAAATATTAAAAGGGGACCTATACTATTTTAATAGTTAAGCTCTCTTATAATACTGCTTTATAGATATCCTATTAGGGAGCCCCCCCCCCCCACCCTAAAAAAAAAAAAAAAAATTAGCCAGCTATCATATTATTCTTAATAGCTGCTAGCTTCTATTATCGATTCTTTCGGGGGGCAACCGGCAGCGGGCCGGCACAGGCAGCTACAATCAGACTCTAGATAGAGAGCGTAGCCATAGTATATCCCAAATTATAGTTCAATAAATCATTAGCAACCTTAAAGGGTATATAATATCTTTTATCTATATATCCTTAATTAAATTCCTATTAAATTAAGGATTATACTAATATCCTGCTAATTAGCCCTAAGTAGTGCAGCTATTGCTTAAGAGGACTATATTAATTTATAAGCCTAATAATATATTCAAGCCTATAGATATTAATAGCGAAAATAATAGAGCGTATATCGCGCCTAAGATAAGGCATATAGAAACGTAGACCCTTATGCACTAGACTTATGGGCCCGTGGCCTATGGTAAGCTCTCTGCATGCAGTGCATGGTCAGCGAAATTATAGGCTAGCAAGAATCCCCCCTTAAGGTATTATTACCCTACTTCTAGGAATAAATAGAGTATTAATAAGTCTCTATAGGCATTCTAGAATAATATATATAAACCCTTTTTTATTAATTTTAATTATAATAGCTCCTATATCTATAGCCTATTTAGCTTATTTTTATACTAAAAGGTCGCAAATTATTAGGGCACTAATAGCCCACTTAATTCTAATTTAGAATGCCTATAGGGATCTAATATAGATTAATCCTAAATTTTTATAGTAATATAGGTCTAAATTATATAATTTATATTCCGGGCTAAAGACCTAGCTTCTAGATAGGTAAAAATCTAGAGGTCTTCTCTTATAATAATATTAATATAGGATAGTCTATTTAAGGCAAGTAAGGGAGGGTTATTAGATAGTTATTTAAATATTAAAGGAACCTATAGGAGAATTCCTAAGTAGAATATAGGGCTAGAGATAAATTATTTAGTAATTTTATTAAATATAAAATAAAAGATTACTATTTTACTTTATATATATTCTTTCTATCTTTCTATAATTATAATAATAGAGGCTATATTATAGGGTAATAATAAAATCTATATTATATTTTTAGCTTAAGGGAGGATCTCTCTATTAATAATTATTAGATTATTTTAAAATAGAGCTATATAGGCTCCTTAAGGTAGATTTATAGGGGTATAAGTTCTTATTATAGCTTTTAATATTAATTCTTAAATAAATTATAAAGAAAATATAATTATTTATTATATTAATTAGTAATTTTAAAACTATTTTTTTATATAATTATAATTAAATATCTTAAAATAGCTAAAAATTTAAAAGTATTTTAAGCTCCTAAAATATATTAAGGTTAAAAGGTATTTTAAGTAGAATTATATTAAGCTTAAGGATTATATTAAATTTAGCGATTTAAGGATAAAAAACTAGACTTTAGGGCATTTTATTATAAATAAATATAAATATTTAATTAATATAAGATAGGGGCCTAAATAATCCCTTATAAATTTAAGTAAATTAATTTAATTAGATTAATACCTAATAAATAAGGTTTATTAGTTAATATTATATAGCCCTTATTTATTACTAGATCCTTCCTTATAGGTATTAAAGCTAAGATTATTATAAATAGAGCTATAAATATTATTATATACTTTATAGAGTAATAATTAAAATATAATATAATTAAAAGGACTAATAATATAGCTAATAAATTATAATCTTAAGGATCTTAAAACTAGCCTAGCTTTTTATATCTATTTTTATTAGAATATCCTTAAAGCCTATAATTATTAGACTTTTCTATTAAATTAAATATAATCTAATAGCCCTCCCTTTACTTAATAAAAATTTATCTTTTTAATTATTTTATAAATATTTAAATATTTTTTAAATTTATTATATTTTATAAGGATAAAGATTTACTTAATTACTAATTTAAGGAATTTATTAAATTCTAATTAGATTTACTTAAGTATTTTATAATCTTAATTAGTAAAGAGTTAAATATTATCCTAATTTAATCTATTATTAAAAATAAAATAATAATAGTTCTTCTTAGTATTAATTTAAATGCACTTTTTAATTCCTCTTTAACTTAAGCCTTTAATAATAGCTAGGATTCTTATAATCCTCTATTCCTTATATTTATTAATTATTAGATTATTTTAATAATAGATTCTAGTAATTAGGGTAATTATTATTAATTAGCCCTATATAAGTGCTAACCCCCTTTATAAAACCTATATTAGAATTTCTCTTTATATTTAATTAATCTCTAATTATTTAGATTAGGGCTTTAAAGTAATTAAAAAGATATATAAATTAATTAATAGTAGATTATTATAATTAGATTAAAAAAATAGAAGAGCATTAAAAGGAAATAAAAAATCTTTTATTAAGCCTTTTTAATCTAGCTAAATCCTATAAAGAGCTATTTAGAAAGTTCTTTAACTTTTTATTTTATAGATTCTACTTATAGCTATTTAGATAGTCTATAAGATAATTAATTCTATTTTAAAAATTGCCTCTTAAAATCTCTTAATAATGCCCTAATATTAGGCCTATTTATTTTTAGTATTTTTCTTATTATTAAATACTTTAATAAATGCAAAAGAATATTTTATTTAGGCTCCTAATTATAGCTTCTATTAAGCTACCTTAAATAGAATAAATCTAATATAAGCAAAATAGTAAACTAATATAAATAGATACTAGGTTAGTTTAGCTATAGGATATTAGGATTAGTCTATAGCTAGATAGATAGAAAGGATTAGGCCAATCTAGTCCTTATTAGTATTTTACTTTCTATTATTATTATTATTAATAGAAAATAGCAATAAATAAATAGAATAAATCTATTATTATAGAGCTAAAGGTCTAATAGCTAATAAGAGTATATATAAATATATTTTTTTAGGGGGGTTCTATTTTTATATAAGAAAAGATCTTAATATATAAATAATATATTAAGTAAAGCTATAGCCTTATATTAAAAAGCTAATAGCTAATAAAAAGGGCTATTTATCTACTTAGGTATATTTAATTTAATAGCCTTATTAATTAATTGCTATTCTTAAGCTAAGGGGTAAGAAATAGGTTTTAAATTAATTATATAAATCTAGGCAATTAGAAATTGCACTTAATTACTTAGGGAAGAATAGCCCTTATTTTTAAGGCAAACCTTATAATTAGTATGCACTATATTAAATATTTAGCTATTAATATATAATATTTAAGGGGCTTATATTTCTAATAATAAAGTATTCTTTATTAATTTAAATATATAACTCTAGCCTCTTACTTTTTATTAATTACTCTTTATTATTTATTTGCCCTACTTATTAATTATTAATCTCTTTATATATTTTAATATGCATTTTTATTATAATAGGGCTAGCTTTTCTTATTAGTATTATATTTAGAGGTTAGTATTTAATTATTAGGAATATATTTACCTTATTATTAGCTATCTACTATTAATTATAGATAGTTTAGGAATAGGTAATAATTATTTTAGACTCCTTATAAAAGAAAACCTAATTGCTTTTTTATTTTATAATTTATATTTTAATATTTAATATTAATATTCCTATAATCTAGCTAGAATTAAGAATTAATATACTATTAATAAATCTATTAAATTAAAATAATATTTTAAATTAATAAAAAAAATTCTATTTAATATTATTATATTTTATAGCTTATTTATATATATTAATCCTATCTTTAAGAAATAATTGCAATATAATAAAAAAACTAAATAAAGGTTAAATAAAGGTTTATTAATTAATCTCTATTAGCAAGATCTAACTATTAGCCTAGCAATATAAATTAATAAAATTTAGAAATATTTCGCTCCTTAAATATTAATTCTAATTATTATAAATATACTTTTCCTAAGTATAAAAATATAAAATTAGAATCCTACTTTCTAGCCTTATAAAGGACCCTTATTATCTATATTTTATATTATTAATTTATTAAAATATAGATATAGGGGCTATTTAGTTTAAAAGCTTAATAGCTAGGAAGGGAAAAATAAGGAAAGTTAATTAGATCTTTAAGGGGGCTAAGAGGGTTATCCTATAAAATAATTAAAAAGTAAGTAAAAAAGCTAAAAAAGTAATAATAAGTATATAATATTAAGTAAATAACCTATTATTTTAATCCTTTAAGGATATATTAATTACTTATAATAAGAAAGAGGTTAAGATAATTTATATCTAATATATAAGCTTTTTAAAATGCCTTTAAGCGACCTCTCCTTAAATAGAGGCAGTATAGTAACTATTTATGCCCTTATAGGTTATAAGCTTATATATAGAGGAATTAGTTAGAGGCAACTATTTATTATCTAGAATAAAGCATAATATAATTTTAAAATCCTCTAGAGGGTTATCCTAAGCTAGGGTTATTTTAGGCTAATGGCCTATAGGCCCTTATATTTACTTAAACTATTATATAAATCCTAATCCAGGTTAATATTTATTATATACTAGACTTAATAATACCTAGATTATAGTATAATAGGTAGATAATAAAGGGTACTAGGTAATTGCAGATAGTAGTATATACTAATTAGCCTTAAGGAGCGGGCTTATAAGGGTATTTAGCACTTTTAGGCGAATTAATACTTTCTATTTATAATAATAATATTATATTTAGTATATAAGATTAATAGCCTTAATAATTAAAATAGTTAGTTTTATTTAATTATAAATAGGGAGGATTAGAAATTTATAGTAATAGTTTAATTAATTAAGATCTTAATCTTATGTCTTAATATAGCTATAGTTGCAATTAGGAGCTTAAGTATAGTCTATATTTATTAGGTATAATAAAGAGGTAGGAATTATTATATTAAAATATAAAGGGTTAATAAAAATAGGAAATTAATAATTATTAAATAATTTTTATTTAAATTAAGGCTAAAATAGTAATAGTGGATTTTAATAAAATTACCTATATTATTACCTAAAAATATTAATTTTATTTTACCCTGCCTAATTATAAATATATATAATCTATTTAATTTAATATTAAGAATACTAAATATATACCTTACTAACCTATTATCTCTAATTAAACTTAACTTTTACTTTATATTAAAAAAATAAATACTATTTTAACTACTATAAATAAAATATTAAATATTTAAAAAATAAGCTTTAAGCTAGTTTGCTAATAATATTATTAATTTATAGGAATCTATAAAAAAAGAGAGAAAAAGAGATAATAAGTAAGGAAATATAAGCAAAAAGCTAATATAATATAGGCTTAAGGAGATAAAAATATAATTTAAATAAGATATAGATATATTAGTAATTAGTGCCCTTTTAATTTAGCTATTAAATTAATTAATTAAGCATATTAATTTAATTATAAAATATTATAGAAATATAAGGCTTATAAGAGATATATTTTATTCCTTAATATTATACTATTAGGTAATAAAAAAACCTTAATAAAGATAATTATATATTATAATTAGTATTATAAATAATAATAGATTTAATATTAATAATATAAAAAATATAAGTTTATTTAGGGCAGTTTATTTTATTAATTTTATAATCCCTTAATAGGTATTAGGTCCCTTAGGAATAAAGGCTTATAAATATTAGGTTAAGGGATTATTCTATACCTTCTAAACCTACTTTATATAATATATAGGAATTAAGAGGGTAAGATTATCTTAAGATTAGGCAGTATAATTATTAAGAATAGGCTTATTTTTCTTTTTTATTTAGCTTAATATTTTCTTAAATATACTAGTAGGGGTCTTAAATATTTAAGTGCTTTTATACACTTTCCGCTCCTTTAGCTTAGGTCTAGCTATAAAAGGATCAATATATAGGAATTAAGGTTACTATTTCTTAAGCTTTTAAGGTCCTATATTATTAATCTAATAAGAGTGGAGGATAGGGCTTAAGGCAGATTAGAAAATAAATATATATTAATCTATAAGAATAGGCTTAATAGAAGTTTATTAGAGGCATTTAGGAGGTTAAGAATTAGATCTATTAGAGCTTAAAGATATAGACCTTAAGGGGAGGTTAATAATAAAGGGCTTATTAGTAAAGATAATAGAGATAATATAAGTAATATCCTTTTAATTTTATTAGTTTTTTAAGTATTATAAATTATTTAAATTAAAATTAAAATTAAAAAAGTTATTAATAAATATTAAGGTATTCTTTTTAATAGAAAAATATATATTATAGGGTTATTATTCCTATAAAATAACCTTATAAATATTAATATTTAATATTTTAGAAGCTTAAATTATACTATTAATAAGTATAATAAGAGGTAGCTTTATAATTAAAAATATATTATATTAAAGGGGGATTATATTATTTAAGTCTAAAGGGTAGAGAGGTTTTATATTAAATAGTAATTCTATATATAATTATTAATCCTATATATATATATAAGAGGAGTATTATAATATAAAAATAATATCTTCTTTTATAAAGTATTAATTAATTAGAAATATTAATAATTTAAGTATAATATTAGATTCCCTAAAAAGGCCTTAAGATAAAGGGTAATAAAAAAATTAGCTATTTTATTATAATATTATATAAATAGTTATATAATTAATAGCGCTATAATAGAATATATTTAATTTAATTAGGACTTAAGAAAAAATAAGAAAGGAAAAAAATATTAAAGGATAAAAGTTATTAAAAATAGGATAGAGAAATATTTTAATTAAGATAGTAAGGAGTCTTATAAGTATATATATAAATAATAAAGGTAAATTTTATAGTTAATTATATTCTCTTCTTAAATAGGATATTCTATTCTATTTTTTAATATAAATAAGCTATATATATAGGTAAAGCGCACTTAATATAAGGGCATTAAATTAGATTAGCCTACTAGTAGATTAATATTAATAATATAAGTGCTATTTAGGCAATTTCTAAATAATCCTTAGATAGTACCTAAATACTATATAGAGAGTGGTTTATATATAGGTTATAATACTATTAAGGGCTAATATTAGACTAATTATTTTATTTATAAAGGGCTTAAATAGTATTTAGGGGTATTTATTATTTTACTAGCTAAGAGCTATTAATAGGAGGAAAGAGCAGCTTGCTCTATAATAGGATAGAGTAGCCTCTAGAGATTGCAAGTAGAGCAGCTAGCTAAAATAGCTATTAAGACCTTAATAATAATTATAATATTTATTAGGTTAGGCTTAAGGCTAGGAATTAGATATTTAATTTAATAATATTGCAGGCCTAATATAGGTTTATAAAATAATAGCTAATAGATACTAGCTGCTCTGCCTTATAATCTATCTTAATTTAATAAAATAGAAATATTAAATTATATCTATATTATTCTTACTAAAGATAGAAGCTCTTTTATATTATATTAATTTTAATATAATCCTTTTTAAATATATTATTAATTTTTAGTATAAAGCTCCCTTAATATTACTTTTATAGCTATATATTATCTTAAGCTATTATATACTTAATATAATAAATAAAATCTAAATTATTATAGGGTTTTCTATTTTTATAGATCCTTTATTTAGAAGGGCCTTAAGATATTATATTTATTATATAATCCCCTTAAGTTATTCTATTTATAGATTAAAAATCTAATCTATTTTATATTTAGGAAAGAAAGATAATAAGAATATAATAGCTTTTAATTCTTATTATAGAATAATTTTATTATATTTATTAAATTAAGTAATAATTATATTAATATTAAATTAATAAATCTTATTAATATTAAAAGATTTTAAGTAATTATTATTTAGCCTATTAAGGAATTTATATAAAAATTTAAATAGAAAAGGCATATTAAGATTAAAATTCTTATTAGGAAATTATCTTTCTTATATTTAAGAGTATATAAAAGGGCCTAGATATATATAATATAGAGGGTATAGCTTTAAAAATATAAAAGAAAAATAAGGAAGAACTTAAGAAGGGGTAAAATTATATTAGGAATTATTATAAAGCAGTAAAGCTTATATAAATCTAAGAGCTAGCTATATATATTATTATTTTAGCTAGTAGGATTAAGGTATTATACGTTTTATAGGAATGCTCCTTATATTATAATAAGGAGAGCCTAGAATTATAATATAGCAGCTTAGGGGCTGCAATTTAATCCTACTGCCTATTAATAGCTTGCTAAATGCCTATATTGCATCTAGCGCTTAGCTAGCCCTTCCTTAGATCTTTATATCCTTATAAATTTCCCACCCTCTATATATTTAGGCAATTTAGGTTAATAAGTCTTATACTTGCTGAATCTATCTCCTTAAAATCTGCCTTATTTATATATTATTATTGCATTAAGCTATAAATTTAATTAATACCTCTAGCCTCTACTTTATATTTAATTTCCGCTATATACTTAATTACTAATCTATAAAGAGAATAAATTTAAATAGGTAGAATAATTAGATTAGTATTATATAAGAGCCTTCTATTCTATTATTAAGTTTAAATTAAATTGCTTAATAGTTTTAAGCAGTTTTAGCCTAAATATTAAAGGTTAGGTATAAATATATTAAATATACCTTAATTAATATAAGGTTTCTAGCTATTAATAATCTTACTAATTCTGCCTATTAGAACTTTATTTCCTCTCTATTTTCTTTAGAATAAATATACCTATAAACCTAAAGTAATCCTAACTCTTTAGGCCTTATTTATAATAAATTAAAGCTATAATTAATAAGGTAAAGAAGTTAATTTAGAAGAATTTAATAATAGTCCTAATAATAGTAATAACCTACTAAAAGCCTATAATTTTAAAATAATATAAATAATATTATATCTTAATTTCCTTCTCTTTTTCCTTTATAATAATTATTATTACTATTAAAATAGATAAAAGTTCTAATCTTAATAAAATTAAATAATATTTTTACCTTTAAAATTGCAATATAATATAAAAGTATTATATCTAAAAGAAATATAGTATTAATAACCTACTAATATATATTTTACTCTTATTTTTATCCCCTATTCTTAAGGTATTAATAGTATAGTATAGGGTATTAGTAAATAAGGATAGCAGTATGCAGGTAATATCTGCATATAATAGTTATAGGATTGTCTAGGCAGTTATAATACCTGCACTTTATATAATTACCTCTAACTGCTTACTTACTTACTATAATTTATAATTTAATTTATTTATATATCTATTTAAGCTCTTTATTACCTATTTTTATATCTATTTAAGTTCTTTTATTATTTAAATATTAATATTCTATATTTTTTATTATAATTTTTAAATTGCTTTTTATTAATTATTAATTATTCTCTTTATTATTTACTAGTCTTTTATTTATGCATTCTATAAAGTCTATATTAATTTTTACTAATTATTTATAATGCACTTTATAGTTTCCTTAAGTATTACCTAAAGTATTACTTAAAATATTAATCTAATATTACCTATTAGGCTATTTATTATTTGCATTCTATTAGAATTATAGCTACTAATTATTATTAGGGCCTTTATTATTGCAATTCTCCTTAATGCCTTAATTATACTCTTAATAATTGCATTTTATTTTAAACCCTTATAGTCCATTTTAGGTCCTATAATAATTAATATATAGTAAGTATTAATAAGTTAGGCTCCTATTTAGCCTTAATAATCTCTAGGCCCTATTATATCTATTTTATATTATAATAGTCTTAATTAGGCCCTAATAGTAAAAGAGGGTAAAAGAGAGTAAGAATATTTATATTATTAATATAGGGCCTATTATATTATAGAAAGTTAGGATTATTAAATAGCTTAAGTAAAATACTTATTAATTAATAAATAGCTATTATTAAATAATATATATATTTAATCTATTTAATTAAATAAATAAATTTATATTATATTTTTAATTAAATATCTTTACCCCTAAAGAGTTTATTATATTATAAGAAATCTTAAGTCTATTAATAAATATATAATATTTTAATATATACTTTCTATTTAATAGCTATAGTAGAAGGGGTAGTAGGCATTAAGGATCTATTTTTAGATTTAGGGTAGGGGCCAGGCCGCTAGGCCCTGAACTAGTAAACCATACCTAAATTTAGACTGCATTATATTAATATACTTTACTATCCTATAAAAATAATATTAATATAAATAAAACCTACTATTATTATTATTAGTATTAATTATAAGACTATCCCATAAAGCGAATAAGAAATTAAAGCAGGCTTAGGTTAGTAATGTATAGTGTTAATTTGCATTTAAGCAACCGCCTTTAGCATTACTTTTAATACTAGCATTAGGGTTAATTAGGAATAAAAACCAGAAGGGGTTATTACTATCCTTATTAACTATAATATTAATTAAGGTATTTATAGAGGAAGTTTGCCTTATATAAAGACTTATATCCTCTAATATAGCCCTCTTTAAAAATTAAATTATAAATTAATTTGCCTATATAAGTTTAGGTATTTATAATAAATATATTAAATACTAAAGGAAAAGAAAGCTATATTATATTACTACCTAGAAATAAATACTACTATCCTAATGCCTTTAATGCCCTATAAAATAAGTATTTTTATTTTCTGCTTTAAGCTCTCCTCTCTAAAATATAAATAAAGAATAAATAAATATATTATAATTAAATCTATAAAGATATTAAGCCTAATAATATCCTTTTTAATATTAATAGCTATATTTATTTAATTAATATTATATATTCTTATTATTTATACCCTAAAGGTATATATTTACTAATTATAAGCTAGAATATTACCTTAAATATTATTACTAATTAAATATAAATAAGTCTAATACTCTAGCTTATTTTGCCCCTAAAATATATATTAAAAAGGAAAATAATATTTATATAGATTAATAATTATTAAGTATTCTATTCTATAAGTATATTTATAATAAAATACCCCTTAATAGCTAAATACTTCTTTAAGTAAATAATATTACTCTTAATCCCCTCTATATATTAAATAAATAGGATTAATTTAATAAAAGTAACTCTTTAATAGTAGCTCTAAAGGGTCCCTTAGCTTATAAATCCAGACTGCTAACCCTAAATACCTAATCACCTAGCCCCCTATATTGCCTGCCTGCCTTAATGCAATTAGCTCTACCCTTAACCCTAATAAGATATTTATATAGGTTTAATATAAAATAGTTTTATTAATTATAAATTCTTTAAGATTTTTAATTTTAAGCTCTTTAAGTAGAAATAAATTAAGCCTATTTTTATTCCCTTTTCCTATAAAATTAATTTTAATATTATTTATAATATAAAAGAATTATTCTTAAAGGAAGTGCTATTTAAGGCTTAAGTAAGATATTAGAAGCTAAGGGAGTAATTAAAAGAGAATATAATTAATAAGGAGATCTATAAGGATAAACTATATTAAATAATTAATATTAATTTTTAGCTATTTAATTATATTATAGCTATATATAAAAAGTAAAATAGCTTACCTTTTTAACTTATAGTCTATATATTAACCCTAATAGGATTATTAAAGCTATTTAAGGCCTTAATAATAATATATAACCTAACCTAAATAATGCTCTTTAGGCTATTATAATTAATATTATCCCTATATTAGCCCCTTACCTTTAGTATTAGAATTATTTCCTAAATTGCTATTATTTTATTATTATAGGCTAATAAGTTATAAATCCTATTAGGGTTATTTAATAATATTTAATAATAGTAATTAATTAGAGTTAATATATTAAGATATAACCTTATTAATAGATATTAATAATATTACTAAGGGCAAGAATAAGGGCTTAAGAGGTATATTTAGATTCCTAAAGAGTAAGAAAGGGTAGAATAATAGCCTAAAACCTAAAAAGAGGGGTATATTAAGTAAGAAAGGCACTTAAGCTATTATTAGCTAGAGAGGGCTTATAATAGGCTATTTGTGCAATTTAAGTAGCTATTTTTTATTTATTATTAAAGGTATTATAATTAGCTTAATATACTATATCCTAATTAGACTTTATATAGATATCCTTCTAATTAAGGATAAACTCTATATATTATTCTTATTAGCTTTTTCTTTAAATTAATAATATATTAAAATATTAAATATTTATAATATCTTTATAATAATATTATAATAATGCATAATAGAATATATTTTATTATTTTAATTTTAGGTTTATAGTTTTAATACTAATAAATATATTATCCTAGAAACTAATAGTAAAAGTCTTTAATTATACTTACTTTAAAGGGTTTTAATAAGATTATTATAGTTAATTTAAATATAGGGCAATTTTTATAAGTAAAACTTAATTATAGATAGATTAGGGCCTATTAATTTAAGTCTAGAATAGCACTATTTATAATGCTTATTAATATAGACCTTTAGGGGATATACTAATAATATTAAAATAGCTAATAGTTTAAAATAAATTTTATTTAAATTAGATTAATATATATAATATTTTTAATTATTTACTTTCTATTTTAGGAATTTTAGATTAATATAAATACTATAATTAAATAATCTTAAGGAGATTATATTTAATATTAATTAATAAAGCCTATTTTATAGCCCTTAAGCATCTATTAGGTAATAAGTATTAAGGCTAGATAGATTAAATAGGTCTATTACTTATAATTTATTTTTATTATAGGGGATAGAGTAGGTATTAGTATAGAAAGTAGTAGAAATATAATTCCTAGATATACCTATATAATAGTAGTAATTTAGGAGCCAGCCCTATATAGATTAGAGCTATTAAATCTATAGGCACTTGGGGGGTAATTATAAGTAAAGCAGTTTCCTTAATTTAATAGGAATTTTAATAGGTTTATTAGTAGAAATTATTAAGCTATAGCTATATAAAAATAAGCTCTTTATTATATATATATTAATTATATTATTAATTAATATTAATAGTAATACTCTTTATTATAAAGGGTATAATATAATTTATATTCTTTATTATATTTCTTAATATAATAAGTAAATTTAGTAATATAATAATAGTATTTTTCTATTCTTTTTAATATTTATAAGTAATTATTAATATTAATAATATAATTATTCCTTAAGGTTTTAGATTTATATAATAATTAATTAATATAAAATTAAATCTCTATTTTATATATTTATATAGTATAAGCATAAAAAATACCTATAAAGAAGTTATTACCTAATTATAGCTCTATAAAGCTTTATAATTTAATAAGCTCTTTAGGTAATTTGCAGTAATTAAAATAATAATTATATATAGGGTAGTATATTCTATTAAACTTAAAATATCCTAAATAATAAATATAAATTACTCTATTAGCTAATTATTCTAAAGGATTAATTAGATCTTAGATTTTATAAACTTAGCTAGCTTTAGGATATTATAATAATTAGAAATATATTATAATTATTATAAATATATATAAATTTTATTATAACCTTCTTACTTAATTAAATATTAATCCCTAATTAGATTAGCCTTAATTTAATATAATATAATCTAAAAATATATTTATATAAATAAGGCTAAAGCCTCCTTTATTAATCTTATAATTAATTTAATATTTATTATTAATAATAATATCTAATAAGAAATAATAAATAAGAAATCCAATATTCTTATTATAGTGATTTATATTTATATCTTAAAGGACACTAATAGTCCTAGAATGTATTAAGTAAGAAATAGACTTGCAGCAAGAATGTAGGTTAGGGCAGATAGTGGGGCAAGAAATGGTCGAAGACAAATGCCAGATAGGTGGTGCAGAATCGGTCCGTTGCTTTACCTATCGTATTGCTAGGAGAATCGCAGGTCCTTGGGCAAAATATGGTCAAAAATGGACTAAAAGCAAAATTGGATCAAAGGCAAGAGAGAGCTTTTGGCCCAATGTGCGATTGCAATAAGCGACCAGCAAGGTGACTGGGTGCAAGATTGATGCCCAGGATGGGTAGCATTCAGTTAAAGAACAGGCTGACTGTGGCAGAGCAGGCCTCAGCTGCGGCTATAATTAAGGCGTGGCAATAAATGCCTCCCACCTTAAGAGAGAAATCGCATAAAAGAAGCAGACTTATAATAGTCTTATGCTTGCCCACTAAAAACTATTTAATGGAGCGTGGTAGTCATATGCCTATTGGCTAGCTGGGAAATTAATTAGCATGCCCGATAGGTCATTCTCGCACCGCCTACCTCTTTGACCGGCGGTCCACTGTAAAGTCGGCTCGACCCTCACATACAACACGCGAGAGACGGGCAGAACACCGATAAATCGGCTTGAATAACGTACATGATAAGCGAGTGCACCAGACAAGCGAGTGCAAAATCCAATTTTACACCGTAAATCGCGATTTTTAAAAAATCACAACTTTAATAAACTAAGGCTAAAGTAGCTAAATTTAGACCCACTTTTCTAGTTTACTAGAGCTTTAGTTAAGTAGAATTTTTGAGAATTTTTATTTATATAGAATATATAGTAATTAGCTATTTTGTGTCACAGCCTATGTCATGGCCCATAACCAGCCTGGCGGTAGGAACCAGCAGAATATAATAAATATGTAACCCCTTGGGACTAATAAAGACTAACCTGCAGTCCTATTGCTCCTACTAGAACTGACTAGGACTAAGCGATAGTCCTAATAATCTTACCCTAGACTAATATAGCAATTACTATAGTCTAATAAGATACTATATATATATAAATATATTTATTTAGCACTTAAATAAAATATAGCTATTTTATCTTTTAATATAGCTATTTTATCTTAATTACTTTTAATTAATTATTAAGCAATATAATATTCTTTATTTACTCTTTTTATTACTTAATATAATATTCTGGCCTTTCTATTAATATAAATCTAAATAAACTTTAGATTAATCTATTAAGAATTAATTTAGACTATTATATATTAAAAGCTTTTATTTAGAAGGTTATTATATTACCCTTAAGTAATATTAAAATTATAAAATAATAGCTATTTAATAGTACTAAGCTATTCCTACTAAAGTTTAATAACTGCCCGCTTAAGGACCTATTAATATAGAGATAGAGGATAATAATATAATATTAGATAATAATTATAAATAACTCTAATTTAATATTTACAATATATAAGTCTAATATAAAGGGGAAGTTTAAATTCTAAATATTAAAATTAAAGCTTTATATAAATAAATTAGTAAAATCCTTACTATTTAGTAGGACTAATAAACTTTATAGTAGAATTAAATTACTAACCTTAATAACCTTACTATTATTACTATTAGTAGATATAACCCTAGAGAAATCCTTAAATCTATAATACTTAAGAAGTTTAATAGCAATATATATAACTTCTAAATATTTATTATTACTATTAAGGTCTTCTTTTCTTATTACCTAACTTAATTTAAGAATAAAGCTATTAAGATTTATTATATAATAGGATAACTTATTAATAATACTATAAGATAGTTTAAACCTATTATATAAAATTATAATAATATTCTTATAATTTAATAAAATAAATGCACTTAATATATTTATAGTAATTATACTATCTTTAAATAAGAACTCTAATAAGCTTTTAGAATTATTAATAAAAAGTCTAAGGCTAAAGATTAAATTAAATAATTTAAATAAATAGGATCTATTTTAAACTATAAAATGCTATTTACTTAATTTATAATTAAATTACTTTAGGATTAAAATATCCTTATATTATTTTTCTTTAATAAACTAAAATAATTAATTTAAAAAGAACTATATAAAAATAAATAACTTATAATTTTTATTAATTATATTGCTTAAGCTATTAAGATTAATAATTAATAATTCTCCTAATTATATAAATAATAATTAAATATTAAGGAGAATATATAAGACTAATAACTATAATATAATATAAATTAGAAAGCCTAATAATAAGGCACTATTGCCTTTAGAACCTATAATAGCCCTATAGAACTTAGCGCTATAAAACTTAGCGCTATTTAGTAAAACCTTTTATAGATTATTTATTAAAACTATAGTAAGAAAGGATATACTAAATATAAATATTAAAACCCTAATAAAACTAATAGAAAGTTTAAGCCTATACTTAAAGGATAAAGCCTTAAAGTAACTATCCACAAATAGGACAAACTATAATTAATAACTCAGATTACTATTAAAAAAGAAGTAAAGTATAATTCACTATATTAGATAGCTTGCTATAATAATAATTGCCTTATATATAAGGATAGTAAAGATAATAGCTACTATTCTAATAAGCCTAAGGACTATAGCAAATAAACTCTGATAATAATACAAATTAGCTATAATAAAATTAGAACCCTAAAAAATATAATCTAATTAAATAACCTAGCGCTCTATAAGGACTATTATAACTTATAATAGGATAAATATAATACATTTTAATAGACTTGCGCTTAAGAAGCTGCTAAATAAAATACTACTAAATACCTTATATAAAGGCCTATCCCTAAAGGACCCTCTATTACCTTAGAACTAAGCAAGAAGACTCTTACTATAATTAAGATAGGATCTACAAGCCCAAAAGGCAATAACCTAATTTATAATAATAAAAAATAGCATAAACACACTTAGGACTAAAAGGAAAAAGTGAATTTTAGCCCTATAGATAAAGCACTTATCTACCTTATAAAGAAATAGTAGATAATATATAAAGCTAATAATATAGTATTATTTCTAATTATATAAAATTATAATTAAGCTATAAGTCTAGGACTAATAGTCTAGCTTTAATATATTTTCTTAATAAAGATAGAAGATAATAAAGAAAATAATAATATAAATAGTAATAAGATCTTTTTAAATTTTAATTTTAATTATAATAATATTCCCTAATACCAGATCTATTAGGTAATATAAAAAGGGCAAGATATTTAAACTAAAGACTTTTATATATATAGGATTATATAAGAAGAAGCCTATAATGCACTATAAATTAAATTATATTTGCAAGATACACTAATCCTCTTAATAATATACCTAAACTATTATATTATTTTATAGGTTTTATATTTTAATTATAATTATATTATATACTTTATATTTAAAGTCTTAAATAATTATTACTTAAAATGCATAAAATATTATATTATAAAATAATAGTATAATACTAATAATATAGTAAGCTAATAAAATATATAATAATTAAAATACCTAAAGGTTAATATTTTTATATAATATAATTAATTATTCCCTAATAAATATATAAATAGTATATATAATTTACTTAGCTATTAATCCCTAGAATGTAGATTATATAATCGAGTAAAGGTTAATAATTAGTACTAATATAACCCGCAATAGCTAATATAACCCCAAAATAGTCCGGCTATTATAATCGCAAGAATTTAAGAAAATTGCAAAATGGCTATAATAAACTAGCGATCTAATAAAAAACAATAAATACTGCCTATAGAAGAGCTATAAGACTAGCAAGAGCTAGAGGAATTTATAGAACCTTTATAAAGAGCTTTTTATATAACTATAAGCCCTATAATAAATGCAATATAATAAATAAAACTATAAATATAAATTAAAGAAGAATAGTTTATTGCTTTAATAAATAATAAAGTAGAGATAAATGCTATTAACTCCTATATTATTAATTACCTTATACTATTATAAAAGGATAAAAATAAACTCTATAGTATTTATAATATTAAAGGAAATATATTTAAATATAAAGATAAATAAATTACCTATAAGATTAATTACCTTAAGGTATTTATTAAAAGAAAGAACTAAAAGGTTAATTTTAATATTATATTACTCTAAAAATATAATTTACTTTTAGGTTATTTATAGCTTTATTAATATAACCCCCTTATTAGCTAGCATATTAATTAAATATAAACCTTTTAACCTAATTAATCTTAATATAATTATAAGACTTAATTATAATAGACTTTATTATAAAATTACTTCTATCCTTAGACCTTATTATAATATAAGTATAGCTTATAATAATATTTTAATTATTATTAATAAACTTATTAAATTTTCCTATTTTATTTTATATTAAGAAGTAATTAATATAAAAGAATTTTCTTATATCTTTTTATAATATATTATTAATATATATAGACTACTATTTAAAATTGCTTTAAATAAAGGACTACCTCTTTTCTTAAATTTTTAGTAATATTTTATAATAAGAATTAGATTAAACTATAAATTAAATATAATATAGAGATTTTAGGCTAATAAATAGATAAAATAAATAAATTAGGTTTTAAAAACCTATTTTTATTATTATATTAAGTATAATTAAAATAATTAAGTTAAAAAACTATTTATTATATAGCTAGTTTATAATATTATAATTAATAAAAGTATAAAGATTATATTATAAAAGCCCTTTATATAAAATAATAAAAGTTCTCTTGCAAATAACTCCTCTAATATTTATTTAATAAGATAATAAACCTAACTATTAAAACCGCAAAAGTCTAAGGATTATAATAATATATTTTATGGTTTTTATATCTTATTAGTTAA
>WMHX01000276.1:0-195601 GCA_013420875.1 Thelonectria rubi
GGGGGTGCGGGGGGGGGGGGGGGGGGGGGGGGGGGGGGGGGGGGGGGGGGGGGGGGGGGGGGGGGGGGGGGGGGGGGGGGGAAGGCTGTTCGTGTGCGAACACACTGGCAAAATGAGGCTATCGTGCCCGAGGCAGCGAATATGGGAAGCTCTCGTGTATAGTATGGTTGGCGAGCGGTGCAAGGATTTTGGTGCGATGCCGGAAAAGGAGAATTGAACGATTATATAGTCTTCCAAGTTTCGCTTCTCAAATCATCCATCAGCAGGGCAGTTCTTCACAGCACGAGACATCTCCATATCACGAAGATATCGTCCGAGAGGACTTGTGAAGGAGAATCAATGTTTTGAACTATCGACATGTTAATCATTATTATATTGACCTGGACTCAAAAAGCTTCTTCCATGGCATGTCCAGCATCTATGAATGCCTACCAGGGGCTGGACGACCCCCAATAGATTCCATTAGTTATGAACGATGCTCTTATAGCGCCACGCCTATCTCTTCCGCGACCCTCTCTTCCGAGTAGGCAACCTTATACCGAAGCGGCGACGGTCGCACAGGCGTGGACATCCCCCTCAGATGAGCAGGAACCGGAGGGCAGACCTGTATTTCGCGCTCGGGATTGGCCCTCCTGTTGCGGTCTTCTACGACGGGACGTCCGTATTTGGTCACCGCCTCGAGTCTGGGGCCCGAGTGATGCCTCATCCTGGTGGCGAATTCTACCTGAGTAATCGACGAGGGATCGAATACCGGCTCGCCGTGTCGGGGAGGTGCCGGGGTTGGGGGCGCCGGGCCCTTGGAGGGAAAGCAGCCCATTCTTGGACCTTGGTTTTTTGTTGTCGAGGGAGCGGTTGACGTGTGGTATCGTGGCCAGTTCTGGAGGCGAACGGAGTGCTTGGAGAGAAGAATCATGCGGCCACCCGTCAGGATGCCGTCGATATATGTAAATAACATCCATTAAAAAAGTCCTGCTGTTCTCGTATCATTGCCTTGTTCGGGTCGGTGAAGAACATTGAATGGTGTTCTTTGTGTGGCCAAAGCCAACCCCAAACAGAGACAAGCACATCACCTGAACAATGTCCCCCAACGCCGTCAACCCCTTTCCAACATCACTCGCTCCGCAGCGCGTACAGCTCCTGCGGCAGCCCCTGAGCGTCGCAGCTCGAAAACTTCCACCAGGCGCCGTACCACGACCCGGCAATGTTGGTCAGCCCCCATTTCACGGGCGCGGGCATGGGCGGCCAGTTGGCCCACAGGCCGTCCTCGGCGGTGCGGTCCAGGTTCAGCAGGAAGAAGGGCACCACGTCGAGCACGCCGGCCTTTGTCACCGTCTTCTTGCCCCACGCCTTGAAGGCGTCGCCGGCCGCCGCCGCCTCGGGCGTGTCGACGGGGGGCGCCTTGGCGTGGCCGGCCAGCGCGGCGATGGTGTGGATTTCGCTGTGGAAATGGTTCTCGAAGTTGTCCTTGAAGGCGTCCATGAGGGAGATGACCTTGGCGGCGTCGAGCGAGGTGGGGGCGTCGAGGGTGTCGAGGTACGTGTTGAACTCGGCGAGGCCCGCGAGGAATGATTCTGGAAAAGGGTCGTGGTTAGTTGTCATGAAGTTGTCATGATGGGGGATACCCCGGGCCACCACCCACCGTGCTCCTCGTGCGTCTGCGTCCACACGTCGTCGTCCCCGCCCAGGAGCTCCTGGATCTTGGGGAACAGGTTCTCCTCTTCGTCGTCGTGGTGCGACTTGACGAAGCGGAACCACGTCTGCGCGTACCCGACGAACGCGGCCTTGTCGGCATCCCTGACGTGCGGCGCCTGGAGGTAGATGGAGTTGAAGCCGCGGATGATGGCGTTGTGCAGGAGGCACATGTGCGTTGCGCCGACGGTGAAGAGGTCGGTCTGTGGTTTGAGGTGAGCGGGGCGTTCTCGCCGTGATTCTCGGAAGCCCTACCTTCTTCGTCTCGTACTGAGGCGTGGCGACCAGCTTCATGGGTCCGTCAGCCCACGGCTTGGTTGGTGCCGTCGACGTCATGAGGAACGGGGAGCGATTGAAGAATAAAGCTGCGATGAGGGCCTGCAGGGCGAAGAAGATGACGATGCGGATGCGGGACATGATAAGGAAAAAGGGAGGAATCAAAGAGAAACAGAGGCCGCCTTGGAAATAAATGGTTATTATACACACACCATCTCCTCCAGCACCTACCTACCTCCATCTCACCTTTTGTAAGGCGACGCAGAAGTGGTTCGATCTCGCAACACCACTAACAGCTAGCAAGGAGCTCGAGCTTGGGGTGGGACAAAACGTGCTTTTGCATCTCCGGCTGATTAAAGGCGGCGCCGTGATTGGTACGAGCGGCCCATGCGGGATCCGGCGCCCTCATCAGAGGTTGCATTCGCGGCTCGCCTGTTGGAGTTGTGAGACAAGGCTCCGGCTGAGGTTGATGATTGCGGGACGGAATTGCTCCGCCATCCGAATCGCTTCGGACTTTGCGTGGGGAAGTACCTTAGGCCACCGAGAGGTCAGTTCTGCAAGACATCTGGAAGACTGCTGTCACAACGCATCCATAGAGGTAATCTATCTAGAAACTGCCAAACACCAAAGCCGCAACTCATAATATCCAATTTTGTCCACCAACGCCGTCCAGTCATCTCATACAAGTATGTCCTCTATATGGTGGCTTATGTACAGTCATCTACCGCCGTGCAGCGATGCTCAAGCAAATGCGCCCACTAGAGCCATAAGAATTGCGCCAGCAACCACGCTCCCAAACGCCCGTACCCTTCTCTTTCCCTTGAGCACCTTGTAGCTCTTCTCGCTCAAAAAGTCCTCTGCCAGGAGCTGCACCAAGCCGGCATAGAGCAACAGCCCTGATGAAATGGCATTCATGAACCCAACCATGAGCAGACCCCCCATGCTCTGCGGATCGTATATGCTATGCATCACCAATCCGAGCGCCTGTCCGATGGGCGTCGTCAGCCCGTACGCGACAACCATGAGCCACGGCCGAATGGATTTGCGAGGGAACTGGAGCACCGCGATTCGACTTCCGAGCGCGAGGCCTTCAAAGGTTTGGTGGAAGCTGATGGCGATGAGGAAAACGACAAACGCCGGCCCGGTAGCAACAGAGACGGCCATTCCTATAAAGACGCTGTGGAAAAGAATACCGGCTTCGAGCATGAGGCATTGTAGCAAAAGCCGCTGGTTCTCCTCGGGAGTATGGGGTGCTCCCGGTGATGTAGGGGTCTGGGGCATATCCTCTGGTTTGAGCGAATACCCTCCGTTGCGACGGTGCATGCCTCGCGAGGACATGGGGTCGAGTTCCCCCATATCCAGATCCAGGTCCGAATCTCCGTCGTTGAAGTCCTCCGTCAGTTTCGTCGTTTCTCTAGCGTCGGGCGAAGATTCGGGCAGAGGCGATGCTCCAGCAACCAGCCCCTCCGTCGCTTCGATATCCTCCAGGTAAATGTCGGGTGGTCTTGCTCCAGCCCTCCTCTCTGCCAGTCCAGTAGTCTCGTGCAAGGTAACATCGCTGTCCGACTCGTCGTGTTCATCCCAGAGGTTGTGGTTGTGGGAATGCGAATGCCCTGCTCCCCGGGCCGTCAGGTACGACTCGACGCCAACTACGACAACGGCAGAAGCCATGGCGACAAACCCTGGAAGAGGGGTGTAGCCTTTGCTGAAAAAATATGGTAGGCATGGGTCGGTCATGGAGTCGAAGGCGGTCGGGAGGAGATGGACGAATGCGGTCGCGAGGAGGACGCCAGTACCGATGTGCTGGCAGTAGAAAATGATTGACTTTTGTCGACGGCCCGTCGTGGTGCGACGTGATATTAACGGAAAACCGCAGGCTGTACGCGACCAAGATTAGTATCCGTCCGGGTCCATCGGGTATCGCTAACGCGACCACGTACCCAGTGTGCTGACGGCCAAGATGAGAATGAGGGCGAAGACATGGGCGCTCGTGTCGTAGGATCCTTTTGTTCGAGATCCGCATTCCGGCTTCTCGCCGTCGTCTTTCCGTCGTTGGAGTTCGGCGAGAATCAAATGCGTGGGGACGGACGCCCAATGGTCCCCTACAACGTGCGTCTCGGTTCAGCAAAAAGGTCAGCAACTCGGATGGATTGTCGTTACTCACCTCGAGGTACCACCTCGTCCAGAGCGCTCATGATTTTGTTTCTGACGGAATGGCTAGCTGCACCACGTTGCCAGAGTTGTCATGACGGAGTGAGGACACGATTGCAAGTACCGAAACAAAAGGATCGCTTAAGCCGGCGCTTGCGTGGGAGAAAGATTAAGTGCGGTGTTGCGTCACTTGGCGCTTGCTCGTGTTTGAGCGTGTCTGAAGTTGTGGCAGTGACGGCGGACGCATAATCCTCGGAAGATTCCGGGATCTGGATGGCTGTGAGTTTCGTGCTGTCATTGTCCGCTGATGGCTGGGAATAAATAGTCGACTTCTTTCAGCCAGGTACGGAGTGTTGTGAGGAAGGATGACGCCCAAATTCAATTGACGGATTTGGTTCAACTCCAAAAACGGAATTCCGTCCTTTTCAGAGACCAACCAGGGCACGTCAACTTCAAATGGACGCACGCCGCATGCATGGCGCGCCAGCATCAATAGTCCAACAGCAGAGAGGATCCCTGTGTCCGCCTGACGATCATCAGGAGGAGGGAGGGGCAATGCCGTGAATGGCACGAGGGCCGGTGCTGGGGCGTCTCGTCAATGCCCCGCGTCGAAGCGTGGGTTTGACCTGTGAGTCCCAACATTCATGACTGGAATCGTCATAGCAGCGAACCCTCCCATCGCAGAGACCAGCCGAAACCTTTTCGAGACTCATTCCCCCTCCATGCCCCATCGCTAATCGGGACCTGCAGATGCCAGAATCCCCGGAATTCGACCCCGAGATGGGTCTCCTGTGGCGGTCAACCTCAAGGGGAGAATTACGGTTGAATCAACGCTTCAACGTCGGACTATCATCGGGTTGAAGTCCCCCTTAGTGCCGCCGCTGTGCTAGATCCTCGGAAGAAGCCCGGCTCAGCCCCGGCTCACACGACACCCGCACCACTCGCGTCCCCGGATAACTCCCCGTCCAAGTCGAGGCTTCCCCGGAGGTACATCCGCATCCATGGCACACCACGCGAGGCCTCATGTACACGTCGTACACGTCGTGCTCGACTCCTCCACAAAAGTGGACATGAGGGTGGCAGATGATGTTGTTGAGGCCGGTTGAATCGCGGGTGACGATATCCCAGGATGTCGAGCCGTTACCTAGGAGGTTGGCCCTCGGACGGCCGAGGAGGGAGTATCGGCTTAAAAGCATCCTTCTCTCCCAGCTTGGAACGAGATGATCTCTCATCCTCCTCGTTACTTGCTTGGCTGTCTCGTTCTCCTCTTGTGTAGCCGTCAAAATGTCTTCTACCGACATCAAAGCCATTCTTTCTACGCTTACTCTTGAGGAAAAGGCAAGTTCCTCTCATTGCCTTGCCTATCTTCTCCTGTTAACCTCCCTCTAGATCACTCTCCTTGCGGGTAAGGACCTTTGGGAAACCATCCCTATCCCTTCAAAAGGCGTTCCAGCCGTCAAGGTGTCGGATGGACCCAATGGAGCCCGAGGTGCTTCCTTTGCGGGCGGCACCTCCGCTGCTTGCTTTCCTGCCGCCTGCTTGATGGCCTCTACGTTTGATGTGAATCTGGCCAAGAAGATTGGATCTGCCCTGGCTGAGGAAACTCAATCCAAGGGTGCTCGATGTCTTCTTGCCCCCACCATGTGCCTGCACCGCCATCCCCTTGGTGGGCGCAACTTCGAGTCCTTCTCCGAGGATCCTTTCCTGACTGGCAAGATGGCTGCTCGAGTTGTCGAAGGTCTTCAGGACAAGGGCGTTGCCGCCACTGTTAAGCACTTTGCTGTGAACGAGCAAGAGACCGATCGTTTGACCGTCGACGAAACCGTCAGCGAGCGGGCTCTTCGCGAGCTTTACCTCCGACCCTTCGAAATCGCAGTCAAGGAGGCCAACCCCTGGGCTCTCATGACCTCTTACAACATGTTCAACGGAACCCACGCCGATTCTCACCCCTTTTCCCTGAAGCAGGTTCTTCGTGGAGAGTGGGGATGGAACGGTCTTGCCATGAGCGACTGGGGCGGTGTCAACTCGACTATTGAGTCCCTCGACGCCGGTCTCGATCTTGAGATGCCTGGTCCCACTCGCTGGAGGAAGACCGAGGACGTCGTTGCCGCCGTCAAGGAGGGCAAGCTCTCCGAGAAGACCATTGATGACCGAGCAACCAAGGTTCTCGAGTTCCTTGAGCGACTCAAGTGCTTCGAGGACGCCACCATCCCCCCTGAGCAGGCCATCAACAAGCCGGAGCACCAAGCGCTGATCCGTGAGGCTGGCTCCAAGGGTATCGTTCTGCTGAAGAATGAGAACGAAGTCCTTCCTTTGTCCAAGGACAAGGTCAAAGGCAAGAAGATTGCCCTCTTTGGTCACGCCAAGATTGGTCTCGCCCACGGCGGTGGCAGCGCCTCCGTCAGCGCTCATTACAAGGTCACCCCCTGGGACGCTATGCACGCTGCTCTGGGCGACAGTGTCGAGTTCTCTTACGCCAAAGGTCGGTTTCTTCAACGTCAACTATCTGCATTCCACTAACCACTGAATAGGAGCTCATACCTTCCGTAACCTCCCTCCCATTACCGAGAACGTGGTTGGACTGGATGGCAAGCCCGGATTTACTTACAAGCTCTATGAACCTGGCCGCCCCGAGCCCATCAAGGTCCAAAACGGCCACGCCGATTCCAACGTCAACGTCCTCGCCAGCTTTGACTTCAGCCACAAGGACGTCAGCTTAGAGGGTATTTTCACTCCCGCCGAGACCGCTTCATACTACTTCACTTGCGCCGGTCTTGGCCCCAGCAAGCTGGTCATTGATGACAAGGTCATCTATGAGCAGACCAAGAACTGTGGCGATGCCATGGGCTTCCTCTTCGGCGGTGCTCCCGCCCCTGAAATCAAATTGTCCCTTGAGGCCGGTAAGCAGTACAAACTCTACATCTATACCAGCCCTCCCGCTCCCAAGGCCGGCGACGACCTCGGCATTCTCGAGGGACGTGTCGGTCTCCAAATCGGACACATGTCCGAGGCCGAGCACGACAAGGACCTTGTCGCCGAGGCTGTCGAGGTCGCCAAGGCCGTCGACGTTGCCGTCATCTTCACTGGCCACGAGCCCTTCTGGGAGACGGAGGGCCAGGACCAGCAGAGCTTCAACCTGCCCAAGGACGGCAGCCAGGACCGGCTGATCTCTGCCGTGGCCGCCGTCAACCCCAAGACGATTGTCGTCAACTCGACCGGTGTTGCCATTGCCATGCCCTGGTTGGACCAGATCCAGGGTCTCGTCCAGGCTTGGTTCCCTGGTCAGGAGGTCGGTAACGCTATTGCCGATGTCTTGACTGGTGCGCAAACTCCCGAAGGCCACCTCTCTTGCACGTTCCCCAAGAAGCTCGAGGACTGCCCTGCTTTTGGCAACTTCCCCGGCGAGTACGTCGATGGCAAGCTCCACGTCACTTATGCCGAAGGAGTCTTCATTGGTTACCGTCACTTCGATCGCTTGTCTGCCGACAAGGTCAACTTCCCCTTCGGCTTCGGTCTGTCCTACACCACTTTTGACTTCTCCGACTTGGAGGTGAAGGAGTCGGGCGACGACTTCAGCGTCAGCGTCAAGGTTGCCAACACTGGCAGCGTCAAGGGTGCCATCGCCGTTCAGCTGTACGTCGGCAGCGCCCAGACTGCCGAGGAGAACCCCATCAAGCAGCTGGCTGCCTTCTCCAAGGTGACAGTCAACCCTGGCGAGACCTCGACCGTCACTCTGCCTGTGCGTGCCCGCGACTTTGCCTTCTGGGATGAGGCTGCGCAGAAGTGGGTTGTCAAGGCTGGCGATTACAAGTTTAGCATTGGAAAGTCGGCGGCAGACATTGTTGCCGAGTCTACGGTTGCTGTCAAGGAGCAGGTTTTTGCTCCTTAGAGTGTTGCATGAAAAGAATAGATGTAGATAGACGAGCGTTATGATGAATTATGATATCCTAAACAATCTGTATTGTGCCCTTGTGATGTAGGTAGTGAGCAGTGAAGCCAAAACGGGAGAATTCCTCGCTGGATGCAAGACATACATAATAACTTGCACCGTTGACTTGGGATAATGTGAAGCTAAAATAAGAAAGCAAAATTGAAACGTGTCGGTCTTTCCTTCGTTATTCTACTCTGTACCATGACTCCAAATGCAAGCTCCTTACCCTGCAGAACCACCTCACGGATGTGACTGGAAACTTCACGCAGCCTCAGCAACGCACAGACCAGGCTGGGCCAATTATCGGCTTCCTGCGGGGTCAACCATCGAATGAGCTAGAAAGCAGCTCTGCCCTTCTTTTCCCCACTACGTGATTGCCTAGGGCGACAACCTCCAAGAGATCTCCTCATAATTAGGCCAAAGACGCCGACAGTCTTTGAAAGAAATCGCTTGCTGCTCTCCTCTTCTTCGAGATTCACCTTTCGCTTATTTCTCCGCCGCTTATCCCCGAAAAGAGACGATTCACACCATGGCTTCCGCGGACGAGCTCAAGGCTCTGGGCAACAAGGCCATTGCCGAGAAGAACTTCGACGAGGCTGTGTATGTTTGCTTCTCAGACACCCGCGTGGCTGAAACGTGACCGTTGGCTAACAGGTGTGCCATGCAGCGACAAGTTTACCCAAGCCATCGCCCTCCAGCCCGAAAACCACATTCTCTTCAGCAACCGATCCGCCGCTTACGCCTCCAAGAAGGACTGGGACAACGCCCTCAAGGATGCCGAGGAGACGACTAGAATCAAGCCAGATTGGGCCAAGGGCTGGGGACGAAAAGGCGCTGCCCTGCACGGAAAGGGCGACCTTCTTTCCGCCAGCGATGCGTACGAGGAGGGATTGAAGCACGACCCCAACAACGCCCAGTTGAAGAACGGCCTCAAGTCGGTTGACAAGGCCATGGAAGCCGAAGTCGATGGTTAGTGGTCTCGAAGTGCCCCTGCGCGTTCCGAGTGCTGACTTGATTATACAGTTCCTGGCGGTGGTCCCGCCGGCGGTCCTGCCGGTGGCGATCCCATGGGCGGCCTTGGATCCATGTTCAAGGATCCCAATATGATTCAGAAGCTTGCCTCGAACCCCAAGACCAGCTCCTTCCTGAGCGACCCCGTCTTCATGTCGAAGCTGCAAGGGATGCAACAAGGCACCGGAGACCCCACCGAGCTCCTCGGCGACCCCCGAATGATTACGGTGCTGGGCGTCTTGATGGGCGTGGACATGGAGCTTCGCGAGAGCCCCCCCGATGCCCAGGACTCGCCGATGCCCGATGCTCCTGCCCCCGAGCCCAGGCAACCTGAGCCCGCCGCGAAGGCCCCCGAGCCCGAACCCGTGACCGAGGTCGAGGAGGTGGACGATGAGGCTCTCGAGGAGAAGAAGGCCAAGGAGGAGGCCGACAAGGAGAAGGCTCTGGGAACCGAAAACTACAAGAAGCGCAACTTTGACGAGGCGATTGCTCACTACTCCAAGGCGTGGGAGCTGTTCAAGGACATCACCTACCTGAACAACCTGGGTGCCGCCTACTTTGAGAAGGGAGACTACGACAAGTGCATCGAGTCGTGCACAAAGGCCATCGAGGAGGGTCGTGAAATCTACGCCGACTTCAAGATCATTGCCAAGAGCTACGCGCGCATTGGTACGGCCTACGAGCGCAAGGGCGACCTGGCACTCGCCGTCGACCACTACAACAAGTCTCTGACGGAGCACCGAACTCCCGAGGTCCTGAACAAGCTTCGCGTCGCCGAGCGAGCCAAGCTCGAGGCGGCTCGAATCGCTTACATTGACCCTGCCAAGGCCGATGAGGCTCGCGAGGAGGGCAACAAGAAGTTCAAGGAGACCGACTTCCCCGGCGCGGTTGCCAGCTACTCGGAGATGATCAAGCGAGCTCCCGAGGACCCCCGCGGCTACAGCAACCGAGCGGCGGCGTTTATCAAGCTGTTCGAGTTCCCCAGCGCGGTGGACGACTGCAACGCCGCCATCAAGAGGGATCCCACCTTCATCCGAGCCTACATCCGCAAGGCGCAGGCTTACTTTGGCATGCGCAAGTACTCCGAGTGCGTGGACGCATGCGACGAGGCCCATGTGGTGGACCAGGAGCACCACAACAACGCCAACACTCGCGAAATCGAATCGCAGCAGTCCAAGGCCCTGTCGGCCATGTACTCTGCGCGTGACAACGAGACCGAGGACCAGACTCGGGACCGACTGATGAAGGATCCTGAAGTGAGTACAAGATTGACTGGTGGCAAGATCTCTACTGACTTGACTAGATTATGACCATCATGCAAGATCCCGTCATGCAGTCCATCCTGCAGCAGGCGCAGTCCAACCCCGCGGCTCTCCAGGAGCACATGCGCAACCCTCAGGTCCGGTCCAAGGTGCAGAAGCTCATTGCCGCCGGAGTGATCCGAGTTGGGCGGTAAGCAGAGGGAGGTTGGCCTCTCATAGGTCGAAGGGAAAAGGCGGAAGACGGAAGAGGGTGGGAAACTAGGAAAGACAGAATGGACAGATTCTGCGAAATTGCGAAATGGAAATTGGCGTGTCACGAGTACTTCTTGGCGTGTATACATGATATGGTATGAATGGAAGGTAGCTAATGAGAAATGAAGCCATTCGAGCCACGGCAAAAGCTTACGAGACGCCTCGTCTTATTACGACCGACTTATGTTTTCGGGGCTTGGGTTCGCTCGGACTCGTGGGCGTTCTTGGGTGGAATGAGCGGGCGGGGGGAGACGTCTCTCGTACCACGGCCGGAAGTCTCCGCAAGAGTCGGGAGCTCCGTTCCGCAAGGCAAACGCGAAGCAAATGTTCTGCGTTAGTGCGCCGCGTGGTGGACGGCTGGTGACAGTCGGTGGTGGATAGCTTTTTTCCGGTGGGAGGAGGGGTCGTTTGGTTCGTCGGCGGCCTTACGTACGAAGTTGTGTGCGGCTGGGCAAATTGCCCCCCTCGCGAGTAGGGCCGGATTGCGTTTTTTGCTCTGGGGCCTTTCCTTGGCTATGATGTCAACTCGGGAAGACGACGGTCTACGGAGTCTTGGAGCGCCCGTCCTTGCTCGGGCAAGGCCCCCTTTGATTTGAGCGTTCGGGTGTTGGTGCTGCAGCACCTCTACACGCAAGGCAGCAGAGTTGCATGCTGCGTCTCAAGTTTACAGCTCGGAGACGCAAAAAGAGTCACAGGCCTTTTCGTTGGGCAGACATGGGTCAAAAAGGCCAACCTCGAGATGGTACTGGTTGATGTGTGTGCGTGTGTGTGTTCTGCGCATAAGACGGACGGCATCATCGTGGACTCCCCCCCCCCCCCCCCCCCCCTTTTCCCCCCATCCACGTGTCTTCAAGCAACTCTATCGAACAGCCACTTTGTTGGGGGAAAAGAAAACAACAGGCGCGCAGGATCCCATCGTGGCCTGGAGAGCAGAAAAGTGAGATATCCCGAGGGAACGACACGTGGAGGACACGAGGGACGGGAAGGGAAGGGGGGGGAGCAGCGCAGGTGAGAGGAGCCACGGGGAGGACGGAGACGGGAACGGGAGACGCAGGGGGGGGTCGCGAGAATAGGGACAAAGAAAAGAAAGGAAAAAAACGTGGGAGACACGTTGGACCACGAGGGAAAAAAAACCGAACGTGGAGGAGGAGTGAGGGAGTGTGTGAAGGTCGAACAAAGGGGGGATCGAGGCCGGCGCTAGAGAAAGATGGCTGAATGCACGACGAGAAGGGGAAGAGAATGAGACGTGGGAAAAAAAGGAAAAAAGGAACAGAAAACGACCCACGTCTTGGTGAAGAAGGTGAAGAGGCAAGAAAAAAGAAACGAGGTCAAGACATTGAAAGAAGGAAAAAAAAGAAAATAGGCTGGGGAATGGTATGACTTTTGGACGGGGAGCTCACTAGTCGCCGTTTTGCTGCCAGTGTGCAGTAGCTTGTGAGACTGCCGTGTCATCGCTTTCTCTTGCGAGACTTGTGTCATTGCATGATGTGATTTTTTATTTGCTTCTTCATAAGTGTCTTGGATGGTCGTCATTGTCGTTACGAGCGCCTCCAAGAGTCCGCACTTGAGGGGGTGAAGGACTTGGCTATCTCCAGGTGGATGTACGCAGTAGACTATCATGAAGAGGTTTTTCTTTTTGCCCCCCTCTTCCTTCTTCTTCAACGGAAATCTTCAGCACGCCAGTCCACCTGTCCTGACCTCGCAAGTTGACATGTCGACTTTTCTGCCCTCTCACATGCAACCCGATGTTTTTGCTTTTGGCGGCTTGTGGCCAGCGGTGGTGACTCTCGCGTGGCCAAACTGCGAAGGCGTCAAGATGAGGCAGACTAGTCGAAGCGAGTGGCATGGCAAAATAATGGGCAACAAAAAGAAAAGAAGAGGAGATGGGAAAGGAAAAAAAAAAGCAATATTCATAGAGTAGTGACTGTGGTGGTGGTGTGTATGTCCAAGCACAAAAGTAAAAAAATACTACCCTGGGCAGACGTCGGCGTTACGGATCAGCTGCCCGGTGGACAGTTGAAACGGCCGATGATGGGGTCTTCTTGGTCTGGACGAGAGAGATGCAGAGATGAGCGTCATGCGGCGAGGCAACGACGGAAGATCGAGATGGTCGAGGGGGGTTCACAAGTGAGTTTCCCTCCCCCGCCGCTGCCGCTGCCGCAACGGCCGCTCACCACATGGCATGGTGTTTTTTTTTTTTGCTTCTTGTCTCGTTTTTGCTTGCTTTTCGGCCGTCTGCATGCGTCCCAAAAAGTAATGTACGGTATCACATTCTCACGTTGCAGTATTGGTTCCGGCCCATCTCCCCCGGGGGCATTGAGGACGATGCCCGGGGGACCTTGTGCAGCGACGGCGGGCGGTGGCATTGGTGATGGTTGACAGGAAAGAAGATGAGATTTTGGGGGGTGAATGCGACACATCACAAAGAGAACGAGGTCTGGACTGGGGGGGACTTTGGCTCACGCCCTCTTCAGCTGCGATGAGGGTTGCGACATGACCCTTGTTCCCAACTCCAGGCAGAGCCAATGCCTTGTGTCGGGATAACAGCATCATCATCACCACCACATCCATTGTGAATCGACGTTCTCATTATTCGTCCTCCCTTGAGGCTCTCGTGCCTTGCTGCTGTGGCTGGCCGAGCTCGTGCCAGTCAAGGGTCCCGGCCTCGGCCGCCGGTTCCGCCGCCACTCCCGGGGGGTGGAGAGAGAGAGGGGGGGGAAGTCCGGGAGAGAGAGAGAGAGAGAGAGAGAGAGAGAGGCGGAGAAGGGAACAAGTTTGAAGATCCCTGCCGGTTCCGTGGTTGGTGCTTGCTCCCGGCGTTTCCTGTCACTTCCCCTGTTCGGTCGGGTGGCGTCTCGAGGAGCCCCCGGCCGTCGTCGTGACTGACCTTTCTTGTTGTGGTGGGAAGAAAGGAAAAAGAAGCAATTCCGAAGTGGTGGCAATGGCCATGTGCTGGGATGCATGAGAATATCGACGGCTGCAACTAACAGAGCTCAACTCTGTGCCCTTGCCAGCAATGGGAGAGCAAGCAATCCCGAGCATACCTGTTGGATGCACTGCGTGTTTCGTCCCCCCGGAAAAAGAGCTAGTCAGGGCGAGCGATGCTGCTCTCCGTGGGGTAAAACCAGCCAGACAAGCCGTCGGGCTTGTTCCTGGAGGCTTTTTTGGTCTCTCTACTCTTCCTTTTCTTTTCTTTTTGCTCGAGTGCATTAGGCGATAAGCATCACCAAGGGGGCAGCTTCAAACGTGCATGCCACGTTTCTTTTGCATGGCCTTGGACGGCGGCTCAATTTCCAGTCAGGATGGCACAAGCTGATAAGCAAACACATGGCTACGCAATGGGTGTTGGTTGGAGGTGCTTCAGCTGAGCACGTATTCGAGGAGGAGGAGGAGGAGGAGCTGAGCTGCATGCGAGTGTCCCCTGCGGTTGGGTCGAACTTTTCTGTGCTGTATGCAACCCAGAGACTGGGGAACGAACGTTGGGACGAGTGGTGTTGGTTTGAGGGAGCCAACCACACACGCCCTTTTGTGCATATGTAATATACCCGTACATGAAGGCCGAGGCAAGCTGCAGGAGACGGTCATGATGCATTTCAGAGGAGCGAGGATAAGGCTGTGAGATGGAGAACAAATTGCCGTTGGGCATGACGGCCCATCAGCCGCAGCTGAGGTGCATGCGCAACATTGCAACCCGGCCGTGGGAAAACGGGAGCAACGGACAAACTGTCCGCGAAAGAAAAAAAAAAAAGGGCTCTTTTGGTTGAAAATGACCTCTCTTCTCCCGGACGGGAGCCAAGAAAAAGCAAAAAAGAAAAAGTCGCGACGGCGTGTTGCCCTTTGAGGCCAGCCAGTGGTTTGAAATGGGACGACAAAAAAGAAAGGAGCCCCGACTTTGGCCGAGGCTCGTCTTACCTCTTACCGCCTCTCTCTTTTTTGCCTCTTCCTTCTTTTGAAAGAACTGGGGAAAACGGGAACGGGCTGTGCCGCAGCAGCGCCTGTACGAGATTTGAGGAAGAAGAAGAAGAAGAAGAAGAAGAAACGGGAGAGGATGCTTCCGGCTGGAGGCGGGCTCCGCTGAGGAAGTTTTTGGCCATGTTCTGGAAGGAGAGGAATTGGGCCATTGGTGGTGGCTAAGCCGACACGGTAAAAACCTGCAGGTCTTTGTTGTTTGTTGTCTGGGGATCCCAGGCAGGCAGGCAGGCGGTTGGAGCAACTGGCGTCTTGCTTGCTTTTCCTTTGCATGATTCTACAGGTCACAAGCAGACACAAGAAAAAAGCATTGGGAGTTGTTGCTTGGTTGGGCATTTCCAATGGCGACGTCTTCGTTCGAATGGAAAGCAACCTCCATGTGGATTCGTACCTGACAGTAGCATCACTTGGAAACGCGTTCCAGCCCCCGCCACACTTTTCAGAGCATTCTTACATTCCCCCCGCCCGCGTGGTGAGGCTTGATGATGATGCGGGGCGAGGAATTGAATCCAATTGATCATGATGCATGAAGAAGCAGGATGCCCACTTGTTTGGTTGACTTGGTTTAGTTCAAACAGAACAAGGCAAGAGCAAGGCAAGAAAAAAAGAAAAGAAAGAGGAAAAATAAAATAAAAAATAAAAGACGACTCCACGGGGTGGCTGCATCCAGTGACATCTCCCCCTCCTCCTTCCCTCCCAAAAGCAAAGGCAAAGGATCCCCTGCCTTCCATCGTACGACTTCCTCTCCTACACACTTGCCGCAGCCGCCTCTTGGGCACACGGCCACGAGGAATCATCGGCTTGTGGAGAAAAGGATACGGATACAAGAGAAATTTTCCCTTTTTTTTTCTTTTTCTTTTCTTCTCAAGGTTATGGCCAGGGGGGGGTGGGGGGGTTTGAAGGAGTGAAGGAACCGTATCTGGGGGGGGGGGGGGGGGANNGGGGGGGACTCGGGGGAGCCATGGAAGGATAAAAACGCCCGCCGAGGACGCCCAGGTTGGTCGAGATGTAGTCTGCATCTGTTCGAGTCTGTTGTCGTCTGAAGCTATAATACTTGGCTGGCCGTCTCGACTCCCTCTCTCCATACCGACTACTTGACCTGGTATACGCCTTGGGTCTCCCCCTTCACCCTTCACCCTTCACCCTTCACCCTTCACTCCTCACTCACTCCTCACTCCCTCACACTCCTTCACAACACTCCCTCACAACAATCCCTCCCTCGCCCATCATGGCCCTCTCCTACCAACAGACAAAGCTCATCCGGAGCACCATCCCGGCCCTCACCGACCACGGCGAGCGCATCACCACCATCTTCTACAAGAACATGCTCCGCGACCACCCCGAGCTCAACGACTACTTCAACACGGTCAACCAGGCCAACGGCCGCCAGCCGCGCGCCCTCACGGCCGTCATCCTCAGCTACGCAAACAACATCAACCACATCACCGAGCTCATCCCCAAGATGGAGCGCATGTGCCACAAGCACTGCTCCCTGGGCATCAAGCCCGAGCACTACGCCATTGTGGAAAAGTACCTCATCAACGCCTTCGCCGAGGTGCTCGGCCCGGCCATGACGCCCGTGGTGCGCGAGGCCTGGACAAAGGCCTACTGGATGCTCGCCAAGATGCTCATCGGCCGCGAGGCCCAGCTGTACCGCGAGTTCGACAAGTGGCAGGGCTACCGCAAGTTCCGCATCGAGAAGAAGGTCGAGGAGTCGGACGACATCTACTCCTTCTACCTGGTGCCCGTCGACGGCAAGCGCCTGCCCAGCTTCCAGCCCGGCCAGTACGTGTCGGTGCAGATCAAGGTGTCGTCCCGGGGCTACCTCCAGTCGCGCCAGTACTCGCTGAGCGACGCTCCCCGGCCCGACTACTACCGCATCACCGTCAAGCGCGACCACGGCATCCACATGAGCCGCTCCGGCCGCTTCTTCGGCGGCGCCGCCCTCACTCCGGGTGTCCTGTCCAACCTGCTCATCGACGAAAAGGACGAGGGCGACGTGGTGGAGCTGACGCACCCGGCCGGCGAGTTCTACCTCGACATGTCCAACACGTCCAACGTGCCCATCGTGCTCATCTCGGCCGGCGTGGGCGTCACCCCCATGATGTCCATCCTCAACACCGTCTCGGAGCGCCAGCCGCACCGCCCCGTCTCCTGGATCCACGGCTCCCGCCGCTCCGTCCCCTTTTACGAGCAGATCCGCCGCATCGCCCGCAACCGGCCCAACTTCCGCTCCAACATCTTCAAGACGCACCTGGCCGAGTCGGACGTCTACGGCATCACCTACGACCACGACTTCCGCATGGACCTGGCAAAGGTGGACAAGGACGACCTCTGGCTGTGCCACGGCTCGGCCGAGTACTTCATCTGCGGGCCCGAGCAGTTCATGCTGGAGATGGCCGAGTACCTCAAGTCCAAAAAGGTGGACGCGTCGCGCATGAAGTTTGAGCTCTTCAGCACCGGCGACATGGAGTTCAAGGTGGACACGCTTAGCATCATCTCGGGCAGCGACAGCAGCTCCAACCCGCGCCACTCGGCCTCGGACGTGTGCCCCGTGAGCGGCTCGAGCTCCATGAGCGGTGCCTGTCCTTTTAAGTAGGAGGGGTCTGTACTTGATGTGCTCTTGGTATGCTTTACGTGGCGTTTGGGGTTGTGAGTTGGGCTATTTTACATGTCTATTTGTTTTTCCTTTTTTTCCTTGTTCGATTCTTACCATGCTCTTCTTCTTCTTTCTCTTCTTTCTGACATCTTTTTTGTCATCTGTGGAAAATCACGGCCGAGGATATATGGCATTGCGCAACTATTTATTGTCTTGTTGTTGTACGAAACGAGCGGGCTACCTAGAGGCGAAAGCAAATGGGAAATTTGGGTGACAACGTGCGAAAAACAAAACCTACAGAACTTGTCCTTGTAATAGCATGAGGAAAGGAAAGGAAATACAAAGTAATCTGCTTAAAACCAACGAGTGTCTGTGAGATGACAAGTGAAGGACGGCACCACGACCAACAACGACTTCAACCAACGAAATCCAGCAATTTCCCGCCCAACAGCCAACGAACCCCCCCTGCGTTCAGTGCCCGAAATTGCGCTGGTGCTTGACGAGGTTGTCGGGCCGGGTGAAGCCCGTGCTGCACGTCGGGCACTCGCTCATGCCCTGGGCAAGGTTGTGTCGGGCCGCGTAGCCGGGGTGCTCGACGTTGTAGTGCCGGTGCATGTCGCGCTGCTCGGCGCACCGGAAGGGGCATGCCGGGTTGGCCTCGCACCTGTTTGGCTTTGTGTGAGTCTTCATGTGTTTGCTGGGGGGGGGGGGGTTAGCCTGAGAGAGCTTGGGCAGGGGAGGGCTTGCACGTACTTGAGCTCTGTAGGTCGGGGATAGGTCTTTTGGCAGTCGTCAACGGGGCACGGGTACGAGTCGGGAACGAGGGACGGGGGAGATTGTTGCTGGTCTTTGTCCGGTGTAAGCACTCATACATGGGGGTTCGAGAACAAGGAGAACGGACCATCGAACTGAGAAGCACCATACACCGAGTGTTGCTGAAGACTCGGTCCCGGCGTATTGTAGAGAAGAGCCGGGTTAATCGTCTCGGGCTGCATCGGATAGGAGTGATCCTGAGGCTCAGGACCGGGCCCGAGGGGAAAGGTACTCGGGCCAGGGGTCGCGAGCGGCTGGTAACGAGCCTACTGGTCGTTGCCCGGATCACTCTGGATGCTCGAGGCTGCCGGAGCCGGAGCCGGAGCGGCGGCGTAATCTTCGGCCTGGTAAAGGGCGAGGGGATGGCTCGGGTACTCGACGGGGGCGGCGTCGTCGCCGTCGTCGTCGTGTTCCTGGCGAGACTTGCCCGACGACTTGTGCTTGCCGGACTTGGTATGCTTCCGTGGCATTTCTTGGTAGGACCGGGGGGGCCTGAGTTGCCTATTAGCGGGATGCTGGGGTCATGCAATAGACCATGGATGGAGTCAAGCGTGAGACGAGGACGGCGTTACTTACGATTACACTGTATATATGTATTTGTGTCTTCGTTTTCAAGTGTAGGGAGCTGCGGTTGGGGAGAAGCCATCGAGGGAAATGGTTCCAAGGTCTGGCCGGGCTTTATATATCCCCACGAAACAGCAAGCAAGCGCTCCGAGGCCATCTGATCTCACGTCCTACGGTCTCCCGATACTCTCCAACAAGCCCCCCTCCCCCCCAAAACCGGCCTCCAAAACCGGCCGCGCAAAAGCCCCGGGGCGATGAAGGGCCTCTCGCAAGGCTGAAGGAGGCCGGACGGTGGAAGTTGGACGGCGAGGCAGAATTTGCCCGTGGAAGACGCAGCCGCCCTTGGAATCCCGTAGAAAGGCCATGCGTACTTGTGCAGTCCCCGTGTGCAGGCCGCCCAATTGCAACATTTGTTGGTCCCCCTTCTCCCCCCGCGGGCCGCCCGTTATTATCCTGCTGCCTATCGCGGCGGCCCAAATCGAGGCCGGCTTCGGTCAAGATGCGGGGGATGCCATTGGGCGGCGGGATTGAAAAAGCGACGACGTGCAGCGTCAGCCCACGCGCCCCCCCAAAAGGAGGCCGACCTGGAGGTGGGAGAGAGGGAGGGAAGTGGAATTATACAAAGGGCCCCACCGGCGTGGAAGGCCTCCGGGGGGAGGAGGGGAGGAGTGTACTGTTGGGCAGACCGGGCTGGAGGGGCTGCGATTGCGTAGAGGGGAGAGGGAGACGAGGACGAAGGGGGATGGTATATATCAGTCCTGCAGCACTCGGAGCATTCGAGTTGGGCTCACGAACAGACAAACCACAGTCACAGCCACACTCCCACTTACACGGCAGACAAACATGGCCTCCCCAAACCCCATCATCTCCATCCAGCACCCCTCCCCCTCGCCCCCCTCGCCCCTCAAACCCCGCCAGCTCCGGCGCTTCTACGAGCCCGTGGTCCTCTGCAAGGCCCTGTCCGACATCTCGCACGAGCACGGGGCCCTCCGGCCGCCCCTCCGAGCCCCGGAGCCCCGGACGGCCGAGGACCGGTTCCGGCGCTTCGTCGACAAGCTCGCGGGGGCCTGCGACCGGCGCAAGGGCGGCGCCACCGTCACCGCCCTGGCCGTCGTCGACACCGACGACGCCTTCGTCTACGTCCTCGGCTGCAACGACGTGTCCGAGCCGGCCCTGGTCGAGACGGCCGAGTTTGTCGCCACGCTGCTGCGCCTGCTCGCCGGCTTGAGCGAGCAGGCGACGACGCCCGACGAAATGGAAGACGGCGTCGAGAAGGACGTGTTTGAGCTGCTGGTGACGTTTAACCGCCCGCGCATCGAAGAGTACGTCTGCTTCCTGCAGCGCGATCTGGACGACTGCATCCAGTCTTGCAGCGACGAGAAGATGAACAGCCGTAAGGACTCCCTGGGATGAGTTATGACTTGCACAGTGAGACTGACTCTGACTAAGCCCCCATGCTCGAGCCGTGTCTGAGACGCCTCCGCGACGCCATATCCATCGACAAAGAAGACTGTGCGCCCCCTTTTGCCTCTGTCCTGCGTCGTCAACTAACCCCCCCAGACCTCACTTCGACCCTCGCCTGCTTCGGCGCCATCCACGCCTTCAAAAGGGCCACGCCCGGCCGCTTCATCGACGACGTGGCCGACCGCGCCCGCCTCCACGACCACCGCACCACGGCGTGCTGGTCCGAACTGCGCCACCACCTCAGCCGGCTCCTCGCCTACGAGGGCGCCGTGGCCGCCTTTGTCGCCGCCGAGGCCGAGTGGCCCGAGCTGTTCCGGGAGGTGCGCGTGTGGCCCGTCGCGTCGAGTCCGCCGGCCCGGAAGCCGCCGCTGGGCCGCAAGAGCGAGGCCGCCGCCGCCATCGTCGGGCGCATGACGAACGACGCCGGAGTGGCGCTGCGCTACGCGGGGCTCGCCGACGCGCTGCAGCGGGAGCCGTACCTGCTCGACGACCGCATCCGCACCAAGTGCCGCAGCGGCTCGTTCCGCCCGCGCGTGCACGGCGAGGTGCTGGTGCTCGACTTCCTCGTGCGCCGCTTCGCCCGGCGGCCGGCCTTCTTCGGCGGCTGGCGCTACGTCGGCACGAGCAAGGGCACCTGCCGCCTGTGCGAGTACTACTTTGCCGCCCACGCGAGCCGCGTGGCCGCGAGGCCGTCGCACGGGAACCTGTACCCCAACTGGGCCTTTCCCGAGGTGCGCGCGAGGGACGGCGAGGGCGCCGCGCGGAGCCGCCAGGAGGTCTTCGACGCCGTGAGCGCGCGCGTGCGGAGCGACGCCTTTGAGATCCTCGAGGAGCGGTCGGCGACGGGGAAGAGGCACGACTCGAACACGTATGCGCTTGCTTCGGTCCGGCAGGGCACTACCGAGGCGGGCGGTGCGAGTGATGAGTTGGACGTGGAGGCGCTGGTAGACGGCTTTGAGGACATGAGTTTCGCCAATACGTCTGGGAGTGCGCCGGAGACTGGTGCGCTGTCTGATTCGGATCATGAAGAAGGGGGCGCAACTCTGAGCTGAGGGGACGAGGTCTGTTATCAAGGAATAGTAAGCCCGGGGTTGTTTATTCAAAGTCTCTAGTAGTCGTTCCTCTTGTGCCACGGCGCCGTCGCCTCCAGCAAGTCCCTGTGCAGCTGAGCATCGCCGCTCGCCTTGTACAGCTCCTCGACGACGCCGTTCCGCTGCATGAAGATGAGGAACCCGGCCCAGACAAAGTCGGCGTAGCTGGGCGTGCTCCCCAGGAAGAAGGGCCCCCCCTTGTCCTCCCCGAGCAGCGCCTCGACCTCCCGAATCACGGGCGCCGCCGCGTCCCACGCCTTCTGGCCGCCCCTTTCCTCGCCCAGCTGCGCCAGCGGCATGCCCGCCATCTCGGCGCGCGTGCGGTGCCAGTAGGCCACGCTCGCCTCGCCGAGGATGACGTCGGGCACGGTGACGAAGTAGACGGGCCGCAGGGCCGGCATGATGCGCGTCATGATGTCCTCGAGCTTGGCCAGCACCGGAGACTCGAGGTGCACGGGAGGCTCCGGGTGCGTCTCCTCGATCTTGTCGACGATCTGGCGCGAGTCCATGAGGAAGCTGCCGTCGGGGAACTTGACCGTGGGAATGGTCCACGTGCCCGTTGAGGGATTAGCCCCGACGCTGATGGGAGCGGACGCCGTCATTAGCGATTCCGTCTGCTTGTTGCGGCGGCGTGGGTTGACCTACTGAGCCTCCAACGTGGGCTTGATGTCGGGGTATTCGAGCTGCTCGGCGTTAGCGAGGCGCGCAAGAGGGACGAGGAGGACGCTCTCACCCATTCAGTCTTGTAGTTGATGCCCTTGAAGTTCAACAGGAAGCGAGCTGGACGAGAGGGTCAGTTTGTGAATGCCGCAAGGCCTGTGGCAATCTCACTCTTCCAAGGGTTCAAGGACCACGCAGCGCGGGGAGGTCTGCTGGGGAGGTCGAACAGGACAATTTGGTCGGAAGCCATGGTTGCGTTGCGTCTGTTTAAACGGGGAAACGGAAGAGTGTTGAGGGAGAAGAGAAGGAACTCGGCAAGTTGATTACATATAAAATGTGGTGAGGGGAAAGAGGTGGGGAAGCCGTAGGGAAGGAAGGTGCGTTATGCATGCCGATATCATCTGAACCACAAACTCCGCAGACGCCTTTCCATTGACAAGCCACTCTCCAGACCATCCTCGTCGCTCTCACCATCATGTGCCATGCCCATCCAGCAGCCTTTCCGCCGCAAATCCAATCACGCTGACTCGTCCCGTGCCCGACCCAATCGCAACTGTTGATCCAGACATGGCCGAGCATGAACGTCGGAACCCGGCCGGGATCCAGAGGAGCTTGCTTCGTCGCCACGTAACCCAGCACCCGTCGTCGCTGATTCCATAATCGACGCTGTGGTCTGCAACGGAAATCTTTTGCCCGTCGTGCGCGAGCACTTCGCCGAAACCGACATGCCCAAGATCCGTCTCCAGACTCTCCGTGTCGGCCCTGTACCCGAGCACCTTTAGGTTATCCCCCCCCAGCTCCAGCTGATGCATGCGAGCACCGCTATCGAGGTCCCAAACCTCCATCGTCCTCGATTGTCTTCCTGAGGGTCTCGTCGAGACTATGCGCAGTGGCTTCGGGACAAACGTAATCGATTCCGGCCAGAGAAACGTGTCCATCTTTACTATGCATTGGCTGCTCTCAATCTTCCATACCATCACCTGCCCCCCTGCCTTTCTACTTCCATCTGCCTGTACCTCAAATCGCCCTAGGTGACCCGAAGCCACCAGTGTCGAGTCGGGCGAAAAGGCAACGGCCGAGACGGTACCCCTTTGGCCGTTAAGCACTTGCCCATGTCCGCTCCCATCGGCTTGCCAGATTCGAACAGTCTCGTCCGCCGATCCCGAGGCAACAAGTTTAGAGTCTGGAGAAAAGTCAACGGCTAGGACTTTGTGCCCATGTCCCTTAAAATGCTCCAAGCACTCCACGTCGTCCACCGCCCAAAGTCGGACCTCTCCATCGGCCGAACCCGATACCAGTATTTCCGAGTCAGCCGAGAAGGCAATCGAGTTCACCCCGCCATTGTGAGCCGCAAATGCATGAATGCAGTCTCCCGTCTTGGTCCTCCACAGCCGTATAGCGCCGTCATTGCCTGCCGAGGCTAGGAGTGACGAGTCGGGAGAGAAGGCAACGCATATAACGTTATCTGTGTGCCCCGGGTTCTTCTTGTTGTCATCGATGTCATCGAGCTCCCACATCGTAACTGCGCCGGACTGCGAGACGCACGCTACAAGGGCCGAGTTGCTGGAAAACGCCACCGAAACTGGCACCCCACGGCTCATAAAGCATTGAATGCATTCGCCGCTCTCGACTCTCCATAGTCGAACCATCTTATCTCCGGAAGAACATGAAGCCAAGAGTCCTAATGCGAGAGGAGAAAATGCAACCGCGAGAACGGATTGTTTGTGACCGTTGAAGTCCCTCAAGTGTCTCCCACTATCGGTTTGCCATAAACAGATTTTGGAATCCTGCGAGGCTGAAGCAATCAGTTTCGAATCTGGCGAGAAAGCCACCGACAGAACCTCGGCGGTGTGATGACCTTCAAGCTGCACAACACGCTTGGCCTCGCTGACTGCCCATATATGCACTATCGAGTCTCCCGAAGATACAGAGGCAAGGAGGTTCGAATCGGGAGAGAATCGGATGTAGTTGATTGAGGTCGTGCCAAGGTCCCGAAGCTCCTCGACACGGTCGGTATCGTGAAGCCGCCGTAGTTGGATTCCGCTGCCTGTCGTTGAGGCAATCATGCTTGAATCTGGTGAGAACGAGACCGTGGCAGTATCATGGGGATGCCGCGAAGCCCTGGTTTTGCTCCGCGGCCTCGGTACCAATTTGTCCTTGTACTCTCGCACTACTTTGCCAGTGTCAGTGCGACGTACTTTTAGTACCACTTCAGAGCCCTGCATCTGTTGTGGAAACGACGATGAGACGACAAGTTGCAAATCTGATGAAAACGCAGCGTCCTCGAGGAAGCTGCACGGGGTAAACCCGAGGCTTTCAACACCCTGCACACACTGGCCGTTGTCGACCTGCCATAGGGGAACCGTGGAATTCTGAAACGCCACCCCGATATAGTTCGAGTCGGGCGAAAATGCCATATCGTAGACGCCGTAGCCTTTGGTCGGGCTCTCCAATGTCTGCAGACACCTATCCCAATGATCTTGAGATGCTGGGGCAAGAGATATCCACCGGGGAATCTCGGACCGATATAACTGTCGTATGATGCTGTTCTGCGGGGCAAACAAGAGTGCGGATGAGTATATCTGAAGAGGTCTCATGCCGATTGCTGGTGTGATGGTGAGGAGAAAGCGGATGGTGTCCTGGAGAAAGCCCTTTAGTCGGGAGGTTCCGGTTGTCTGAAATGCGTCAACGTTGCAGGCTATAGCTAGAGGCACAAGCCACATACCTGTTGGAGCCTTTGCAACGTTTTTATAGCCCTGATGCTCTCCCCCAGTCTTCCAAGGAGGCAGAGTACTTCGATCCAGTAGAGCAAGTGCCGTGATAGAAATTGGTAAATTTGACCACCATCGTCAATGGTGACTTCGGCTTGATCTAAATGGTAAGTCCAGAAAATGCAGGCATATTGCGTCGATGGGGATAGAAACGAGGCTAGAGATTCAGGGCTGATTGATGTGCGGTTGGTTCCCGGCAATCTGAGGTTGCACATGTCTTGGTGCAAATCTCGCTTCATGACTCGAATACAATTCATGGCAAGCCTTTTGTGTGCGTCTTTATGGTCGACCCAAAACTCACTGCCGCGTCTATCGGGGTCAAGCATGAAGTCGCGGAAGGAAATATGCAGCAATCGCACTGGGATGTCATCCGCTGTAGGAACACTGAGAACTGAATGGAGAAGATCAAGCCGAGTAGCTATCTCTTCTTCGGTAATGTCAATGAGATCGGCCAGCGGAGCTATCGCGAGCGGCTGCGCAAGAGTGATAATGGCGCCCACAATGCCTCGAAAGCTATCGATCACTTCAGCTCTCTCACGTGAAGAAAGTTTAACAACCTGCTGTTCTAGAATGGGAAGATAGAGGTTATCAAGCCTGGAAGTCTGACTCATCGTGGTGTAGTCTAGGACGATTCGGAGTCGGTGATGAGGGTTCCCTGCCTTGCGATCGGCGACGAATCTGCACACGGTCGCAGCGAACAAGAACAGAGGTACAGCCATAGCCACCAAAGACTGCAGGTCAGACTCCATGGGCCAGTCTGACGAGAGCCTCCGTTTCTCGGAGACGGAAGAGTTGTATTCTGATTTGATGACCCCAAGTTGGTGTTCGAACAAGACACGAATATCCTTCTCGATGACGTCTGGCTTGACTTCGTGCAGCACCAGATCTTGGTACGTGTCACCGATTGAAATGAAGCCAAGGCGAATGGGCAATTCGGGTCTGCTAGTAATGAAAACCTTGAGGCGGGTAGATTTGAGTCTTGTTGTTTTAGAGAGTAAGTTGATGATGAGCTTCATGTCCTCGTCTTTGTCGCACTCATCCAGGGCGTCCAAAATGACGACAAACGTAGCAACTTCACAAGCATCCTCATCAATCTTGAGCAAGGGCTCCATGATGAGCTTCTCGAACTGCTCGCGGATCGCCTTATTAAAGACGCTAGGTTCTGCTTCGATGGTAGACTTAAGGTAGGGCCCGAGAGATGGTTGTCTTGCCATCAACTGACTGGCAATGGTTGGAATGAGCTTGGCGACATCTCCTCGATCTGCTTCACCTCTTTTGAAGAAGAAGGTGGCACCCAGGGTGTGCTCGCGTGAGAAGCTGCGAGCCAGCGTGCGGGAGATGGTGGATTTTCCCGTGCCCGCCATTCCATTCAGCCAGAACATGGCTTTCGCGTCTGGATCATGCACCCATTCATGAATCGTCTCCAGAATGTCGACTCGGGTGTTTGGGAGGCAGGTCGGGCTGTGTTCCTCCGCATGCGAGTCAAATGACGCTCCAGCAGCGATGGGGAGTTTGTTCAGAATCATCCTTTGGTCCATATCCCCAAGGGTTTCGCTAAATATGTCAGCCCGACTCGACGATCCGTTGGAGCAACCATCGACTCACGCCTGGTCAATCTGGATGGCAAGCGATATCGCTTGAGAGAGGCGAGAAAGATTCTGCACGATATTTTCCGCTTCATCGTGCTGAAAGGGCCATTTGAGGTGCTGTAAGCCGGGCATTCCTCCAATGGGAGCTCTCTCGTCGGTGGGCAACATGTCCACCAGTTGTTCGAGTTGTTTCTGGCTCTCGCACAAGGCCAGCCGCAGCGGTTTGCATGACTTTAATCTTGAGTTTTGGGGCTTCTCGGACAATTCCCTAACATATTGCAAGGCATGGTGCAACCTCGTCGCTTCTTCGAGGAGTCGGGCTCTATCATTTTTCGCATTCTTAATGTTATGGGCGTATTTGGCGCAGGCACCGATGAGCTTGAAGGAGAGCTCAACCAGTGTGATGATGGACGAAGCACCGCCGATTGCGTCCATGGCTGGGAAGATGGGGCATCCCAGAGCTCAGCGGATGAGGAGGTGTTTCTGGAGACATGTTGGCATCGTCGACACAGCCACTGCTGTCGGATGGTGGAGTGACACGGGGAGCTTGAAAAATCTATTGGCTGTCCAGTCGTCGGGTGCATGCAGCTCCCCCATTTCGGTTTGCACCTTGTTGATGGGTGAGGGTCAGATGGCTGCTCGGGGTTTTGTACAGTGTAGAGGAGGCCAGTACATATGGGTGCTGGCAAGGGCCTGACACACTGTATGGGGATGCTCCTGCCACCAATGGACGAGTAACTTGGGCAGGTGCGACTTTGGTTTTTCTTTTCGTCTCCTTCATTACGTATTATGCTCCATGATATGTAAACAAGCAGGTCTCGATCATGGCGATAGCTTCCGTTTTGTCATCCTCACCCAAAAATCAGAAGCAAACAAGAACACTGACGCCTGTGTCTTGATGGGCTGCTCAGCATTGACAACGGCAAAGTCGTATCGTTTCATCAACTACACACGTCAGTCAACGACCCAACCACAACCAAACATGCTCGTCTCTCACCTCGTAAACAGCCTTGTGAATCTCCATCAGGGCAATCGGCTTCCCGAGACACGAATACTTGCCGTGGCCGAAATGCGTGTCCAGCGCCGCAACCATCCGCTTCAGCTCCTCCTCCCCGGCCGCCAGCCATCTTTCGGGCCGGAACACGTCGGCGTCTTCTCCCCAGACGCGTCTTGAGCGTCCCACGGCGTAGAAGCCCTGGCCGATCTGCGTCCCGCCAGGCACGAAGACGCCGTTGATGGTGTCGCCCTCTGGAGGCACCTGCTTGAAGCCGAGACCGCCCACCGGCGGGTGCATGCGCAGGCCCTCGCGAACGACGGCCTGCAAGTAGGGAAGCGACTGCGTCTCTTTCCACGAGATGGGGTTGCTGACCGAGTCGGCCACCTTGCCGATCTCGACAACGAGCGAGGCGTAGGCGAGAGGGTTGGTGATGAGAGAGAGGATAATCATGCGAAGGGCGTGCGCCGACGTGTTGGATCCGGCAATACTTCCCTTGTCAGCTTCATGGCCAGGGTATTGGGGAATTGGCTTACATGGAAATGAAGACCTGCTGGATAAGGTCTTCCCGTGTCATGCCGTTGTTGATGTGAGCTTGCATCATGTCCTTGAGAGGTGCAGCATCGGCCGCTAGCCGCCTCTCGACAAAGGTTCTTGCAAATCTGGGTCGAAATGTCAGTCGATCTCGAACATTTGACCCGTCTACATGCTTCACTGACCCCATGAGTCTCCCAAGCCCGACTTGGTCGCCTTCACGAGGGAGAAGCAAGCACAGCGGCCATTGGTGGACAATGTTTGTCAACCACGGAAGGACAGACACAAGATTCATGACGGGCAGGGAGCTGGTGTTGATCTCGTTGTAGTCGTAGAGGTCCTCGTCGCGCTCCAGATAGCCAAAGGGCTTCCCGAGGGAAACGTCGCCAATGGCGTCGAGGGCGAAAAACTGCGTCTTCTCGGCCAAATCGACCAGGCGCGTTTCGGTGTCGGTGGAGATGTACTTGCGGTCGAGGAGCTGGATGAAGTTGAGGAGCTGGCGATCCATGCCCGTCTCGAAGCCGAAGCCCTCGTTCTCCTTGCCGGAATACTAGAGGTGTGAGATTCTTACATGGCCAACAGAGAGCCGGGTTGACCTACGCCGGGGGCCATCTTTGCTCGCATGGCCTTGTGCTTGCCCTCGTCTCGCATCGACACGACGTTGTCTACCCCGGGCACGACCCTCCCGCTCGAGTAGAAAGCACCCTTCGTGTAGGTGCTGCGCACCGCCGACATGTGTCGCAGCACGTCCGGATCCGTGCAAAGGAGCTCGTTGGGCCCGATGCGCACCAGCGGCCCTGAAACATGTCAGTTGAAGAAGGTCGAAGAGGGGGCCCAAGCAGCTCACCATACGCATCGGCGACTTCCTTGAGCCTCTCATGATAACGACCGCCCAGAGCCTCTTTGAGCTGCCACCATGTCGACCATGCTGCGACTCTGGGCCCAGGAATGTGTCGCAACCGCGCCCAACGGCGGAATGCGCGCGCGAGGGCGACGGCGACTGAGACAAGAGCGACAGCGACGAGCAGGCTGGATAGCGAAGGCGTCGAGTCTACGCGCATCAACAGACCCATCATGTCCAAATAAAGCAGCGAAAAGAGCCTTTTGGCGACGGCCAGAGGAAGAGGCGATCACGACGCCAAGGGAAGCGCCTTCGGCTCATCTGGGGGAAACGGCTGCTAGATAAGAAACGTTCAGAAGGTCGTGGGCCGGGATTCGTCAAGATGGCTTGAAGACTAGAGCCAACAACCCGGTCAACAAAGAGCCGGAGACACCTCAAACTACCCGCGCACCCAATATTCCTTGTTGCAAGGCCGCCCGCCCCAGACGTGCCTGATGCCTATGTCGGAACGACGGTCCAGAAGCCGCCACCGCCTTGAGAACGAGCCCGGGAGGCTGGACTCGCGGGAGACGCGACGGGCGGGAAGCCCACTAAAGGAGTTCGCGTTGGAACGACACCCCCCAATGATACGTCACGGGTTGGTCAACGGCGGTCCGGGCCACGCAGCGTGGCTGGGCGCGGCCGAAGTATTTCGGGCAACGGGAGCAGAGGCGACCGTGGTTTTGGTTTGCATTTTCAAAGACTGGCAATGCAAGGCCGAGTCTCTATTGACGCCGTGAAGACGAATGCCATGTCCACAGGGCTTGCCTCGGCGTGGGGGGTGAAGAGAATCAACATTATGTCTATTCGTATACACGCAAAGTGGCCGTCTATGGTCTATTTTGCCGCCCTTGCGACTCCGGTTAGTGGCTTGTCTGTCTCGTTGCTCGTCATGTCGTCGTCTACTCATCCTTCTTGCTCCGCGCCGGACCGTACACCAGCCCGGTGGTGACGTTGCCAAACCACCACTCCCACATGTCAACCGCCAGGTTCGTCCGGCCGTACCACACGCCCCTGCCCGTGGCCTTTGGCACCCTCTCGGCCGCCTTGACAAAGTAGCTGCTCGACGCGCCGACGAAGAGCTTCTGGGGCTGCTGCCGGTCCCGGTCCTCGACGACGGGCACCACGCTCGCCGCGCCCGTCTTCTCCATGCGCCGCACCACGCGCGCCACCGTCTTGGCCATGAGGTCGGCCCCGGGCGTCCACGACTGCGTCACGTAGCCCATGATGAAGGCGGCGTTGGGGAGCGACTCGAGCATGCAGCCGCGCCACGCGTAGTGCGCACCCGCCGCGACGCGCCGCCCGTCGACCGTGGGCGTCACGCCGCCGAACAGCTCAAAGTACAGGCCCGTGGCCGTGACGATGATGTCGGCCGGGAGCTCGCGGCCCGACCGCAGGCGGATCCCGCGCGGCGTGACCGCGTCGATGACGTCCGTCACCAGCTCGACGTTGTCGCGGTGCAGCGCCTTGAAGAAGTCTCCCTCGGGACACATGCACAGGCGCTGCTGGAAGGGGTTGTAGCGCGGGTTGAAGTGCACGCTCACGTCCAGGTCGGCGGGCACCTGCTCCCGGGTCATCTTGTCGATCATGGCCCTGCCCCTCTCCGGGTAGGCGAGCAGGTACTGCGTGGCCACCACCTCCCACAGCGTGTCCTTCCACCAGGCGATCCAGTGCACCCAGGCGAGCGGCAGCCACCGGCGCAGGAAGGCGTCGAGCGCCGAGGCCGGGTGCCGCGAGACGACGTACGACGGGCTGCGTTGCAGCATGGTGACGCTCCCGGCCGCCTCGGCGAGGCTGGGCACAATGGTGACGGCCGTGGCGCCGGACCCGACCACGACCATGTCCTTGCCGGCGTAGTCGAGGTCCTCGGGCCACCACTGCGGGTGCACCACGTCGCCCTCGAAGTCGTCCAGCCCCGGGATGGCCACGGGGAAGGCCTTGTCGTAGGCGTAGTAGCCCTGGCAGCTGACGACGAAGTCGGCCGTCATGGCCCTGCGCTCCCCGTCGACGTCGACGTCCAGCCGCCACTGCTGCTCCTCGGAGCGCCACTCCCACGCCACCATCTTGTGTCGGAAGCGGATCTTGTCGCGCAGGCCGGCGGCGTCGACGGCCTCGTCCAGGTACTCGACAATCTCGGCGGCGGCGGCCATCTTGTGCTCGTGGCGCCACGGGTGCCACTTGAAGCCAAAGGACGTCATGAAGGAGTCGGAGCGGAAGCCCGGGTAGCGGAAGAAGCTCCAGGTGCCGCCGAGGACGGGGCGGGCTTCGAGGATGGTGACGGAGCGGTGCGGGAGCGACTCGGCGAGGACGTGGGCCGTGTTGATGCCCGAGAGGCCGGCTCCGAGCACGACAATGTCGAGGTGCTCGACGGCGTCTCCCATGGTGGGCAATTGGTGGTCGATTGAGAAGATGAAGCTCAGCTGCTCGTGCTGTCGTTACTTCCAGAACTGCCATCCCTTCCCCAACCCCCCACAAAGCGCCCGGGCCACTCCTTCCCCCTGCAACCAACCGGTTTGCTCCGTACTCTGATTGACCCACCGCTGAAGAACTCCCCGCGTTAGTATTTACGGTGCAGGGAATCCCTGGGAGGAATGGAAGTTACTATCCATTGGATTCCATTACCTAGTACCCATTTACGGATATGCATGTGATCACCATCAAGTCCATTTGCAACAATCAAGACGTCAACTATATTCAAACTGCTTCCTCGCCGCATCGAAACAATGCCACCAGCGAAAAAGCCAAGGCGCACGGCTCAACCAGACCTAGCAGCCAACAAGAATCGAAAATATATAGCCAATTAGGTACACGCCGTCCAGCGATCATCGGTTGATGTGCACGGCAATGTGCTTGTTCTTCCAGCCGTACTCGAAGCCGTTGACCGTCTGGTCGGCTCGGGTGCACTTGTCCATGACCTTTCCAGCCGAGCGGGCAATGTTGTTGCTGACGAACTGTTAGCCCTCTGTCATCACGTACATCCCCTTTATACAAAGTACTCACCAGGTATCGGACTGCTTGGTGCTCAGCCCAGTGCCGCCGGTCACGCCGTGGATGGTGGCCTTTGTCCTCTTGCAGTAGGTGCCGGAGCCCCTGATGGTGCACTTCTTGCTGCCCTTTTTGGCGAGCGCCTGGATGCAGCTGACGGCTCCCTTGACCTAAGGCCGGACTTGTGGTTAGAACGGGAGGAAACAAAAAGGGGGCAATGGCCTCGGGGGCGGGAATGAAGGAAACGTACAGTGGCAGGCTGGACATCGGAGTCGTCGCCGCGGCAGGTGGCGCGCTTGTCGAGGGAGCCCGCGTTGTTGGCGGCGTACCAGGCCTCGACGGCCTCGTCGGCCGAGAGGTGGTTGCCGTCTGGGTTGGCGATGATGTCCTCGACCCAGCTCTCGAAGGAAAAGGTCGACCGGACTTCGTTTGTGGCCAGTGTCGCGGGCACGGCGGCCGCCAGAGCGGTGGAAGCCATGAGGGCCACGACGGAGACGGAGAGGCGAACCATTGTCGGTGTTGGAGAAGGGGATTGTTGTTGTTGCCAAGCGGATCTGGAAAGTCTTTGCTTGTTCCGAGTCTGAGGCTTGTCGAACAAATCACTTTTGAAGGGGGGACTCGCCCAGCTCTTTATAGACTATCCCCCTTCCCCCGACCACCCGACACAACACAGCCCGCGACGGCCCATCCGGGCCCCTTCTGATGCTTCACGGGGCTCTCTCTCACGACGGGAAACGCCCAACGCACCCGTCCCGACAGCCTGGGACCGCGGCAGAGCCCGCCCATCACGCCAGGCCACGACGGACCGTCTGGCACAGCCCGAAGTGCAGAGCAACTCGACCAACGTGCATATCGGCGTCCCTGTCGGGTGGCATGTTGGCGGCTTTTCTGGCAAGATTGGACATGGCAGGACGGGCAGCAAAAACTGGTTGAGTGATTTCACTCATTTGAGAATATGTCTATGCATACCCGGAACCAACAGGACCAACAGGACCAACAACGACCAACAACGACCAACAACAAACGGACCCTCCGGACTAGAGAGGGCCGTGTGGGCCGAGCCGCATTGTTTGCATAGGAACGACAATGTGCTCGAGTTACTCGCCATGTAGGTGTATAGAGTTCGACAACGATAGACGCCCAGTTGCAGCCTCGACGGCCATGTGCATAGGAGCAACACTCAACCGAAACATGGCAAATATAACCCAAGAACAAAGACAGCACCTATCCGTTCTGCCCTCCGCCAAACCCCAACAACCTTTGGCGCTTCCATCTCCCCCAGTCTCCCTCGGCCACGTCTCGTACTCGGGCGTGACCAAGCCGGGCGGGCATTGACAGACTCGCAGGGCTCCGAATCCTTTTCCATTCCACTCTCGTGCCCTTTTGATTTCTTCTCTTGCGCCCGGCCAAAAGACCCAAGAACGGGGGGCCAGAAAGAGAAATTCGTCATCAGGCGGGGCGGCGCGACACGACAGCCGAGTACATGGCCTGACTGTGCCGTGCCTCCCATGTCGAGAATTGCTGAAAGGCTAGTCTTTCTCAGGAAGAGAGTAGTATGTATGGGTTCCCGAGAAGTTGGGCGTTTATAGGTTGTAGATTAACGTAGCATTGGTGGCTCGACCAAGACGGCTCATCGAGATCACTCCCACCCTGCGGCTACTTACACCCGTCACGGTGTCTTTCCAAATGTCGTTCTAGACTCATCGGCCGAGAAGGCCTCTTCTCTAAGCGGCATTTATGGACGGCTAATGGGCGCCGCGCACACCAATCAACGCCGTACGCGCGCCTCGTCACCTCCATGGTCAACCCTCATCCTCCGGAATAGATCTTCTCCACCCGCCTATGGATTTCCCACCCGCCGTCGTCCGCGTACACATGAATGAATCCGTGGGATTCTGAATCCTCCAGGAAAGGCGACGGCCTGGCCGACTAGGCCTCGAGCTCGAGCTCACGAGGTTGGTCCAACCTGGCGGGCCTTGAGCTCATCGAGTTGACCCAACTTGGCGGTGTACGCGGGCGTATACGGGCCTTTGCCCTGGGCAACATCCGGGGATCCATGCGCTCTCGAGGAACCTGCGTTGGCATGGGATTCGGTACCGCGTACACAAGCAAGTACTGTCACAAGTTCATCCTCCCCCGCGTACCCGTCGCTGCTATTCTCTGCTCGCATGGCGCCACCTCGTCACAGCCACTCGTTTAGGCTATGAAACCTCTTCTTCGTCCTCTGGTTTCCTCGACGGGGTCCCCAGCGTTTCCAGCCCTCTGACACCGCTCAGCTCGGCTGGCGTGCCGCTCAGCGTGGCTGCATCTCCTGGCTTGGTTGATCCCATCGCTTCTTGATATTTCCGGCCCGTCTGGTCCAGCAAGGCCTGCACTTCCTCCTCCCTCTTGACAATGCTCTCGCGCTCCTCCTTCAGCCGCACCACGTCAGCCTGCTTCCCCCGTAGCTCCTCTTCCATGCCCTTGAGTGTAGTCTGTAGCTGAGCCAGACATTCCGTCAAACTGGGCAGCGGAGATATCTTGGCGGGAACCTGCAAGACCTCTTGCGTGGGGTCCTTTCGGGGCTTCTTCAAGCCATCCATCCCTGCACGCGTTTGTGCAGCCTCGTACGCAATTCGCCGCTCAGCATCGCTGTCCGAAGACGAGTCGGACGTGTGGCCCTCGGCCGCGGAAATGAGTTCCGCCATCTGCTGTCGATCGCGCTTCCGTCGCTCTTTCTCGGCTCGCTTGCCGAGGGACAGCCCGCCATCCTCCACATAGTTGTCAAAGCCTTCTCCTATATCTTCGTCCTCGGCCGTCAACCGGGTATCATCCTTCTTCTTGCGTCCGAAACCATCGTCATCGTCCTCGACGGAAAGAAAGTCCTGCTCCATTGCGAGCCGTGACCGACGTTCCTTCTTCTCTCGAATCTCGGCGTCTGTGAGGATGACGGTGCTGGGTTTTGACCGGCCAAAATCGGGTGAGTCAACGATCAGGGCTCCCTCGAGTTCTGATTCGTCCAGGTCCATCGCGTCGAGTTCATCGGGGCGCATCGTAGAGATATTCTGAGGCGTATTGGGCGTCGAGGATTGTAACTCCTCGAGGTACTCCCTGCTGTATTTCGGCCGATTGTCATCGTCCCCGAGCGATCGCATGGGGAGCCCTCGCGTTGACATGCCCTTCTTGGCCGCGCTATTCTCGAGAACCCTTTGCCCCAATGGTACTTTTTTGGGTGTAAAGACTTCGCTCGTCTCAGCGTCTCCCTCCGTCGCATCGTCCCCGCCAAACGAAAGCCGGGATGACTTCTTCGGTCGTTTCTTCTGCTTCAGCGAGCTCGAACGGCTGACTGCCGGTCGAACCACCGCAGGTCCGTCATCTTCGCCTTCCGTAGTTGTCGCCGTCGCATCGAGGATGGTGTCGTCGTCGGGGTTGAAGCTTTTCCTAAGCCCTGATTGTCGAAATGGCTTTCTTCCAGTCTTGGAACCGAAACTCAACTTGGAAGACCCTATTGTCCGAGTCAGCCTTCGTTCCATCAGCAGTGATCTCTGGGAAGACTGGGGATGCTCACCATCTTTTTGCGTGTCGCTGCTGCTCGTGTCGGGCGTCTGGTCCGAGGAATCGTCCTCCTCCGCAACCCTGATGATCTTTGCTTTCCGCTTTGCCCCAAACGAGCTCATTTCGGGGATATTCGATCAAGAACAATGTCCATACAGGTGATCGTCAAAAGTCAACCTTGGTCGCGACGCGGAGCTGGAAGTGACGTCCAAGCTTATCTTATCTCACGTGACCCAGTTTTTCCCGCTTGGGTCTGCGAACTCCAAGCTTAAGCTGCCATCGCGTCGTCGCAACCCGACAGCGACTCAACTAATTTTCCATTGACTGCTCAAGATGGCGCCCGCCCAACCCGAGTTGAAGAAGGTATATACGAATTCTCTGCTACCGCCGCTTAGACTCATGCGACAGCTTCACCCCCGTACTCGTTCAAGTCGTCACCTGTCCTGGGCTAACTTTTCTGCCTAGTACCTCGACAAACGTCTGTTTATCCAACTCAACGGTGGCCGCAAAGTCATCGGCGTCCTCCGCGGTTACGATGTAAGATGCAAACACGCAGCGCATTGCGCGCCTCGCTCGGCAAGGCTGACCGAACCAGGTGTTCTTGAACATTGTCCTCGACGAGGCGGTGGAGGAGAAGGATGGTGGAGAGAAGGTCAGAATCGGCATGGTGGTAAGTTCTCAGAGCTTCTTGCGTCGGGACGCACGAATGCTAACTGCACCTAGGTCATCCGCGGAAACTCAGTGGTCATGCTCGAGGCCCTCGAACGAATCGGCGGAGACGATCGACAACACCACCGATAGGGACGGTGAATGGTGAAAGACGAATCTCCAAAGTGATTCCACGGCGTTTTTCGGTTGAAAATTTGGGCTTGTCCAGGGGACCACGTGTTCAGGTCTATGTTGCTAGATACCAAGAAAAGGGGGAATATACGCCCCTCAGGCCAGTGTCGAACCGCACACCTACTTGCCCTGTCCCGCCCACGCCTTCTCGTCGTACCAGTCCATCAGCCGCGCGCCGTACGTCCTCTGCCAGCCTTTTACGCCGCCCGCGAGGATCTCGGCCTTGATGTTGGCCTCGCCCACTTCGTCGAGGTAGTCTTGCATCCACCCGGCACACCGGGGACCTCTGCTGCCGCAGCTACCTGGGAGTTTTGTCAGTATCTAGAAATTCCAAATGCTCACGGAGATTGGTAAAGAAAGACCGTACCGCAGTAAAAGATGACTCGCTTGATGCCCGCCTGCTTGCACAACTGATAGACGACCGGTCTGGTTTGGTAAAAGGTGTGCGCGGGAAGATTGATAGACGTGGCGACGGTGCCGCCCTCCCAGTCGGTGCGACGGACATCGACGAGGAGAAAGTCCCGAGCGGCGCCCTCGCCTGCGCCCGCGTTCTTCTCCAGAAGAGCCGCGACTTCAGAGGCGTCCACGAGGAGGCAGTCAGCCTTAGCCTCGGGGAAGGTTTCCCACCATTGCTTGGGCTCGGCTGGGGCAGTTGAGGTCATGGCGGGGAGGTTTCGAGAGTCGAATTGGCGTGACTCGAGGTCTGCAGCTTCGAAGGTGATTTGCTCGCAAGTTGAGTGATATTCTCAGCTTAAGAAGTCAAGAGCCCGCTCGGAAGTCGGTAGATTGGAGAGCCGTCGCTGGCCGCGGAGAAGCCTCAGCCTTCTTCCCCGCCATTTCCCCAAGCAGCAAGGCGCTAGGTGTCGATACCATCAACAAGGAGTGGTTTATAATCAACAGCAATTTATAATCAAACGAGCCAAACTCTTACCAGCTCGTAGTGTACTTTGTAGGATCATCTGCGCATTTAAGCTGTTCTTCTATCTGTGCGGGTGAGGACTACGCGCACGCGTAGGTTGTCCCGAATCGGTCATTCCAATGCCGACTCGCTTACAGATGCAGCCGCTGACGAGTGTGATTCTCACAAGTTGGCCGCCGCCTTCTCCAGTCTACTGTCCAACAGAGTCGCTTTCATGGCGTGGCTTGCATTTATCGAGATGGGATGCGAAAAACCACGACGATGGAACCCGCTGGTCATAACTCAACTCAAATATAGTCTGCGTCCATTCACCCAATGGAAACTAACGCGTACAGTCGTCTTACATGAATCGTTAATTCATAACTCATAAGCCTTGAAAAATCCCTGCCCGCCTCAGATCCTTTGACACGTCCTCGAAAGACCCCCAAACCCCCATATGCTTGCCTGTCGCAATCGCCGGCAATCTGTAGTTCTTCCAGAATTCCAAGCCATGTCCCAATCCAGCTTCATTCTGGGCGGCTGATAAGCCAGAGTATTCATGAAGACAAGGTAGCAAGAAACAACTGGGAACCTATCGGTTTCAAACTAGTGTCCCAAACACCTGATGCCATTGACCCAAACTCGAACCGAAGGAAGGAGAATCACAGAGCAACACCCAGGGGAACATGTATAGGAAAAGAAAGAAACGCTCAAGTGTGAAAGAGACAACGACAATCACGGGCTCCACGGAGAAATGCCCAACATCCTGAGTCCATTCTCCAGCACTTGCCTGGCATTCTCATACAGAGTCATCCTTGCCTTGGTTGCGTCCTCCTTGCCAGTCCAGTCCTGTTCCTCATCGTCGTCAAGCGTAATCATGATTTGATCAACCAGCCGACACAGGTAGATGATAGGGACCGTCGGCTCCAGCGTCTTGGCCGATGCGTGCACTGTGTCTGGGAATTGCGCCATGATGCGAAGAAGTTCGACGTAGTCTTCCGTCTCCAGCGAGGAGTAATCCATCGTCACATAGTCAATCTCGACCGGGTTTTGGTCAAGGGTGGCAAGGAGTCGTGCGTAGCAGTTTTGAATGGCCGGGCCGGTTTCGCCTTCAAAGGGAGTCATTTGTTTCGGGTCGCACGCGTAAGACGTCGTTCGCTTGTGCTGAAGGTCCTGGAAGAAGAGGCCAGAGACGCCGACGGCCTCTAGGGATTTATCGTTTTGCGTGACAAAGATGGTATCTGCATCCTCCTCCTCGTCTTCCTTCTGCAGGCTGGTCTGCATGGCCAAGCGACAGGCATCGATGTACTCGTTTAAAAGGTGCACGTCCTTGAACTGATCGCGGAGGCCGGTAATCCTGGCAAAGGCAACATGCTGAATCTTGGAGGCAAGGTCTTCGCGGCCAATCAGTTCGAGCGTCTTGATGACTCGGTTGAAGTGCATCTCCTGCTCCATGGCGACGACGTAAATCAACTTGTCAAACGAATGAGCCTTGTGCCTGTCCAGTACAGCAGCGAGGTCGCGGAGGAGGTAAGACGTAGTCCCGTTCCTGTATCGCACCACGGCCGTGGAGAGACCTTTGGCGTCGTGCTTGGAGAAGTCGATCATCCAAGAACTGTCGTGCTCCTCGTAGACACCCTTCTCCTTGAGCGCCGCCTCAATCTCTTGAATCGACTCGGGGCTAACCTGAGACTCTCCGGAGTACTCATCAAACTGAATGCCGAGGCGCGAGTACGACTTCTTGTATCCCTCGACGGTGGCGTCGCGGAACCGTTGCCAGAGCGCAATGGCGTCGGGATCCTGGTCCTCCATCTTTTTGAAAAAGACGTCCCGTTCCTCATACAAGCCACGCGACTCGATGTCGGTTGTGTCTTTGCCCTCGGCTTTGGCGGCTTTGCATTCCTCCAGCTCCGGCTTGAAGAGGTCCTGGATCTTGTTGTTGACCTGAAGCAAATGTTCGAGCGGCGCCTTTTGGAACTCGTCTTCGGAGCCAAACCTCTGCCAGCCAGCGGCGAGGAGACCAATCTGCTTGCCCCAATCGCCAAGGTAGTTCATCTTGACAACGTCCCAACCCATGCCAGCGTAGATGTTGGCAACGTAAGGCCCAATCAGGGTGCTGCGCAAATGCGCGACCTGAAACTCGCTGGCCATGTTGGGAGAAGAGAATTCCACGATGAGCTTCTTCCTGGGGCCGTCGGGGGCCTTTGGATCGGCCAGGCCGAGCGATGTGTCATATCCGTACGACGTATTGCGGTCGTGAACGTAGGGCAGCAGAAGGCGAGGCAGGGTCTTTGGGGAAGAGAGGATGCGCAGATGGATGCCGTCTGGAATGGGACAAGAGAAGGGCGGCGATCGAGGCAGCTAGCGGGAGAGACAATGGGTCAGTCAAATGGTCACGACGGCCTCCTTTCACGATCGTACTCTGTGAGCTAGATCCGAGACAAGATCTTTGGGCTTGACATGCTTGAGCTTGAGCCTGGGCGAAACAATGACCAAGTCGCCCATGCCAGTGACGTTGGAGGACTGAATGGCATCGTAGGCGACGACACGGTCGCATTGCACCAGCTTCTGTAGCGTGTCGGCCAAGTATGCGCGGAAGATGTCCTGTGGATTGTGGACAATATCTCCCCCGGGGAAGTCCGGGACGGGCGTGTCGAGCCCTGCTTTGCCGAGGAGGTCGGTCAGGCCGTTGACCGTACACGTCGCCATGGCCACGGCGAGGAAGGATGGCGATGACGAATTAGTAGGGCGAGAGGCGTAGAGCTAAGGGAGAAGAGATTCGGTTGCCTCGCGCGGATCGAGGAAGCTGGGGAGCAGGCTGCCGCATCCATAAGTGTTGCTCGAGGAGAAGTCGGGCAGCAACGATGCGTCAGAGGGCGTCGACGACCAAGGCGGGCAACATGGCCTGGTTTGGTCATAGTCCAGGATGCGCGATGTGCTGGCAGACATCTTGGTAGTAGGGCCAAGCAGGGCGATTGGCTGCATGTCTTTTGGTGAGGCGGACGAGAGTCAGCCGCAACATTGGACGAGAGTCGAATGCCGCCTTTCGCGCGGGGGCATGCCGACATGTGTCGTTTCCTTCTCCACCAAGATCTCCCCTCCCATCGGCTCATGCACGCGGGCCGTTGGCGTCTAGGTATTTGTCGGGAAATGGAGAGGCAGAGAGATGGTTGTGTCGCTGTGGAGTGAGTCGCTTGCGGGGGCGGTAGGCGCAGAAGAAGCTGTTGCCTTAATTCCCATGCACCAGGTCACATGGTTGCATATTCTCGTGACCACGGCAGGGCACCGGTCAAGACGACGCGGGACGCTTCAACTCCCCTGCAAACTCCCTTCACCAATCCCAGTGTGTTCACCAGAATTGTCGCAACGCCAAGCCCCACGCATGAGCTGCGCGGCCAACTGCAACATATCCCAGCACTAGAGGTTGCCAGCGACGTTGGGTACCGATGCTTCAACGCGGAGGAATGTCGTGCCACTACGTCCAAGCATCATCATATACCCTCTCCTGGTCATGGCCTTCACTTCTCGTCGTGCGCCTGTCGTGTCTCTCGAGAGTGCAAGTCAGCTCATATGCATCTACACTTGCATGGGGGTGTCGTACCTCTTCTCAGCATTTCGAACTTGTCCCAGATATATGGCAGCTCTCGTTCGATAGCCCAGCTCCCCTCGGTATCCCAGTATGAGACTGTCCGTATTTAGAAAGCCGACAGTTCGGTCCAGGATGCTTCTGCTAATCCCAAACGATGACTGAATAGGTTACCGTGGACAAGAAGACTTCCGCAGGCAATCATAGTCTTCGTCACAATCCCCCGACCTGGCTTTCCTGGGTTGAAGAAGGAGGGCGAATAGAGGCGACGAAGTCTTGTCCTGCCGTTGGAGTTCTCGGATGTCCTGTTCATCCTTGAAGCTAATGACGAAGGACGGGAGATTGGCCATGGCGAGAATGATTCAGCGAATATGCCGTAGGCGATACTGAGTGGTGATACGTACAACTTGCCTCTGGGGTTCGGCGAGTGAGTCGAATGTAAGCCTCGAATAACTGTTGAATCCCGGCAACGGTTAAGCGAGGAGCATTCTTGATGAGCGTCTGGATGAGGAATTAGGCGATGTGTTGATGTATCTGCATACGGCGATGCTACCATCACCACCACACGTTCTGACGCATATCAGCCTTCTCACATATGTCAAGGCCAACCAGCTTAGCCTGCCACGTGTCGAGACAGCGCTAGACCGAGCCGCCAAATAAGATGTGACATGCTTCGATCTGTATGAGCCCCTGAGCTCGGCGGTCGAGAGTATCCTGCATATTGGATGGTCGAGCTGAGCCTCCTCCGGAGACACCGCAGCCAGGTCGTCATCAAAACCTTCGACTCCTGCGAAAAAGAACTCGAGCTGGCGAACCACGAACCTCACCCAACAACTTGCCACAGGAATAGATTCAACTCTTCTTAACGCCGTCAATACGCTGATTCGAGAATTAAGAATGACACTACACGAAACCTCGTCTCCCCTCGAGCAACTTTTCCCCGCATCTCCCAAGAAATAACGTACTTTTGGTGTTCCGAAAGACCAAACGCCTGAAGACCGGCTCACCCGTCGAGGTGGCCCTCGTCCGGGGTATCTTCTGGGAGGCCGGTGGCGGGACGGACCGTAACTTGATGCGTAATGCAGTTCGGGCACCGGCTGATGCCGCAGTAGGGGCACGGGTCGACGGCGACCTTCATGCCTCCATGTCCACAGCAACACTAGAGAAGAGAAGGGGGGTGAAGTAAGCATATGTATGGCACGGCGGGTGGATGTTTATGGATCTGGCACGTACACAAACCCAGACCCATACCGCTTTCCTCCGTGGCTTCAGCTGTTGAATGGGAGGCAGACATGACGGGGGTGGAACTATGAAGCGGGCGTCAGCTCTGGTGGTGTGTCGGGAAAAGGGAGGCTTCTCTCTCTCACGGGAATCTCGAGAAGGTTGACCTCCTCCTCCAGTGGAGCGGCCAGGGGCGTCGAGGCAGCCGGCGTCGTCGTCGTCGGGCTCGATGTCCTCAAATCGAAGAATCCAGTGGCCTTGACATCTCCTTGGGGGCGGCTCTGACTGCGGCATCCTGCGCTGCAAGGCGAGGCGGCCAATCCACGGTCAGTCTTGTCAAGAGTGCATGGGAAATAGGGTCGGTTTAGGGGGGCGAGGCAACCAACCTAATGAAGCTCGCCACTCTGGCCTCAAAATCCAAGGCGATCACACAGCAATTGGCGTTCGAATCGGGCTGCCTGATCGAGGCATCCGTCAATATCATGCACACGCAGAATGTGCAAAGATTTTCGGACGGGATTTTTTTTGATCGTCTGAGATTGTGGGCAGCGGGCAGCTTGGTTCCCCCAAGCAAAGCAGCAAGGGCTTTTCTTTTCTGAGAGGCAACTATCGGTGAGGACACGCTGAGGAGCAACTAAGGTATGCACGCTCGTCTAACGCTGTTTGTCTCACGGGTAGAGGTACTACGGTACGACCAGCATTCTTCAATTGGGAACGGTGCAAGTATAATAAGCCACGTCCCCTGGAGCCGGCGAGTCGAGAAGTCGAGGCTCGAGCGTGACATAATTAATTGATGTTGCGTGCAGATGCCGTGTCATCGGGGCGTCCCCCAGCAATCTCGTGGCCGGTGTCGCTAATTTAGCCACCAGGTCAACCCAGGGACATGGAAATGAGAGTTGCTGCTGCGCCTTGTGTTGGCCGTGGCAGTGGCTTGCTATGGCAAATTATTTGTTTGTTCTCATGTTCCACCCCACCATGACGAGAAATGCAATTTGAATTGCAATTGATTGGCAATGAAGGGAGGCAGGAACAAAGGGTTGAAGGTGAAAGGGAAGGAAGACTCGGGGGACGTGCCTTCCTCGGCGGCTGGAGCTGAGGTCCTGCAGTCAGTACAGGTAAGTAGTACTTACCTGCACGGAGCGTGTTCCTTACACCGATAAGTTCGTCCCTCATCCATCCCCCATCATCCAACATCCATGAACGCACCTCAACCGCTGCCCTCGCACGGCGACCCCGGAAGCATCTTCGTGCTCTCATCATCGGTTAGTTACAAGTGGTCATGTGGACGACTCCGTTGACGTATTTGTAGGAAGGGAGATGTCGTGTGTTTCTGCTGTGAGGGCTCGGTCACGATTGTTCCCTGTTTATCGACTCGCCTTCCCTCGAGTTCGTGATACCTCTCTGCCCTTCTCCGCCTTTGCCCGCCCTCTCACGGGCTTTTCCTTCCCGCTCGCATCTCGTGCCACCGAGAACAAGGGCTAGCCGGCATGCGCCGGCTTGTTAACATGAGACTTCGGACGTCCAAGCCCGCAAAGCCAACCAACATGATCTCATAGCGAGACGACGCCCTTCAATTGACCCTCGGAAGCAACACGTACATTTCCAATGGCAGAGCTGACGCCCTCACGAGATTAGAAAAAGGGCCCCCAAATAACGACTGCCAAAAAAAGTGCAATTCTAATACCGCCCCCAAATGTTACACGTGACTATGGAGGTGAGATAACCCATAGGGAAACACATCCCACTCCCACAAGCGCCACCTTGCCTCACCACACCTCAAAAAAGCCAACGGAGAGCATCGAGTGCTGATCAGCTTGCCCGGATTCCAGAACTTCCCCTCCCGGTATGTTGGGTGTGTTGGTGAGACCGATTTCTACGGGAATCGGACATCCGGCCATTGCCGTTCGAGCGTGACCTCTCCCGTGTCCCAACCATTGCAAAGCACGGAATAACATTGGCTGGCCACCAAAATGACTTCAGCCCATGCCCATTTCGATGTCAAACTGATGTCATAACCAACTTACCAATTCCCCCTTTCCCGTCCGTCCGTCCTTCCGCTGTTCGGCGGACGCTATCTAGACAGTTCACCGTTGTGCTCTCCTAGATCCGGCCTAAACCTCGTCTGGCGACACACTCAAGGGCCCCTTCACCGACAAAACTGACCGAGGTCAAGTAGTCTACATTTCGAATCACACAATGCCGACCTCGACATCAGGAGCTCTCTCGGCGTTGCCCTTCCTCGCCTGATGCCCGAGCCTTCCGCCAGGTTGATACTTCCCAAACCCCTTCCTAGTGGTCTAATCAGACTTTTTGTAAGAAGCGTCTTTCAACCGAAACAAGAGGGGAAAATCCATCACGTCTCATGACATCGGTCCCCCGGGGATAGCGCAACGCAAGGGGGTCGATCAGCCTCATTAATAACAAGCGCCCTGTCTCACCGCCTCCTCTGACATCCGATTTGTTAACTTGGACGCTGCATACGCTCCAACGCTCAACAGTCAAAGCGACTGGGGGGTTGGGTTTTAGCTTGTTGAGCTCCCCAAGAAGCAGAGAGCGTGCAATGCCTCGTCATAGCGAGAAGGGAAGAGTCTTCGTCTTATTGCTATGCTCTTGAGCTCTGGTTGGATGGCCTGCTCGAGTTACCTCCAAATCATAATACGCTGCGCTGCCAGAGGCTCTAATTCTATTGTTCCAAGTTTCCCATCGAATTCATTATCACGGCGCCCCAATCCAAATCTCCATCAAACCAGAGCGACGGGTCGACCCCTTGCAGCATGTCGCTTGTCCAAGGCATGGATGTGTTCCAGTTGTTGGTAGTCGCTTGCATTGGATCTGCAGGCAGCCCCCCGTCGGTAAATATGGGCTCCGAGCCAGCCATGCTCGACGTCCCGGTATCGGCTTCCTCGCTGTCATCCATGGCCGCGTCCTGCACGTCGTCGTCGTCGTCGTCGTCGTCGTCGCCGCCGATCCTGAGCGCCTCCGTCCTGGCGGCCACAATCTCGGCCCAGCGCTCCAGCTTGGCCCGCGTGATGCGCACCTTGACGGCGCTCATGCTCCAGACGGTGTGGTCCAGCGCCCCGGGCTCCATGGCGCCGACTTGGAAGGTCGCGTTGGCCTCTTCGAACCGCGAGCATATGTCGGTGAGGATGCCCGAGACGTCCAGCGTGAGGCCCGGCTGGTTTTGTATCTGCGTGCGGAGCTCCGCCACGGCCGTGGGCAGTCGGGGATCCGTCCCTTCTCGTAGGACAATCTGATTGTACTCTTGGGGGTCTTTGCCCCGGGTGCTCGGGCTCGGTTCGGACGGCGTTGGCCTCGTCGAGGCCACGCTCGTTGCGTAGTCTGAGTCGTTCCTGAAGAGGTTGACGTTGGGGTTGTTGGCGCTCGTATCACGGGGCATGGGCGTCCCGGGGACGTTCAAGGTGATTGGGGCAGTAAACTTGGCCCATCGACCGAGCATGGTGATGCCATAGACCAATTGGGCGGCAATGGGTGTTGTCTGACGATAGTACTCGGACACGGGGATGAGGAACCAGTTATCCCAGAACTGCTTGAGCGCATTCCGCGACTGGTAAAAGATGTCGAGGGCAGATGCGGCTCCCAGCGTCGGAGAGGTGAGAGACTCGGAGATGGAAATGATCTTGGGGGCGTCCAGGATGGGGGGCTCGTAGAGGCGGAGAGCTGCCGTGTTGAGAAAGGCATTGATGATGCCTGGAACAAGGGTTAGCACAAAACCGCCCTGCACGCAACCCCAGGGGCTCAACTGCTCACGATCGTTTCTCAACTGCGCCGGCAGCCCGTTGCGTATGCGGTCGAGCTCCGCCTGGAAGGCCGAGACGTAGGCCGACATGGGCGCCGTGGGAACGCCGACGACGTCTTCGGCCGGGCTGTCGGGCGAGTTGAGCTGGGAGATGCGCTCGGTCAGGTGCTGGATGCGAACGAGGAAGACGAGGTTCACGTCCGTCGTGTGCTCTTCCTCGGACTCGAGCGTCGTCAGGCACTCCTGCATGTACTTTGTGTACCTCATGGACTCGGTGCGTCCAAAGCCCAACGACATTCTATTACACCACCCCCCCCGTCAGTCACGATGCTTTCAAAAACTCGTTCACAGCGCGGGGAGTTTCTCACGAGGAGGACAGGAACCAGGCTCCCAGAAGCACTCGCCGCTCTTCGTTGGTTCTCTTTTCGGGGGTAAACGGCTTCACCACCATCAGGTTCGTCCGCTCGAGGAGGTTGGGGCTCCGGTTGAAGCCCAGCTCGCCGACCAGGGTCACGGCCATGGAGATGAGGTTGTTCAGCTGGGCGTGCATGAAGCAGTGGTACTGGTACCACGCCGCGATGACGAGGATGCCCATCAAGAGGTCCATGGACCGTTCCGAGCGGATCAGCATGAAGTCGGCAATGTGGCGCATCAGGTAGTACATCTGCGCCCGCATCGACCGCAGGCTCCGGAACGACGTCACCATTCGGATGGCCGACATGAGAAAGGGCCTGGTGGCTTTGAGCTTGGCTGCCGTGACGCCGGCGGGGACCACGACAAACGGGTGGAGGTCCTGCAGTTCGTTTCGGTATATGTCGAGGAGGACATCGTCGGAAGCCGGCGGCGGCGGCGCGTCGCCGCTCGCCGGGCGACATATACACGACGGAGGAGCATACGAGTTGTACGTCTCCGGGATGGCCCAGGGGCTGTTGCTGGCAGCGAAGGAGTCGTGAGGGCGTTTGGACGGGTTCTGCTGGTCGGTAAAGGCAGGGTCGGCCTCGGAGGGAATGCAGGTGGTGTCGAGGGCAAGATCGGCATTTGTCAACCCCCCCGACGCCTTGAGCAGGTTCACGAGCCCATTGAGTCTCTGCTCAATCTGCGTCGTCCTCCTGTCGGGGCATGGTCAGCACTTGTTGCGATGTCTCGGCAGTATCATGACAACCCCTGTGGGCTTTCCTGCACGCATGGGCACCGCTTGGCGACTTTGGACAGTCAAGGGAATTTCCTTACGATGGTCTCGGCTGTCGCTTTTTCCGCGGACGATGAATCTGCTCCGAGCAGCTCTTCACGAGCCTCTCGCACCTGTCTTCGTTAGCCCACGCAATGCCCGCGGCTGAGACGCGTCGAGCTGCATCATGAGAAGTGTCTCCGGTACAGCCGACGGGCTTACACCTGGGACCCGGCAGCTCCGGGGCCGATGTCCCCTATTTTCCCCAGTACCTGTTTCTTTCTTCTTCTCTCCTGTGCAAGAAAAAAAAAAGACAAAAAAAAAAAGACTCGTGCTCCGCGTGCTCACCTGTCGCACTTTGCCCCCGAGGCCGTGTTGGACCTGATGCACTTGGCCTTGGCCACGGAGCACTGCTGACATGCGGCGCCCCATCTGGCCGTCGCTGGCTTTGGCCGGTCGGGAGTCGACATGATGTAATATGCGGCCGAGACCGGATGGAGAGAGACGAGGCAAAGAGCTGGCTGGCCGGGCCCGAAGAAGAAGGGACTCAAGTCCAACGGCGTTTATCGGCCACGATTTGCTGCCGTGATCTTTAAGAACGAGTCCTCCGGCATGTTGCCAACCGGACTTTTCCCCAAAGTCCGCACCCTCGTCCGCAGCGTCGTTTTGCACGGGGGCTGTGTTGGGGAGACGCGCTGTGATTGGCTGGACGAGCCACACGTTGCGAGGCTGAGGCCAGGCTTCAATGCGTCTTGCCCACTTGGGGCCGCCGGAGTCTCTGCAGAGGATGAAAAGGCCGTTCAGACGACGCTCAAGTACGTACGCTGCACACCAAACGCCTTGAAGGATGCCTATCTGCGGAATACGACCTATACGATTCACTACAGGTAGTCACGGCTCAGCTAGTGTTGCCCAAACAAAGTAATAGATTGCGCACTCGAACAAAAAGAAGCCTCCCACTGTCGAGGCACCTAGGTAATTCAAGCTCCGTGCCTAAAGACGCCCGTATCAATACACCATTATGGTACATGCCGTTCCGTGGTCCATTGTAATGCCAGAGACCCATCGGCCGACTTATACGCTTCCAACATTCTATTCCGCCTCCCCGAAATGCCATGCCACCCGCACCATTTACTTGGATCTGGAAACACCAGCCCCGATGACTCCGGGCAGCTTCTCCTCGCCGACGCTGAAGAGCATGCCGATGCTGAGGGACAGGACTCCGACCATGACAATCGTGAAGCCGGCAAACAGCCAGAACTGGACACTGATGTCCTCCTTTGAGCATGCGGGACCAGCCCAGTGGACGACGCTGCCATTGTTGACAATGGTGCTGAGACAGTGACAGGTGTAGCAAGTCTCCTTTCCGTCGGTGCCATCCACCTTGGCATACTTGTTCAGGCAAGTACCGCGGCTGGAGCAGTTTCCAGTCCCAGTGATGCAGCTCTCCTTGTCGTCGAAGCAAGAGGGAATCACGCCCTTGGACGTGAAGAAAGCAGGGACGCTCGAAGCGACGGAAGTGGGCGCGTCTTTCTCAATGGTGTCGTCGGCGGAGATGATGGATTCGATCTGTCGGCGTCGGAGTTCTTGCGACTTGTCGGACCATCGGTTGGGGCTTGTCGACTTGCTAGGGGGCAGAAGAACCAAGGTAGTCTCGATTTCGCCAGCCTTGGCGAACCTTGAAAGCTTCGCAATGTTATCGGCAACAGTGTTGAGAACCTTGGAGTCCTGCTCACGCGTTAGTAAGCCAATGACAAAGTGGAAGCGCGATGCGCACCTTTGAAACATCGTATTTGGCGACGGCAGCATCACCACTCCAACAGCTCTTCTGAAGGTTGATGACCTGGTCAAGAGAGCAAGCGTGCTCGTTTGTGATCCCGACGTTGTAAAAGTCGTTTTTCACCAGGTTGTTGTGCGCTGCCGACGAGGGGGGGTTAGGGATGCTGAATGCAGGTTGCATGTCCAAGGCAGCATCCAACTCTTTGATCTGAGCATCCGTCATCCCCTCCAACATGACCACCAGCTGGCCTGGAGACGCGGACGTCTTCTCGCCGAACAATTCCAATGGCTTCTTTCCAAACTTGTTGATGAGGGACACGAATTCCTCGGGGCTGGCGTTGTCAGGAACATCGCGGAATGATGGACCCCTGCCGTTGGTGTCGAGGCGCTGGAGGAGGATCAAGCGGGCGAGACTAGGGGAAACGGTCGAGGACGCGAACTCGGACGACGTCGGCAGGATGTAGACCTGGGCGGCTTGCTGAGCGGCAGCAGCGAAGCTGGCGAGGGCTGCGCTGAGCCCAATGGTGAGCTTCATTTTGGGCGGAATATGGTGAAGCTTGGGTTGTTGGCGAGATCAGTCTGAGATACGGTACCTTAGCTCGGGGACGTCGCAAGCTCCAGGCGACGAGACGTGTCGGGATTCGCGGCTCCAGTTGTTCCGTCATACAGTGCGCGGAGCCGGTCGCCTTCGTAGTTTAGCACGGCCCACTCCCGCCGTCGCAGGTCGAAACCACCAGGCCAGATGGAAAGAGACATCGCCAGTCACGACTCAGGTCGCCACATCACAATGCTTCTCTTACCGTAACATCATCTTTGGCACTTTCAGGGCTACTTTCTTACTTTTTAGTTCTTTTCTTCTTCATCACTCGGTCCGGTGGCCCTCCTCAAACCCGTCATGTTGGCCCGGCAGGTTGCCTTGCGACGGGCGACACTCTCAACGGCCCTCTCCCCGATCCCGACCCAAAGACTTCTCAGTCGACCGATTCGCCCTATGACGAGACAATTATCATTACTCCCATGGCGTCGTCAAACTCCTTCATCCGGTCTCCCCGTCTATTTCCCTCGGACGACTATCCAGAGTCGACCCTATGGCCGAAGCCTCCGGCGACGAATAGGGTGAGCCGCGCAACCCCGCCATGCATATCGATGCAATTCGCTAACCAATCCATTCAGGCGAGCCCTCTTCACGACAATTGTGCTCTATACTTGCTGGCAGATCTTCGCGACCGTCGTTTTCGATCCTCTACTCGACTGGGCCGACGCGGAATGGGATGCGATGTCGGATAAAGAGAAGGAGGAGATGGAGAACATGGCCGAGGAGGACGAGCCACTTCTCTTCCTCCCGTTCCCATTCACCACGAAAGAGATCAAACAACCGCCCTATCGTGGGTCCGACCCGGAGTGGGAGATGTTTGTCAAGGTTAACCAAGACACAAAGCTCCAGAAACAGATCAAGTGTGAGTAATTCCCGGGCAATATGTGATGGTCTTCTAAAGCAAGCCAGTCGGGTTGGCCGATGAGATCAAGCGAGGGGTTGAGAAGAACCCGGCCTTTGTTCGACTTCTGGGGGGCGGCACAATCAAAGTACGAAAGATTTGGCTGGATATTCTCTATCCGCCTGCACCACCCCCACGGCATTATGTTTCTGGGTAAGCATATCGATATACACCTCTCTACACCAGCTAACACGGCCCAGTTTCATTGTCGACGAAGAGGGCATCTTCTGGGGTGATCGGCCCATCGACTCGGCGGCAGCGGGCCATTTAGACAAGGCGATATATCCCAAGGCGGTGGCGTTGACAGCATGGACCTTTATCAGCTTCCTTTGCAAACAGACCATGCAAGATGTTTCCAAAGCGTTGGGACTCAGCGGCTCCAACACCCCCGAGGCAACCTGGCAGAACGTGACGTTGGACCGCCTCGGGGAGCATTCGGGCGGGCTCGGGAACACCGGCAAGCAGACCGTACGGATCCTCGGGCAATCGGAAAGGCCGCCTCAAGGGCAGCTCCCCACGGGCAGCGGCGACCTCATCGGCACGCTGTTTGGTGGCGAGACGCAGCTCGACCCTCGCGTCCTCGCCGCCATCCAGGCCGCCTCGCTCACCTTTGCTCGAAACTGGAAGCCGACCAAGACGCCCCCCAACCGAGGATGCATCAGGGTAGACGGCGTGGTCGAGCTCAAGGGACAGTCCGCCTTCATGGCCGTCTACGTCCTCGGATGGTACGACCCGAAGCTGAAAAAGTTCATGGGCATTCAGACCGGGTTGAAGCACCTGGTCCAGCACAAGCAACGACCGGCTCCTGGCTGACGAAGCCGTGGGTCGGTGTAAACCAAATTTAGCGGGACTGTTGAGTGGCATCGGAAGGGGTTCGCATGGCTTTGCGCGGCGCTTGGAAGCGGGTTCTGCTTGAGATACCATAGAACTCCAGGATATCACAACTTCATTTATTGGTCTCAAGCTCGATTAGCGGGGCAAAGTCGCTTCCATGAAAAGAAAACAAGTTGTATTCTGGGTCTATATAGTTACCTGGGTATTCTTCAACATTCAGGGCAGCGAATAGCCTGAGCCAAAAGCTTGCTCCTTGACGAGAGAATGGTAAGCCAAAGACAGCGCTGCTTTGAGATTCAGGAAACGACAGAAACATGCCATGTACGGATACTCCCATCCAATCGTTCAGAAATGACCTCCACCGCCCGCAGCACTGATACAAGCCCGCACCAGCCCATCCGGCCCGTCCCTCCGTAGTGTGATAGTCATAGCCCGCGGCCAAAGAAACGCCAAGCCCATTCTCCCTTGTTCCCCTTCCAATGGTGACTAGGGCCTCAGCACGTTGATGAAGATGGTGAAGATTTCGAGCTCAACCTCTGGGCCGCCTGGGACGCGTTCGCCTCGGGGGAGCGCAGCAATGAGGTGTGTCTCGACAACGTTCACGCCAGAGTGCAGAATGACCTCGAAGGCGCGTTCCTCGCTCATCTGACCGGGTGCAAGTTGATGCAAGGGCTTAACAGGCTGCTTATCGACCACGGTCCAGAGGCTGTATTGCCTTGCGCGTAACATTTCAGGGAGCTGGGTGATGACGAAAATGCGATTGAGATGCGCGGGTAGGTTCACCGTCGCTGATTGGACCATCTCGACTGGGTGAGGCAGGACAGTCGCGACATTGGGGTTCTGCGCTTGAAGGCCAGGATGGAGCTGTATTCTCACCCTGGATATGAGAGCATCATTTAGAGCTGCGCTCAATTAGCAGGTGATAAGACTTGGGCGATACTCAATAGACTTACTCTTCCCCGGGCTGCGGAGTCGTTTTTGCTCCAACAAGCCATTAGCCAGCGCAGCCTGCTGGGCAATTTGAAGGGGAGTCTGTTGCGGAGCTGGGGGCAAGCTCATTGCAGGCGGAGCTTGCTCTGAAGTCGTGCTGCCAGGACGAGCATCAACAGCTGGAGAGGCAGTTGCGGCGTCCTCTGCTTTGGGATTCGTCGGGCTGGGGGAAGGTACTGCAGAGAGACTGCTCGCCTTGTCTGGTTCGACCTGAGCGGGCTGCGCTGGTGTTGAGTTGCGAGTTCCATTAACAGCTTGTCCATTCGTCGGCGTATCCGTGGCTTGGTTGGCTGGTGCCGCTGCTGGTGACTCTCCAGGCCCTCCCCGGCCGCCTACATGAATAGTGATTTTCTTGGGAGTTGCCTCGGCTGCTTGTCCAACCTTGAGCTTGATCTTAGGCTGGAAAGGTTCCTGCACGGCAGCTTGAGCCTTCTTGAGTTCCTTGCGGAATAAAGCCTATGCGAGTTAGAACAAGTCGAATTCAACATGCGTTAAAATACGGACCTCGAGTTCGTGTGCCATGGCATAGATTTCGCTCCCTTCTTCATTGTAGAAGAAGGCATTTGTCCAGAGAAGTTTCGATTTCTCCTCGAATGCATTCCAAGTTTTGAAATCGCTGTTGCCGGAAACGTCGCCGCGTCCGTGGACGCCTTTGACCATCTTCTGCAGCTTCTTGATTGAGAGTGGATCGGTGATGACTTTGAAATAATCCTTCAATGATCGAGGCGGAAGGTTGATGAACGGTTCAAAGTACGCATCCTCGTATCTAAAGGCGGTAAGTAGCATTCCAAACAAGGGAGAGGTCCATCTTACTCTGGCTCTTGGTGTCTAAGAAGCTCTTCGACAATCTTCTCTTGGGCTTGTTGGAAGGTCAAGCCGGTATATGGAACATCCTCGTATTGGTGATCGGGACGAGCAGATGTTGGCTTTGGGCTTCCCTGGAGTTTGGCAGCAGAGGCCGCACGAGTCGGACGGCTGGAGGCTCGACCCGCTGGGCGACCGGGGCGGCGACCTGGGGGGCGGCCCGGAGGGCGGCCTGGGGGACGACCTGGGCCTCGTCGCTTGAGTATGATAGATCGCTTCTTGGAGGCAGGTTCTTCTTCCTCTTCCTCTTCTTCCTCGTCCTCCTCTTCCTCCTCCTCCTCCTGTTCCTCTCCCTGGTCCTGGGTCTGCTCTACCTCCTCTTCTTCTTGCTGAGGCTCATCCTCATCTCCTTCCTTGGCATCTTCCTCAGCTTCGTCCTTGGCAGCGTATTTGGCAACATCTTTGGCGACATCCTCGGTGGCATCCTTGGTTCTTGGCTCGCCTTGCCCTTCGGTCTCTTCCCCTTCTGCGTCTTCGTCCTCGTCCTCCTCTGAGTCTGGCGGGAGGGGTGTTGGCTGGGCTGTATAGTTACGCCTTTGGTGATAGGCTGGATTATTTTTCGTCATGTAGTTGCTCAATGCCTTGCGGACCCTTTCGGCATCGTCGTAGATCGTGGACGATCGAGGGTAAAAATCCTTGGCGTTCGCGATCATGCGTTTCACGTAGCTCTCCAGCTCGGCAAGGTTTTCGAATTCGCCCTTGTCCAACTTCGCCTCGATGGTCGCTAGCGAGATGGGCATGCGTGTTTTCTTGTAGTAGTCTTCATGGCCCCTGCGAGGAGGGAGTTCTTCAAAGGTTTTGGAGACGAGACGGCCACTGGAAGAGAAGAAGTCAATACAAGAGCTGAAGTGATCAAGTTCCGTATCAGGTTACCTCTTATCAGCGGTACGCCGAATATGTTCGAGGAAGCCATGGCCGTATGTTGTCGTCGACTCGGAGGTCTCGCCTTTGGCCAAGTCAAAGTCCTATGGAAAGGTGGTTAGTTGAGGGTACTTGGGTCGGTACCAATTCGTGATTGAAGACGTAGCAAAGTCGCGCATTTGTGGCTGGGCATGGGGACATTGCGCTGAGAGTCCTACACGATGCCTTTGTAAACCAGCACGGGATGGACTTACAGATAGTTTGCGACGCTTGTTGGCACGATCGTCGGATTCTACCGACGCAGCCCCGTTCGCCTTGCGCTTCGAGTCCATTGTGGGTGTCCTGGCTAGAGTCGCGGAGACGGGCGCATCACGAGCCTACGCCGAGCACTGCTGGTAATTCGGTCGTTGGAGCACAATGGCTTCGCGCAGATGGCGGCCTCAAGGCGGTTGCGACGGTCAATGAGTGGATTTGACGCGTGCTGGCCCAATGGTCGCGTCAAATGGACCAAGTCGTCGGGGAGGGGGTTGAGACGGAGGCGGACAATCGTGGGTGGTTTCGGGGCATGAAGCAGGCTGAAATGGAGGGCTATGATGTTTGAATATCTGCGAAAAGAGTTGAAGGCCTCTTGCACCTGTTTTTCGAGGCGCGAAGGGTGCCTTGGCTTCGAGGTTGGGGCAGTGAGGGTCGTTTTTGGCGGTTTGCACTGCAACGAGTGGTGAGGTGGTACGGAGCACTTGAGAGGTACCCGCAAAATCCATGGGCCTCACTGCCGCTCTGAAGTCAAAGGTTGTGCCTGAAAACCACGCTAAGGCACCAAGGCAAACACCACCTGAGTCCCGAGTCGGGTCTGAATGAGGAAACGACTTCCATGGCAGCGCAAACATGCAGCACACGGCTCAAGAAGTAAGCAATTCGGGACAGAACGTCATGCTTCGTCAATCCAGTCCACGTCAATATATAACAATCAGCAAACGCAGGCTTGAGGGCAGTGGCATCTCCCAGTAAATGAGCTTGGACCCCGCCTCTTCTCCAACAATCCCGTCGGCCAAGGTCCGTTCCATATGACAAGCAAGCAAGCAGCTGGAGATCCAAGCCCATTTCACCCTTGTTGCCGCTTGCGTCTTCTATCGCTTCTCTACGGATACTGCATTCGAGAAATCGTTTGCTCGCAACGTCGAAGCTCATCCCTATTCGGACGCCCCAACCAATTCATCGAGGTCAAACACAACTGCTAATGCCTCCACCCCCTTGATATCCATGTGCGAATATTTGGGGCTTCTCCGTTGGAGCTCCCCAGCGGCATGGCCCAAGAGCTGGGGCTCGGCTGGCGCGTCTCCTTGTTAAAACCCCCACATTGACCTCATCCTCCAACTCGGACCCGGACCTGTGCGACATCTGCTTCCTTCATCGCCGTTCACACCTCACAGATATCGGGTCCCTTTACTACCATGGCGGACTCCAAGCCATTCAGTGACGTTTCGGACGATACCAAGGCGGCCGAAGGCCAGAAAGCCCCTCTCCGCCAGAACCTGCCCATCCGCAAGCTCCCCCTACCTCTTGAGCTTCCCATTCTCAAGCACCTCAACTCCAAGCGTGTCATTCTCGCTTCAGCGTCACCGCGGAGAAAGGCGCTACTACAACAAGTTTAAATGCCCTCCCCCATATGCCTCGTCTTCGTGCTCACACACCTCAGTTCGGCCTTACCAACCTCGAAATCACCCCTTCCACAAAACCCGAAGATCTCGATAAGTCGCTCTATGGACCCGACGAATATGTCGCCGCAACTTCCCGCCAGAAGTGCATCGATGTATACACCACCGCGTTGGAAACGAACCTTGCTTCCATTCCCGAACCACAGCTTGTGATTGCTGCCGATACCATCATCGTCACTCGCGACGGCCGCATCCTTGAAAAGCCACGAAGCGAAGCCGACCACATTCGCATGCTAAAGCACCTGCGAGATACGGAAGTGCATCGAGTTCTGACGGCCGTCACTGTGATGGCCCCCAGGGAAGATGCCAGGCATCCAGGATACGAACTGGCAAGCCACACAGAGGAAACCAAGGTCTATTTCTTAAGCGAATCTGAAGGCCTGCCAGACGACGTCATTGAGGCCTACGTCAAGACTCGTGAGGGAGCTGACAAGGCGGGCGGATACGGCATTCAGGGCATCGGGGGTATGCTGTTAGTCGAACGAATTGTCGGTGGTTTCGATAACGTGGTCGGGCTGCCGGTCCGACAGTGCATAGCACTCGCCGAGCAGGTCATCTTTAGGCAGGATGACGACGACGACGACGACGAGGAATGAGCCCGCCGACTTGCTTTTATGCGCAGTCAATTGGGGCCGACTCGGAAGGGGAAAGGCGTGGTTACAGGCGAAATCCTCTTGGATGTTCTTACCATCAAAAACATGGGACAATCTAGAAAGACCTATGATAGACTTGTCAGGTACAAGGCCACAGCTCATTGCCATGGCAGATCAGTCCAAAAAGTAAGACGCCAAGTGACAGCACTGAGCAATTGAACTCGGAAGCACATGTCTTACATTCTAGAAGCCGACATGAAAGGGAGCCCGACAGATGAATACGAAGGATCCTGACGCATGTACGCAATGCTCGAGACACTTCGAGACTCACAATGAGGACGTCACTGTCACATGTGGGAAGTGCGAAATGTGGTGGTGGATCAGAATGGAAGCAAGCTATTGCAGCAAAACAGTCCCATCCTGCAGTCCTGCCTGCCCCGGCTGGGTGGCGCTTGCACTTGCTCGATTGCTCCCGTCGCTGACACATGCAAGGACAGGGGTCCATATCACCGGACGGCGGACGCTGATTTGAATCTGGGGCATCATCCTTGCAACCAAGAAACCATCATTTTCATCTTATACGGAGTAAACAGAAACAAGTCTTGCAGCCAGCCGTCATTGTTAACCGGCCTCATGGACGAATAGAGTGAATTTTTTTGGGCTACCTTATCTCCCTTATCTCCTTTACCTCCTCAACCAGACACCATGTCGTCGGCTTCACCGAACACCACGTCCCCAGCCACCGCAGATGCCGCCGCAACACTAGCCGCAGACGACAAGCCGCGCCTCACTGAAGAAGAGAAGAAGCAGAACCATATTGCGTCTGGTACGTTTCCCCTCCAGGGCAACGCCGCGTTTGCGCTTCCGCGCGCTCGCGCAGTCGGGCACCGGGACGCGACCGAGGGCTAAGGCGTGCTCTCCAGAACAGAAGCGCAGGCAGGCTATCCGGGAGGGCTTCGACCGGCTTACCGAACTGGTTCCCGGGCTGGAAGGCCAGGCGCGTTCCGAGGGCCTCGTTCTCAAGCGCACGGTGGAGTTTATGCGCGAGAAGCTCGTCGAGCGTAAGGCCTTGATTGAGCGTATCGAGGGTGCAGGCGCCGAGGTCGATGACAAGTCGATGAAGAGGTGAGGTGTGGGCAGGTCAAGGCCTCCCGTCCATGGCCCGAGATTTCGCTCCATGCAACCACCGGCGCTGACCACGGCACAGAGGGCCGCATGGGTCAAGTCAAAAGCGACCGCGCGGTTGATTTCAGGGCATCGAGGGTGATTTGGGTATTTTTCAAGCGACACAGCGGGAATCTGTTTTGGGCGACGTCAGCCATGGTTGAGAATCGACGCAGTGCACCATGCGGCTCGCCCTTCCGCGACGCCAGCAGCGCAAGGTCAGGTACAAAACATGACGACGAGAGGATAATGTGCTTCTGGAGATGCGAGGATAGGCAAGAGGCCGCGGTGGGAGGGGACTTGTGTCTATAGCTCTATGCCGCTACTCAAGATAATGCCAGCAAGCTTATTGCATGTCTACGCAAATGTATCTACCATGGTGCGGAAGCGGTCACGTAACTCCTCTGGAGCTATGCGCTCCTTTCCCAACCCAACCTGCTTATTCTTTACGTCCTCGTCTCCAACCACCAGTATCTGGCCGTACCCATTCTTGCGCGCTTCCCTGATCTTCGCACCGAGTGATCTCGCCGTAGCATCCACGTCCACGGCCAGTCCAGTCGGTCGCAGCACTTCGCCGCCCTGCTCAGGAAGAATGCCGGCCTCGAGCTGCTCGTATATCTTCCTGTTTTGGCCGACCAAAACATCGCGCACCTTCTCGGTCCAGTCCAGCACCGGCTTAGATGTGTTGACCGTGAGGATGATGGCCTGGCGCGGGTTCAGCCAAAAGGGCCACTTGCCGTCGTACTTTTCGATGAGGAGGGCCAAGAGCCGCTCCACGGACCCGAGCACGGCGCGGTGGATCATGACGGGCCGCACGGGGCCGTATTCTGCCAGGAGGGTCGGGTCGTCGGTGGTCTCGCCGCGGGCTTCGTACTCCGGGGCAGGGGCCTGGTACTCGAGCTCGAAGCGCTTGGGAAGCTGGAAGTCGAGCTGGACGGTGGCCGTCTGGTGTTCCTTGCCGTCCGAGTCCTTCAAGATGATGTCGATCTTGGGGCCGTAGAAGGCTCCGTCGCCTTCCTTGACGCCCCATTCCATGCCCGATGCTTCGAGGGCTCGCCTCAGGGCGCTCTCGGCCCGATCCCACTCGTCCTCGGTGCCAATGTAGTGGTCCTTTGGCCGCGTGGACAGGGCCAAGCGGTAGCTCACGCCGAAGCGCAAGACGGTGTAGACGACCTTGACAAAATCCAGCGTCTTTTTGATTTCATCCTCGACCTGGCTCGGTCGGCAGAAGATGTGTCCGTCGTCTTGGTGGAAGCGCCGCACTCGAGTCAACCCGCTCAGGGAACCGGACGTCTCGTTTCGGTGAAGGGGGCTGAAGTCAGCGTAGCGGATGGGGAGGTCGCGGTAGCTGTGTCGTTTTGATGCGAAAATCAGGCAGTGGCCGGGGCAGTTCATGGGTTTCAAGCCATAATCGCCTTCTTCCTCCCCCTCTGACTTTGCCTGGTCTCCTTCGCAGCAGCCTGCATGGCTTGCGTCGTGGTCTGGCACGTTCCCCGTCACCGAGTACATGTCCTCGGCATAGTTTTGCAGATGGCCAGACTTTGCCCAAAGGGACTTTTTGTAAATGGTCGGGGTGATTACTTCCTCGAAGCCATATCGCACGTATTGCTTCCGCAGGAAATCGACGAGTCGGTTAAAGATCCTGGCACCGTTCGGGAGGAAGATTGGTGAGCCGGGGCTGTAGAGGGAGTTGATGAAGAGTTCCTGCTGGAGGCCGAGCTTGCGATGATCAGGCGGTTCGCGCTGGTCAGGCTTCTGAGAGTACAGGCGCCGTCGAGAAAGACAGGCCGGACATGTCCATTGTCTCTTGAGCAAGGCCGGGACGAGGGACCTTGAGTTTCGGGGTCGTATCATGTCCAATTCGGAAAGCAATTGCGCGTTGTGCCAGAGGCGACGTCCGAAGATCGAACCAAGTGACATCAAAAAGTCGCAAACAAAGACTGTCTCGGCCCCGAAGCTGGTTTCCACATATGGTCTAGCGTCCAAGCGCTGGAGGCCCGGGTTGCAGGGGTCGCTCCGCTGGAGAAATCCAACCAGAGCGGGCAACCAGCAGCATGAATAAATGAACCCCGCCGGTATGAGGATGGAGCGAAGAGTTGGAGAAGGGTAGAGATTAGGATATGGACTAATTTAATATGGAAGTGGAGGTTGATCATTATATTAAGGTGCTTCTTCGATCTCCTCCAGTCTTACTCAGACATGTTGGACAACCCTCAACGCAGCCTGGGATAGTCTAATTCTCCGACGGCTTTGTTTGTGAAACAACTTCATAGGCCAGCTCACGATTCCACCTTCTATTTCTAATCCCGAGAAATATATTGCGCTCGAAGATGGAAATAGATCAAGCATGCGCCATGATTGGACAGATTCGAATACGAGACTCTTCTCGCCTACCTCCCTACCCTTGCTTGATCTATTAAAACCTATCACCACAACCGAGGACCATGGAGGCCCACGAGTTCTTGGCCCGGGGGAAACGTGCACCCTGCAGCCTTGCAGAAGTGCCCTGGCGGCCTCAGCTGGCCCGGTGTTACGTCGCCAACTTTGCAGTCCACTGTCACGGGAGATTTAAAGCCAGAGGGCATCTTCTGAAAGATGGTCTTTCCAACTCAGGCAAGCCTTGATTGTTTCTCTTCACTTACAGTCTTCCCTTTGTTCACCGGCGGAGGTGACCAAAGCTCGTATTACCCCTCCATTCGAACCCCCAGAACCCCACCACAGCGATACCGAATTCACTTGGGTTCACTTCCGTCCCCAGCCTACCTTTATTCACCTTCCTCCCCACCTCACTTCGCTCCGCGCCTCTCGTACTTCGTACACTCGGGTCACCGCGACTTCGCCGTCCGCCGCCGAAGCCCTCGTGTCGCCGGCTTCACCGTCGTAATCCCCGCCGCCCCCTCTGGACGGCAACGGCACCCCGCCAACCATGAGCTTCGCCATCGAGGTTCCCGGCGAGGCGAACCCGCTGACGCTGCAGTCGCTCGCCCAGGCTCTCCAGTCCGCCACTTCGTCCGACTTTGCCCAGCGTCAGACGGCCGGCCAGCAGCTCACCACCTGGGAACTCCATCCGGGCTACTATTCCTCGCTGCAGGTTCGTTCGCCGTCCTCTGCGCCACCTGTCTTGGCTCTGTGCTAACGCGAACTACAGGCCATCTACCTCGATAAGTCTCTCCCCGTTGACATCCGGTTTCTCGCCGTCATCCAACTCAAGAACGGCATCGATCGATATTGGCGGCTCTATGCATCAGTCAAGAACAGCATCAAGCCGGACGAAAAGGCCGTCATCCGCCAACGACTGTTCCAGGGCACCATCGACGAGGAGGAGTCCAACTTGGGTTTGCACAACGCTCTGGTAGTGGCAAAGGTCATTAGAATCGACTATCCGAAGGAATGGCCCGACGCCTTGGGAAACCTCATCGAGCTGCTCCGATCCTCTCGACACGGTCATCCCCGGCATCTTCAAGGCGTCCTGCAGATTCTGCTTCGAGTCGTCAAGGAACTCGGCACCGCAAGGCTAAGGAAGTCTCAGACTGCTTTGCAATCCGTCACCCCCGAGATCGTCCACGGCCTCACCGAAATCTATGCAGAAAAGTCGACAGCATGGGTGGCGTTTCTAAATGGGGGACAAGGGAACAGCAACGAAGCAGACATGGCCATGCTGAATAGTCTGCTGTCCCTAAAGATCCTTCGACGGCTCGTCAGCATGGGCTACGAGAAGCCCCATGCGGACAAGACGGTCGAGCAGTTTTGGACCATGTCTCAAAATCAGTTCGGCCAGCTCCTCAACTTTGTCAGCAACGATGCAGTGCCGGCCGCGTACCAAGACGTCGTGGGCAAGCATCTCTTGCAATTTGCCAAGCTTCACATCGACATCTCGGATAGCCACCCCGCCAGCTTTGCCGTTCTACCCAACTCCCTTGCCCTGGTTCACGCATATTGGGATCTCGTGGCCAAGTTTGCCGAGGTCTTTGACAAGTCGGGCGGCATTCGACAAGGCTCGGGGGAGGCAGGCACCGCAAAGTCAAAGGTGGAAGGCCCTCTTCTGGAGAGGCTTGCGCTAAAGGGACTTCTTCTTCTCAGAGCATGCGTCAGGATTGCTTTCCAGCCTGTGCAATCGTTCAAGTACCGAAGCCCAGAAACAAAGGTGGAACAGGAGCAAGCCAGGGAACTTATCAAGACACAGTTGTTCAAGCCCGACCTCGTCATCCAAATTGTCAATTCCATCATCACTCATCTCTTCGTGTTCCGAAAGGCAGATTTGGAGGCCTGGGAGGAGGACCCAGAAGAGTGGGAGCAACAAGAACAGAGCGAAGGGAACGCGTACGAGTGGGAGGTACGCCCATGTGCCGAGAAGTTGTTTCTGGACCTTCTCACAAACTTCAAAGACTTGTTGATCCCCCCTTTGCTATCGTACTTCCAGACCGCCCAGTCTGCGCAAGCCGATATCGCGACCAAGGAAGCCGTGTATACGGCCCTGGGCCTCTCCGCAGCTCACGTCTGCAATGTCTTTGACTTTGATGCCATTCTCTCCTCTACCATTGTCAACGACGCCCAGCAGCAGGGCGGTCTCTACAGGATATTGAGACGGCGCATTGCCATCCTCCTCAGTGCATGGGCTCCGGTCAAACTCACCGATGTCAGCCGGCCACTGATTTACCAAATCTTTCAGCACTTTTTAAATTCAGACGACCAAACCAACGATATTGTTGTTCGGATCACCGCCGCGCGGCAACTACGGTGGGTTGCCGATGAGCTTGATTTCAGCATTGACGGCTTCCTACCCTACGCCAGCAACACTCTAACTCAGCTCATCAACCTGATCCAGAACGTTGACGTTGACGAGGCCAAGCTTGCGATTCTGGAGTCGATCAGAATCATCGTAACCCGAATGGAGTCACAAGTATCCCAATTTGGTGACCAGCTCATGTCCAGCCTTCCTCCGGTCTGGGAGAACTCGGGCACCGAGGAGTACATGATCAAGCAGGCCGTCATTGCCATATTTGCGGCCCTCGCCATGAGCATGGGAAGCAGCTCTCAGCGGTATCAGCACCTCATGGTGCCCCTTTTGGCCGAAGCAGCGCGTCAGGGCTCTGACCTGCACGTCCACCTCATTGACGAGTCTTTGGAACTGTGGAATGCCATTTTGATGCAGAGCAATCCTCCCCTCGCCCTCGAGGTGGTTAACCTCGCCGAGCTTGCTCTCCCGTTGCTCGAATACCAGACGGAAACGGCAACGCAAGCTCTGAACGCGGTGGAGGCCTACATCTTGATCGCCCCCAGCTCGATGCTGGAAGATAGGCTGCGACGTCCCACGCTCACGGCACTGGCGGGCGCTCTCGACTCAAACAGTCGAGAGCTGGTAAGGACGTCTACGATATGTATCGAGTGCCTCATCCGATCTGCCGTGGAGCTGGGAGGTTCCGCTGGTGTGTCAGTGATTATTCGGGACATGGTTGAGATTGGCTTCATGAACAAGGTCTTGGAGAATCTCCACGATGCGTGGGAAGCGCATCAAACCACCGGACCTAACAGGAAGGTGAGCAAGCTCAACACGGTCACCGAGGGCGACTATCTTGCGATTCTTGCGCGGTTGGCGCTGGCAGAGCCGACGCTATTTGTGCAGATGCTCACCAACTTTGGGCCTCTCGAGCGGGTTTGGAGCTGGTTGTCGGCCGAGTGGTTCTCCCATCTGTCGAGTATGGACCACATTGAGCGGCAGAAGCTCTTCCTGCTCGGCCTCACCCGGCTGCTCGAGGTGTCCTCTCCCATGCAAGAGCTCGTGCTCGGCAAACTACAAGAATACTTTGACATGTGGACCAATGTCATTGCCGAGCTGCAGGACGGCGTCGCCAACGGCAGCGACACGCTGATCTGGGGCTCGGCGGAGATGGAGGCGACCGAGTACGACACGCCGAAGATGGTGGTGGAACGGCAAGTGCTGGCCAAGGACCCGGTTCACACGGTCCACGCCTTTGAGTTTGTCAAGATGCGCCTCCAGGACCTGATTGGCAAGACGGGGGGAGAAGATGCGTTTGAGAAGCAGTGGGCCGTCAACGTCGACAAGGACTTGATTGCGCGGTTTCAGGCCATGGCGAGCGCGGTGCAGCAGCAGCAGCAGCAGCAGCCACATTAGCACGGTTGGATATTGGCGCTTGGGAATGCGTTGGGTTCATGAAGACCAGGGAACTTTGTGGGATGACGAGATGACAGATTAGACCATGATTTGACGGGACACCACCACTTTGGCACAAGTACGAATAAACCGGTTGCGTGAGACTACATGTCAATATATCCTCTTACAGCTTGCTCCCCGCCTCCTGAGGAATCCTGACGACGACCTTGCCCCAAGTCCCTCGCCCTCCCAGCGCCGCCAGCGCATCGCCGACGCTCTCGAGCCCGACGAAGTCCTCGTCGGCGTACTCGGTCCCGCGCAGCTCCCCGCGCCTCACCAGGTCCATGATGCCCTCCCACACGGCCCCGACCGTCGCCCGCTCGTGCGCCGCGTAGGCGCCCCAGTGGATGCCGACGAGCGATATGTTCTTGAGCAGCACCTTGTTCATGGCCACCTTTTCGATGCGCCCGGCCGCGAAGCCCACGACGACAACGCGCCCGTTCCACGCCGTGCACTTTGTCGACGCGTCCACCAGGCCGACGGGGTCGTAGACGACGTCGACGCCCCGCGACGAGGGCGTCAGCGCCTTGACCCGCGCCGGCCAGTCGGCGTCGTTGTACGACACGACGTGGTCGGCCCCAAACGACCGCGCAATGTCCAGCTTGCGCTGCGTCGACGCCGTGGCGATGACGGTTGCGCCAAACGCCTTGGCGACTGTTCCAAGTCAGCCCGTTACACCCCCCCTCTCCGTCGTAGCAGAAAACTCACCCTGCACAGCAGCCAGCCCAACCCCCCCAGCCGCGGCGTGCACCAGCACCCAGTCCCCCTTCTTGACGCCGGCCCTGACCACCAGCGCCGCGTAGCTCGTCGGCGCCGTGACGAACAGGCCCGCCGCCTCCCGGAACGACCACCCGGCCGGCACCGCCAGCAGCGCCTCCTCGCGCGCGCACACCCGCGTCGCAAACGCCCCCTGCGAGGCCCCGAAGACGCGCGACCCCGGCGGGAACTTGGGCGGTCGCTCGCTCGCGCCGCCGCCCGGGGCCGCCACCACGACGCCCGCGAACTCGGCGCCGGCGACCCAGGGGAAGGCTGTAGGGGGTGCATGTTAGTCATCGTCCGCTTGGGGTTTGGAGAGAGGGCCTTTACGTGGTTGGTTTTGGTATTTGCCCTGGATCTGCAAAATGTCGAAGAAGTTTGCGGCGGCGGCGTGGACCTGGATGAGGTACTCGTCGTCCTCGGGCGTGGGATCGGGCAGGTCTGACACCTGGAGGTCCTTGGGGCCCTGTAACTCGCCATCAGATTGTCGTTCAGGGCATGTTCAGTCTAATTGGACAAACCTGGACGTATTCCTTGACCTGAATACCACGCATCATGGGCTTTCGACGAGATGATGGATACTAAAAATAAAAAAAATAAAAAAATAAAAAAGGCAGATGTATAAAACAAACATCAACTTTATCAATGACGGAACCAGACTCGAACAGTTCATGTTGGCATCCATCGCTTATATTTAGAATCGCGGGGCCCCAGAACTTGCCTCGGCATCTTGCAGACTCTCGGACCAAACGCCACTCTGAGATGGACTGCGTGTGACGTGGTGGGGGTCAAACAAGCCTGCAGAAAAGCCCCTCGTCCAACAGGCTCGGCCGAAAGCGACAAACATCACCATCGTGACCATACATCAAAAGAAGACGCCATCTTGTGAGCATTGTTAGCCTCGACGAGCTTCAAACCTTGACATCATAACACCATACTGCGGATAACACGTCGAGATATGCCTTGAGTCATCAGAATACCCCCGCAAACTATTACTTGATTTGCCCCCCTCCTTCCATCATGAGCTTAGAGGACGAGGGACCTCGTTTCTTGCTCTGCCTCGAGTCTCGACCCCTTCCCTCTACCAATTATAGCCACCATTAGTTCCCACCCAGCAGGTGTTCGATGGCGCCCTGGACGCTTCCTCCGCTTCGTCGTAGAGCAGCAACGTTCCTGTCGAAATCGTAGAATCCCATGTCGTTAAGTTGACGCAGCTGCTCCGCATACCGCTCCTCTGGTGGTCGGTTGTCGACCGGCGCAGTGTTCACGCCGCCCATGCCGCCCATGCCGCCCACACCGCCGGTGCTTCGCATAAATTCCATCATGCTCTGGAGCAACTCGGGGCTCAAGCCAGAGCCCGCCGGCTCGTTTCGTCCGTAGGTCGTGTTGAAGAGTTGAGCAAAGGGGTTTGCGGGAGGTGCATTCGCGGTGCCCTGCCCGCTAGGAGCTGCCCCCGAACTTTGGTTGTTGCCTTGTGACTCGGTGCCCTCGCTGGCCGTTGTTCCCGAAGCTGTCTGAGTGTTTGCCTGGGCGGTCGTTTGTCCTTGAGCGTTGAGGCCCATGCCCTGGAGCTGGCGCATGGCTGCTTCCATAAAGTTTCCACCGCCTTGGCCACCGGCGGCACCGGGCATCATGAAGGGCGACATGAAAGGAAAGGCATCCTGGTTGCCGTTGCCACTGTCGTTGGTCCCGCTGTTGCCACCCGATGCCGCGCCTTCAGGGGTGCTGTCGGTGGCACCAGGCGCGGGGAACCCCTCGCCGCCAGCCATGCGCCTCTGCATTCGCATGGCTTGGGACATCATCTGGGGGTCGCTCATCATCTGCCTCATGAATGGCGATGAAATTATCTGTCGCGCATTCGGTATGTTTCTGAGCATGGGGTTCGAGTCGATGAGCATGTTGACAAAGTCTGGGTTGTTGAGCGCCTCGTTCATGGATTGTTGCACATTTGGATCCGACATCATGCGCTGTAAGCGCTCCTCATCCATAGGTGGTCCCATCTGAAGAAGCACAACTGTTAGCACGGAGGCGTAGGGAAATGGCCCTGACGAATGCGCTTACACCACCGTCCGGTCCGAACATGTCAAGACCGGGAAGATTGATCTGATGCCCTGCGTATCGAGCGCCGGTCAAGCCCGCCAGGGGGTTGTTGGCAGTACCCGACGCCATATTGTTCGGGACGTTGCTCGGGGTAGATCGAGCGGAGCTGGCTGAGGTGGTGGGAGCGGCTTGGTTGCTGGCGGCGCTCTTGACCATGTGGATGGTGTTGTTATTCTTGATCTTGTAAGTAGCAAGATCGTCGTCGTTCTTCATGACGCGGCCAGAGTAGATAAGGCGCTGTCGCTCGACGGGAATGTTCTCGAATTCAGCGCCGGCCAGTTTCGTCTTGAGGTCGAGCACGCTCGCGGCCTCGGACATGGTAATGGTGTGAGAGCTGTCGGACGACGTCTTCACCTTGAAGGTGACTTGAGCGTCGCCGCTCGACTCGGCGGCGTTGTCGGTCATGGCGGAGAGCGAGTGTAGATGCGGGAGGAAGAAAGGCTGAGGTGGTGCGCAAAGGAGGCGGGATAAGTGGGTAGCCCGTGGCACAGAAAGTGGTAGCAGGCGAGAGAGCCTGTTGGAAGAAGAATCAAAAGGGCTTCGGGTATAGCGGACTGCAGAGAGTGGTATTGTAGAATATGGCTTCGAGGGTCCAGGCGATGGCGAGGCGAGAGAAGAGGAGATTTGATGAGTTGAGACGGAACTGATGGAGAGAGGGACTGCGATGGTCGGTGGTGACTGCCCGGCTAGTGGCCTGTGGAAGTGACGTGGGGCAGCTGCGACTCGGAGCGCTCCAATGACGATGTCCCGGTTTTGCGAATGGATGGAAGGTACAGAGTACTTGCACCTGCTTTAAGTTCAACGGTAGGAGTAGTCTAATATGGGAAAATGGAAGGAGCAAAGGATAGGATCTGAAGGAGTTATTTAGCACCGACGAGCTGTATTTAATCGAAACTATCTTACTATTATCTTGAACACGGAAGGTGTTAAACCCCCACAGAGGTCACTTCCATATTTCAGCCAGAGTGACTTGTCCCACTTCCATCGTCATCCACCATCTTCTCTCGCCAGATCTCGCAGCACAGCAGCTGCCGACTCCGTCCTCCAATAAACCGACATGCCAACTTCGGAGAGATCAATTGCTCCGTCTGAATCAAGCCACAACTTCCACAGAATCCACAAACCACGCAGCTCTGACGTTACTGGCGCATGGCTAATTACTTAGGTACTGGTAGGATGAGATGACCTTGGGGTTTGTGGTTGGTGATCCAGAGAGGGAAGCCGCAGCCGCCGTAGTCTAAATAGGGTACCTGCCTGACCTGCATTTCTGCATGGCACTTGACTCCATCTTCCGTGTGGGTCTCGACTCCAACATCACAGCACGTCTCCGATCCGAGTCGTGATCGCGAACCTCTCAGCCCATCCCTTCTCAACGCCAATGTTATACAACCGTTTCGAAAAATCCAAGTTGAAGCCGACACATCCTTGGCATCGAAAGACGACGACCGACGTACCCGTAATGGGTTGGACTTGACGGTGAAGCCCTTGCCGCGTGCCGCTTGGCTACGTACCTTGATCCCACTTCAGCCATGATACAAGGCATCTTTTACGCCCGTTTCTTTCCCAAAGAGGGTGAGTCTTCGAACCCAACGGCTGGACAATATGATCCCGTCAACAAGGTTACCGCGAACGAGCACTCACAGCGCATCAGGCCCCAAGATTGTCGCTCAGTCTCCTGCAGGTTGCATCACGCCAGTTGAAAACTCAACCAAGGCGCCTCTCATCGATTTTGACGTCCTTCAAGAGTACATCATCCCCAGACAAGCCTTCTGCAACCGCTATCTCACCATAAACACCCCCGATGGCAAGTACACGGTCCTCGGCTATCCTGTCGTGATTCCACACACGAAATATCTTCGCAATGAGTTCATCTTCAACTTCGGCCTCATTCTCGATGCCGACGAAGATCATGTCCCCTATGAACGTGTGGTACGCCGCCTCGCCTCCACCTTCTCCGAGATGGAGAAGCAGAATGAGTACCTGAGCCAAAACGAGGGTCGGCGTGACGGCGGTGGTGGGAGACGACCCATCGATAGTTTGCTCCAGATTGTCAAGGAGGACTTGGACAACTATGGAGAGTGCATGATTCCAGTTGGTGAGTCAATCCCTAATTTCTGATCGAACGGGTAGCTCATGACATGATATGATAGACGAAGCCAATACCATCAACATGAAGCTCTTCCCGCACCATCCCCAGCCTTCAGTCGTCAAAGGGTGGCATGTCCCAGTCGCCAAGACAAAACTCACTGATATTGTCGATGAGACCTGGGATCTCACCCTCCAAAAGGTCATTGCTCATATCGACGGAGTTTCCGACGTCCGCCGAATCGCCCACGCCGCAAACGTTTCTCTTGACCTTGCAAAGACTGCCCTCCGCCACCTTCTCTACTACGACACAATTTTGCTCCTCGACATCTTCTTCTTTGGAGCTTGCTACGCCCTTCGGCCAGGCATCCACGATTTCATCCGTAACCTCGATGGCATGGTCGATGAATGTGCAGCCTACGTCTCACACGGCCGTGGGCGCGTTAGCAATTACCACCTGATCAAGCTCATGTCCACGTTTGTTCAAGGCCGCACCGTCATGGAGTGGCTCAAGGGGCATCAGGACGCCGGGTTCGAGGTGCTGAGATATGTGGACGTTCGCAGGTTCGTCCAATTCGGCATCATTAAGGGTTGTCTGTATCGTGTGCACAAATACGTCGTTTCAAAGCAGTACCTGGCTGCGTTGGCATCTGGCCAGAGTCGTCCCGTGCCAGGAGGGGACCCTCTGCAAAAGTACATCGACGGCTGCCACCATTTTGAGCAGATCATCACCGAGCTAAATCTCACAGAAAGCGAGATCATGGAGAAGTTGAAAACGCTTCCAGTGCCCAAGGCAGACTTGACAGTCCTCTACCAGTAGGAAGGAACCGAGACCAGGGGAGGGAGTGAACTTTTCAATACTATTTAATTTACATCGAGTCTTTGGTATCATCCGGAATACAGTAATGTACAAGATATATTTACAGGGGCCCGTTAATCATCAGACTTCAGTCGCTACTTTGAAGAGCCGCGGCCCATCCCGCGCTGAGCTCGCTTACGAACCTCATTCTTGCTGGGCAGCTCGATATCCGGGTTATTGGCGACCTTTAGCGAATTGTCGTACTGTATATTGTTTACTCTCTTGACGATTTGCTCGTCGGTCAGCATCTCTCCCTTCTCCTCGGCCTCCCTCCTGAGCTCCTCCTTCAAGCGACGAACGACGCCGGTAAAGGGCTGGCCGGGGTAGATCTTGCCACTGGCTTCCCACTCCTCGTCACTGATGAGCTCGACGATGCGGATGTTGTGCTTGCCCTTTCGAAGAATGAGCATTCGGTCGTCGATGAGGTATCTCGACGTCTCCTCGGGGAACCACGCCTTCATGGGCGTCCACGAAAGGTTGCCGGGGACGAGGCCGCGGGTCTGGCCGGGCTGGGCGGCAATGTAGGCGCCCTGCTGGGTGACGAGGCGCTGGCCCTCGCTGCTGCTGCTGGCGAGCCCGGCGGCGTGCAGGATCTTGGCGGGGGACTTGGTCATGATGGACCGGGGCAGCCGGATGTCGCTTCGCGGGGCGTTGTTGGGGGTGACGATGCCCGTGGTCTCGACGGGCTCGTTGACGACGCTGGGAAGCTTCCTGCCGAATCGAAACTCGTGCTGCTTCGCTTCCTCGAGCGCCTTTTGCGAGCCGTGGACGAGCGACAAGACCTCGAAGGCGAGGATGTGCTGGGCAACTCTCTGGGAGGGGTCCTTTCGATGCTCTGCCATGGTCTCCTGGATGGCTTCCAGAGACATAAAAGTGAAGACCTTCAATAGGTTTTCGATTTCGTCGTCTGTTCGCCGCATGAAGTAGCCGTACAGATCAAACGCCGACGTCTTGAACTCGTCCAGCCAGACGGCGTTGCCCGCGCTCTTGCCAAACTTGGCGCCCGAGGAGTCGGTGAGGAGAGGCACGGTGAAGCCGACGGGGTCGTTCTGCCAGCCATCGGGCATCTTGGCGTGGGGAGCTTCCTCGGACTCCCGGATGATCTTGAGGGCGTCGCATCCGGCGACAATGTTGCCGTACTGGTCGGAACCGCCAATCTGCATCTGGATGCCCAGCTTGTTGTACATGTGCCAAAAGTCCCAGCCCTGCAGGAGGGGGTACATGAATTCTCCAAACGACATGCCGTCTCCTTCGGTCATCTTGCGCTTGACGCTAAAAACACCACGTTAGCCAAATAGACCCCTCCCAAGACGGTAATAAGACTTACGTTTCACGACCCAGCATGGGGCCAATTCGGATGTGCCTGGCTATCCTCTTGCTGAAATCGTACAGGGTCAACTTTCCGAGCCACATGTTGTTGTTGAGCAAATGGTGCTTGGCGGACCAATCGTCCTCGTACCCATGCTTCCGCTTGAGGTGTTGGACATTGGCCCAGATCTTGGTCAGCTGGACATGGATCTTGGTGATGTTCTTGGTGATGTCCGCATTCGACATCAAGTCTCGGCTCTCGAGTCGGCCGGTCGGGTCGCCGATGCGGGCCGTCGAGCCGCCAATCAAGGTAACGGCGGGATGTCCATGAAACCACATGAGGAACATTGGCATGAGGGGGAGGATGTGTCCGACGTGTAATGAGTCGGCCGTCGGGTCGATGCCAACGTAGGAGCCTATCCGCTTGACGCGCATAATCTCCTTGATCGTCTCGGGGTTGCTGGAAACCAGGTCAGATCCTGCCGAAAGCGCCGCGGTATCGCAAAAAATGCGACGACGTACCCAGCAACATCCTTGATATAGCCACGCTCTTGGAGCAGGTCCCAAACGTGAGGGAGTTCCCCGGTCTGGATCTTCTCGGCCCTCTTCTTCCAGCGGATTTCTCCCGCCCTTGCCTTTTCTAGGAACGAGGTCGATATGCTTCGCGTCCAGAGGGAATCGAGGAGGGGTCGCAACGGGGTGGCGCATCGCGGGCGGAGGACGACTCGAGAGCTTGACAGCCTCGAGATGGCGGTACAGGACGCCATGGCGATGGAACCGGGGGTGTGTATTAAAGTGTAAAGAAGGGAAGTAAACTGTCAATCTCAATCTCACATCGGGCATACAGACAGGTAAGAAAAATACAAAGATATGACGGGGACAATGGCAAACGGCGATGCACCATGCACACAACTGCTCGACTGAAAGCTCCGATTTCCCAAGCTCAAAAAAATTCCCACCACACGAACATCTCCAAGTCACGGCCCAATCACATGGCATGTCCGGCCTGCCCTCCGGGCCAACGTTGTTGCGCTCCGCAGCATCCGGCTTCACGGCCACGACCGGAATGCGGCCGGCCAATCACGAGAGCGCCAATTCAAGATCCTCGGCAATACCTCCGACCCGAGCAACAAGGTCGAGGCAGACTGAGAATCTCATACATCATCACCCACGCTCCTCCCTCCCACGCCCTTCGAATCGCCAACCCAATTGAGCGCCGTCCATCGCATCTCTCACCATGGCCTCAATTGTGCGTCCCTCGCTGCTCCGGCAGACCGCCCTGGCTTCTCGATGGGCCGCTGCTGGCCCCTCCAGCAAGCTCATGGGCGTCGCCGCCTTCCACAACACGGCTCGACGAACCGCTCTGATCCCCCCCGGCCCTCGTGAGTCCCCGACCGAACAAGGCCCGTCGCTGCGTTGACTTGTTGCTAACCTTTTGGACCCAGAGCGCATTGTCGGCACCAGTACGACCCCAAATCCGCATCGCGACCGAAAGTCTCACGTGAAAACTAACAATTAAATCGCAGTCAACGACCCTGCCCCCGTCCCCGAGCCCAGCGCCTCCCACGGCTCGTACCACTGGTCCTTTGAGCGCCTCCTCGCCGCCGGCCTGATCCCCCTGACGGTGGCCCCCTTCGCCGCCGGATCGCTCAACCCCACCACGGACGCCGTCCTCTGCTCGATCCTCCTCCTCCACTCGCACCTCGGCTTCCAGCAGTCCATCACCGACTACTTCCCCAAGCGCCAGGTGCCCAACCTGCGACGGTTCTTCGACTGGTTGCTGAACTTTGCCACCGTGCTGGTCGGTGTGGGCTTGTACGAGTTTGAGACCAACGACGTTGGCATTACCGAGGGCGTGAAGCGACTGTGGAAGGCATGAGGGGCAGCGGACGGAGGATGGAGGATGGAGGATGGAGGATGGAGGATGGAGGAGTTGGTAACATGACTTGTCGGGCAGACAACTAGCTGCAGACAACTGTATAGAATCTTTTTATTGTTCGTCAACAAAATGACTGTGTTTGATCTTGGATACATGAACTCGATCTTGAGCGTGTGAGTGACATCAATGACGGCGTGGAATGAACGGATCAATGCCAACGAGTTTAGGAATTCGTCTACAAGAAGTTTACGGTCAGCTTCGCTAATTCAATTGCAAAAGAAGACTCATATCGGCCATTGTTCTCACGTCCGCTTTTGCCGGACATCTGTGCCTGTTAATTAGTTGCGCTGCTCTTTTGAGAAGCCGGACATGCTTCTCCATGACAAAAAATGCCGTGTACTCCAGATGCCGAAAAGCGGGTAGAGTCGGGGCCCACAACTTCGTCACCCCACAACTTCGGCATCACCAAATGCCTCACTTTCCGATTAAGGGGTCAATTGAATTTAATGATATCTCAACCAAAAAAAAGAATTATCGCTAGTTACAACTGGAAATTAATATACATATCCTCCTTCTCTGCCTGAGCGATTTCCAGCGCGTCTGCAGTCAAATTGGGCCCGTGTTCAGCTTCATACCGTGATGCTGCCATCGCTGCCTCATAATGAGCCTGAACAATCTCTGGGATGCGTGCGAAGGTCTTATTGGGGTTATAATCGACGGCTTTTCTGCCTTGGGGCTTCATTGACTCGAGTTTCTGCGTGAGATACTCATTTTGAAGCTGTAGGGCGGCGATGATGCTGTTTTTTCGGTCCAGTTGCTTGCCGACCTTCGAAGCAAAGGTGCGAAGACCACGGTCCCCGTTTTCTAGGTCCTCCTTCACAACACGAAGCTGCGATTTGACGTCTTTCGCGCTCGACGGGGTGTAATAAAACTGCTCGCTCTCCAATTTCCTCTTTTTTGGCGTGCTTGGCCTGTCTTTTGCGGCCGGAATAAGCTCCTTTAGGGCGGGCGGCTCGTCGGGCTCGACGACTTTATCTGTAAGCCGGGAAACGTTCGTCGGCCAGATTCCTGCCGCCCGAAAGCCGGATCGAAGGTTCTTATTGTGGAATGCCTTCTTTGATGCCTTGAAATATGCCTGAAGAAAGATCTGCTTCTGCCTCGGGGCGGTTGTATTGAAGCTCGAGAACCCCTTCGTATCCTGGTGGAAGTAGGCCTTTAAGGGGGAAAAAACACCAACATCCAGGGGCTGGGAGACATGTGATGAGTGCGGCGGAAGATAAATGAGCTGAACCTTCCTCTGGAAGGCGATATACATCACATCAATCGTGACATGAGTCTTGTGGCCGTCCAGAATGAGCATCCGCCACAGGGACCGGTCTTTGGGCTCCGTCTCCGGCAGGAACACCTCATTGAACCATTTCCTGAAGATCTTGGTGTTTGACCAGCCCGAGGGAGTGCAGTCGTATGCCCAGTCTTCGATTTCGTCAGGAAACCACTGCCCCTGAAGCTGTGAGCCCGTGAAAATAACGTAGGGCCGGACCCTGACCCCTGAGGCACTTCCACACTCGATGACAGAGACCCAGGGCTTCGGGTCGCAGTCATTGACGATGGAATACTTCGTCAGGTCGGTGCCAACGACCCTCCCGGCACTAGTTTCCCCTTCCCGGACCCCAGTCTCGTCGGCGTTGTAAATACGGCTCGGTCCGATGCTCCTCTCCTTTATGAGGGTATCGACACGCTCAACGTGCGTTTCCAAGGCCTCCTTCGTCGTCGCGTGTGCCCGGGCAGCTTCAATGGACCGTGATAGCTTCATTTTGACCTCAGAATGTCGGTTGATGAAGCGGGTGACCCAGTTGTGGCCGAGGGCCTTGCCGTCGCCGCTATGCGAGAGGATGAGCTGGGCAAAACCTGTGATCTGGGCCTGGCTTGGAGCCCGGCCGGCGGCTTCTTCGAGCAGAATCCAATTGACAACGTGATCCTCTTGCTCCCGGGATAGCCTCTGCGAAGCCTCTTTGGCCTTGTGGATGTTGACGCTTCCTTTGAGTCGACTCTGCAATGTTGTCCTCCCGAGTCCGCGCTCCCTTGCGGAACCCGAGATTGAGGTCTCTTTCGCTGCCTGCATCGCTTCTTCAATTAGCGCTTCGCGGTCCCAATCGATCTGACGTGACATTGTGAAGAAATGGGCTTATTCTGATGTCAATTGATTGAAATGTGGTTGATATCCTGTGAGGGGGGTGGACAGGAAATGAGGCATTTGGGGATGCCGAAGTTGTGGGGTGTCGAAGTTGTGGGCCCCGACTCTAAGCATTTTCCAAGTTCCACATCAAATTTTGCGGGGACTCCCTAAACTTTCGAAATCCGGGGTGGCTTCAGGGTAAGTTGGTTTCAGCAGGACTCCCATCAGCAGAATCACAATCGGATGCCATTCAACTAGGAACTGTATTGTGTCGGTCCATATTCGGCCTGGATATATGGACCGGATGTCTCGGCCGGGCTGTGCTTCATCACGGGTGTCGCAGCTGCATGACTCTCAGACACGTTCCACTGCTGCCCATCGACTTGATCTTCCCGGAAGAGACCCTGATACAGAACAACCTGATGCGCTCCCTCCCCGACTTCAGGTTCCGTCTCTTGTCCGTCTTCGGCCGACCCTGGCACCAAGAAGCATCCAAATATACTACAAAGTTCGCGAGGTAAGTGTCCGTCGAGGAAAGGGAGCCGAGGATGGCAACTCACAGTGCGGTCCCGACCAAGACGGCCCCAAACACGGCCGAGCCGGCGGCAGCGTGGACGCGTTGTTTCCCGCTCAGGTCTTTTTTTTTGGAAAGAGTTAGAAGACGCGGCTGCTCTCGCGGGATATGGAGGCAATGTCCAAGAGCACTCACCAAACTCGGAACCAAGAGCCGGAGCGTCCCCGTCCCCGTTGCCAGGCCCAGAACCTGAAGTCGGCTGGATGGTGGGCACTTCCGAACCGACGCCCGACGTCGGTTGCTCCAGCGTGGGCGTCGTCTCTACCGTCTCGGTGATCCTCGCCGTCGCGCAAGAGTACGACTCGGCCTCGTAGTCGGGCCACGTGTAGGTGGCGCATCGCGACAGACTCCCCGTGCTTTGTGTGGGCGTGTTTAGTCAGTCGAAGCCCGACGGCGGGGGGTGCATTTCTTACCACACGAGAGTCGCCTTGTTGACCGAGGCGACCCCCCGCTCGATACACGCCGTCTGGACGGTGCAGGCGTCCTCGACGCAGCACGCGGCGTAGGCGACCTGCCACGAATAGCGGGAGATGTAGGCACACGACCCCAATGCGCAGGTGACGGGGATGTCTACGACCGAAGTCAGCTTTTCGAGGCTCAAAAGGATTTGGCCATGAACTCTTTGGGTGAGAACTGACCGCCTCCGGCAAAGCCGCAGGTATCTCCGCTTGCATCTTTGAGCATGTCGAGAATGTCGTCCTCGGCTCGTGCCGTGAGCCTCGGCGGAGGTGACGATGTTGTTTCCGTCGCCGTCGTTGACAGAGCCTTGGAAGCGACGAGGCCGACGTGAAGGCCAAGAGGCAAAAGGAGGGCGAGGCTGCGTTTCATGGCGACAATAAAGGCGTCAGTTGGGGTATTTTCAAAGTCGTCGTCTCGGGGATTTGGCACATTTCTCGACCAAGACGAGGGCAATGAAACGGAGTGGCGATGCCAAGGGCCTAGTCGTCCGGTGGCTGCGGCCGTTGGCATGGGGGGCATTCGATAGTGTGCTGCTGCTCCCTCGCCACCAATACGGGATAGCATGTTTTCGCTTCAGCTCAGTTCAGTTCAGCTCAGCTCAGTTCAGCTCAGTTCAGTTCAGCTCAGCTCAGCTCAGCTCGGCTCAGCTCCGATCCATAAATAGTCGTGTGCTGGCACCTCGGAGGACCTTGCGACAAACACCAGCTCAAAGACTTGTCCAGCATGTCGAGCTGTTCGGAATGGACGCAGCTCGACGACTTCAGCGCCTACGTCGACTCGCTCTACAATGCCACCGGCTTCGACCGGGAACGGATGCAGCCGTGTAGGGCCGAGATCTGCACCGCCATCTACGGGACCGGAAACCCGGACATTTCGGGCATCGGGGTTGGCGCCGTCCCCCTGTTTTGCCCTTTCACGGCTTCACCACTAACTTGTTGGTAGGTCATCACGGGCTACATGCTCGAGCTCGTCCTCGGGACCGTCCTCTCCGTCGCCTCCATCTCGCTCAGGGGCACGGCCAGCCCGGCGCTGCACCAGACGGTGGCGGCCGGCCTCGTCGTCTTCTTCGACTCGGCCGTCTACTTCGCCATGGCGGTGCAGCTGGCCACGATTGCCGTCATGGTGCGCAAGGACTACGGCATCAGCACGGCCGACCTGGGCGCCATCGAGGTGCAGATCGCCCACGCCGTGGCCGTCGTCAGCCTGCTGCCGCTGCTGTACCCGGCGGCGCTGCTGGAGCGGCCCCGCGACGGCGACATGAAGCACAGCAGGCGGCTGGTGCTGCTGAGCGTGGCCGTGGCCCTGTCCTTCTACCCGTTCCTCTCGCGGTGCATCCACGCCTACGGCAAGGGCCCTATTGGTAACGGCGCCGACGCCGAGGTCAAGTCGAGGCTGTGGAACCGGGTCGAGGCCATGTGCTTCTCCGACGGGCTGGACGGCCTGCGGACCAACACCGTGTACCAGGCTGTCGACGACATGTCCCTCGCGGCCGGCCTGGCCCTCTACCTCGCCGCCGTGTGGCTCGTGGCCGCGCTCCCCGTCGCCCGCTTCCGCGACGGCACGGCCAAGCTGCGGCGCCACGGCGGCGACCGGCTCTCGTCCCTGCGCGACCGGGCCCGGCGCTGGTGCGGCCGCCACCGCCTCGTCGCCTGCCTGCCGCTGGCCCTCATGGTGGCCGTCGCCGGACTGCTGCTGCACGTCGTCTTCCGCCTGCGAGGCCTGCAGAGGAGCGTGGCCGAGACGACGGACCAGCAGTACGAGGGAGACCACTGGGGGTTTGGCCAGATTGCCGCCATTGTGCTGTTCCTGCCCGTCGGCGTGGAAATGGCCTACACGCGGCGCTTTCAAGGGAGGTATTTGGCGGGATAGGCGCGGACTCTCCTACAGCTCGTACGACTGACCTTTGCCTTGTGATTGCCGACAGAAAAGAAAAGAATGAAGTTGTTGTTGGGTGCGGGGTTCGGCGCCCTTGTCTTGACTTGACATTTTCAGGGCGCAGAGTGGAACTGGTGTGCATCTTGAGGCTACTCGACGCATCACTTATATATACCAGCTGGGTATACATGTATATACTTGCTATTCACGCTTGAAAGCATCGCAATCACCCCCACCCACCAACATGTCCTCCCCCGAGTCGATCCTCATCGTCGGCGCCGGCATCGTCGGCTCAGCCCTGGCACACTTCCTCTCCACCTCCTCACCCACCTCCTCACCCACCTCCTCCCCTCCCACCGCCCCCCGAACCATCACCGTCGTCGACCGCTCCCCGCGCCACCCCCTCGGCTCGACCGGCCACGCCCCCGGCTTCGTCGGCCAGTTCAACGACTCGGCCGTGCTCACCCGCCTCGCCGTCGACACCGTCGCCGAGTACGCCCGGATCCCGGGGGGCTTCGACCCCGTGGGCGGCCTCGAGGTGGCCTTTGCGCCGCCCGGCATCGAGAGGCTGCGGAAGAGGTGCGCGGCCGCCGCCGACCTGGGCCTGCCCGCCGAGATGATCCCCCTGCAGAGGGCCGCCGAGCTCGCGCCGCTCCTCGTCGACGCTTCCGCGGCGGACGGGGAGGCCCTCTACTTCTCGACCGACGGCACGGCCGACGCCCGGAGCATCACGTCCTACTTCCAGGAGACGGCCGAGAAGGCCGGGGTCCGTTTCCTAGCCGCCGACGCCAAGCAGCTCGTCGTCTCCGACGGCCGCGTCACCGGCATCCAAGTCGTCCAGCAAGGCCAGACCTCCACCACTCACCTCGCCGCCGACAAGGTCGTCCTCGCCACCGGCATCTGGGTGCGCCACCTCTGCGCCGGCCTCCCCTTCCCCGTGCCCGTTGTGCCCGTCGGCCACCCGTACCAACACGCCGCGCCCCATGCTCACCCCCATCCCGCAACCGCCCAGAAGCCTCCCTTTGTTCGCTGGCCCGAGTCCCACGCCTACGCGCGCGACCACGGCGACCGCCACGGCCTCGGGTCCTACCACCACCGGCCCCTCGGCTGCGCGGCCCCCGTCGACGGCGCCGCCGCCGCCATCGGCCCCTGGGCCCCGGACTTTGACGACGCGCTGCGCGGCGCCAGGGCGCTGCTGCCCGAGGCCACGCGGGGCGAGTTCCGGGGGGGCAAGGCCTTTAATGGAATCTTCTCCATGACGCCCGACAACATGCCCCTGGCGGGTGCCGCGCCGTCCGTCGGCGGGCTGTACCTGGCCGTGGCCGTGTGGGTGACGCACGCGGCCGCCACGGCAAAGTTCGTGGCGAGCTTGGTTGACGGCCGTGACGTGGACGGCAGGACGAGGGAGGCCCTGGATCCGGAACGGTTTAGGGGACAAGACTACTCGGTCTTGGAGGCGAAGTCGCTTAGGGGGTATAATGAGATTTACAGGACCGAGGAGAGCGGCCGAGGGAACAACTGATGGGAGTACATCTTGGTGGCATGCAGCGATGAAAGGGGGCGTCATTTCGAACAGTAATCGTGGATTGGTCAAGTTTATGTAGAATTGCATCAAAATATCAGGAGTGTCATCTCCATCTCGTTTCGAATCCTTCATCCTTCATAGCAGTAAGACACTCAGATGGTCAGGCTGCTAATCTCGGCTCCCGCAGCCCGCTCCATCTCTGGAGTGGGAGGAGGGAGGTTCTCCGTCTTGGTGCAAATCCAGCACGAGGCGTACATGTTGACGCGGTCGATGCAGGCGCCGTCGACGCGGCCGCCGTGTCGCTTGGCCGTGAAGCCGTGAGCCTCAAACTCCTTAATGTACCACGGGGCGAGGGCCGACGACCGCAAGAGCACGCGGCCGCCCATCTGAAGCGCGCGGTTGAGCTTGGAAATCTGCTGGGCCGCGGCGCGGGCGCCGGGATCGAACCAGTCCATGCTGTCCATGACAACCGCCACGGTCAGGGTGCCTGGGCTGATGCGGGCGATGACTTCCTCGAGCTCATCGGTGTGGATGCGCAGCCCGTCGAGGGCGTTGGGACGTGACAGCTTGGCATGGGCCTTGGGGCTGAGGTAGTCGGGGTGGCATTTGCGGGAGAACTTGCCGGCGAGGGTGACGTAGTAGTATGGGTTGTCTTCGGCAATGTGAGTCTCCTCGGCGACGGGGTCGAGCGTGTTGACCATGTAGTGCCAGATGGCGTGGGATCGACTCTTCTTGGCAACGGGCTTGGGTCCCTTGACGAGATCTGAAACGGCGTGGTCGGCCTCGATCATGGCCAGCTGGTTCTTGGGAACGCCCAGCGCAGCCCAGAGGAAGCTCTCCTGGGCCACCACGAGGTTGCACACGAGCTTGGACAGGAGGGCCGGCCGGATCTTCTTGCGCCAGATCTCGCGCTGCTCGTTGAGCGTCTTGGCCTCGAGGAGCTGCTTGACGGCCTTTTGCAGTCCAAAGATGCGGGCAATCCAGCGGAAGACGCGGATGGCGTGGCGAGAACCACCCGTGTCGTAGAGGCCATATCCCTTGCTGTTCTGGAACACGTCAATGTTCTTCAGCCAGTACTGGAAAGCGCGGCCAGACAGATGAGGGGACAGAGAGCCAACGAGAATCTCGCGGAAACGAGGATGCTTTCCGTCGCCAAAGATCATCCAGAAATCCTCATATGGCAGCCCTGACGTGTACGCGGCCGCCTTGAGCTCCAGCAGGTGGTTCTGGGTGGGGTTCAGATCGACGGCGTGGACTCGAGCAGGACTTTGAGTGAGGTACGACAGAATGTTGTCGCCGGCCGAGGTGATGGCCAAGACCTTGTCGTCGGGACCGAGTTTCAGGAGTCGCTCGTCCACGCGCGTGTCTTCCCAGGTGAAGGCGTAGATGTACTCGTCCTTGAACTGAGTATGCTTCTTGAGCTGATCATCGTAATAGATACGCCAGTGGTGGTTCTGGTAGAAGAAGGATGGAAGGGGGAGATTGGAAGAGAGATTCTGCACGGCAGTGATGAAAGCCTTGGAGCGAATCTCCGGGGCCGACCTTTCGATAGCCCGGGTCAGAGCATCGCCCTGGTTGGCGGGATGCAAGTAGGGCGACTCGGTGGCGAGAGCATCGATGCGTTCCACAATCTCGTGCGGAAGGCTGGACGAGGAGAAGGGCTTCTTGTGGCATCCGAGCCAGATGTAGTAGGGGATGGCTCCGAGGCTTTGGTTGCGCGTGTTGACGTTGAGGACGGTACCGAACTTGTACTCCAGATAGTCTCGGCGGCTGGGCTCCAAGCCAACGCGGTCGAGGTCAAACCAAGAGCGCCAGAAGGCGCGCGAGAGGAAATTGACGTGACGATCAACGAGGCCTCCGGTGTAGTTGCGGAAAGCAAAGTCGACCTTGTTCTGGACGTAAAAGTCGACGACGCCGAGGATTCCCTGGGGAGACAATAGCGAAATCACCGAATCAATAACTGAATAGTAGTCAGGCTGGTGGCAGAGGCGATGTTAGCATGGTCCATGGCCCAAGGCGAACAAGGATTTCTTCTCGTTCCCGAGATGTGCTGCACCCACAATCATAGACAAGCTGTAGGACATGGTGATGAGATCGGCGCCGCCATAGTCGGGACGTGGCTTGGAGAAGTAGCTTAGAGCCGGAGACCGGGGAGGGCCCGGGTTCGAAGTCATGCCCGACTCGTAGTCCTCGAGGCGGAACTTGCGAGCATCCTCACAGACGACTCTGACATTCTTCCAGCCGAGTCGGTCAAATCGCTTCTTGGCCACCTCGCAGAGAGAAGGGGAAAAGTCGACGAGGTACACGCTGGTGAAGTAGGAAGGGACGTCGACAAAGGCGGCCATGGCCTCGATGTTGAAGCCGGTTCCGCCGCCAATCTATCGCACATCATGTAAGGCACCGAAGACATGTCAATGCGACGGGGCCAGTCGAGCTCACATCTACCCAAACTCGCTTGTTCTTGTTGCTCCCAGCACCCTGGGATTTGGACTTGAGCTGGGCGGCAACTAGCGCCAGCATGTCCTCGCGGCCGCGGAGGAGGACTTTCCGCGTGGCATCGTAAGCCCCGGCCTGCTTCTTGTAGAAGCTCTCGAGGGCATCCTGTTGGTTCCCCTTGGAACCGCCCCGGTGAGGCTTGATGAAGCAAGAGTAAAAAAATATGAAGAAGGATTTGATCAGGCCAGGGTTCTCTTCCGAACTCCCGAAGACTGAAGAAAAGCAGAGGGTGCTAACAGCAGCCGCTGCGATTCCGGCGACGAGGGTCTGGATAGAGCCCAAGGACAGAATGTTACCACCCTGCGAGAGGCTATGGTTAGCATAATATGGCATTGGAATTGGAAAGGAGCAGCTCACATGAGAAGCCATGGTACTCTCTCATTGTTCAAAGAGAGACGGGAAGTTGTTGAACAGGCGGTAGCTGTAAGAAGCAGTGTTGAAAACCGTCCACACGATCAGGTTGAAAGATGAGACAGGCCAGGAAGAAGGGACAACGGTAGACCAAGCATATATACGTCTAGCAGTTGTTCGGGCACGCGGGCAAGCACGAGCGCCAGCAATTTGCCCACGAGACTCGCACGAGGAACCTCTCCGAGCCCCTCCATCTTCCACACACGACTCGTCGAACAATGAATCAATCATGTCCAGGCTTCTCTCGTTGGGACCCCGCTGCACGTCGATACCCCGCCACCAGGGTCCAAGGTTCAGCAATTGACACAAGTCGACGACGGAGGCGTGAGCCAATGGCTGGAGCACATGTCCGAGAAGCTTGCGGTTTCAGGGGTCTGGCGAGGCTACGCTTGCGGCGCACATGTGCCATGCTTGGCTCTGAGCGGCTGCCTCTTGTTGCAGTAGTGTGGGTGGAGTTTGGGGGATTTGGCCGGCTCCAGTTCTTATCGTTGGGGAACGCATACTGTCTCTGGGCGATCCGAGACATCTGAACGGGATTCGACGTCGCAGGGGGTCTGTGTCTGCATGTGAAAGCCGAAAATTGTCCATGGCTGAGCTGAGGTTATCTTCGTCATGAATCGTGGTGTTGAGTGCCTGCCAACCCTCACCGACAGCCATTGACCCCCAGACTCAAGCTCAATGGCTTGAAAATACAAATTAGGCATGGAAGAACCCGTTGACAATAACAACAAACTCCAGCACTCATTTATTCGTACAGCTGTTGACTGAGCGTTTGGGCGTGTTGGCGTGTTGGCGTGTTAGCGGCCATATGTTGAACTTGCCCAAATAGGCAACCCACTCAGCCAATCAGACGAGGATGGACCGCCACATGTAGCAGTTCTTGCTCATCTAAGGAATCGAAGAACGATAGAGTTGACAGTGCGCACACGAAGGAGAGTAGCGCAAGGTTGAGGTGACTTGGGATAGCGTAGTATCTCTTCGAAGTGAGCAGGTAGACCATAGATGAAATGGAAGCAATCCTGTGCGGCATTTATTCTCGAAAAGGTCCATCCCGTCGATTCTAATCAGTCATGGCACGGCGACATGCCATCCATCCGAGAACCGTGGATTGTCGTAAATGACCCTCGTCTCGTGCAATGACCGTGACCAAATCAGGACACCAATGAGCTCCTGGAATCTTCACGACCTTATTGTGAAGATGATGGGAAATTCCGGGGTAATTTTGCTATTCGTAAAGATGGCAGCCTGTGCTGAGACAATCGCCTAGACCGGGTCTTGTTAAGAACTTCGATATAATCTTTCGATATCCAAGATTCCCCTAACCAAATGTCGCGTCATTGCAAATCTGAACCCACGTATCGAAATGTCAGTCCGTCGACCAACTTCCCCGTATCGGTGAAGCGGATGCTGCATCGCACTACCTCGAACTTATCCGTGACGGAAAATCGGAGCGCCTCTTCTTCTCGTTCGGTCTGCACGAGAAATGCCTTGCCTTGGGACTCGGGCGGCGATTGTCCAGCGTCGGCGTCCACAAGGGCGTTCCAAGATAGAAAACGACCTCCTGCCACAACCGCCGAATAGTACTCAGGTTGGCCGGATAAGCGCAGAATAATCGAGAGTTCTTTCGGGTCTGCCAAAGGTCCATACATGAAATACCAGACTGGGAACTCGTCTGGCGCAGGCTTAAAAACAGTCTCGATTGAGTTCGCTCGGTGCTGTGGCATTGTGGCATCGAGGCCAAGCGTCGGCGCCGCAGATTCGTAGCTCAGAGTTTTGTCGGCGAGCGTCAGTTGGAGGAAGGTCGGGTTCGGGCCCAGATCTTGCTCGGCGAAGTAGGTCGCAATCTTGCACCGGCCGGCATGGTCCACCCGGCAGAACTGGGCCTCTCGTCCGGTATCGTCGGTCCCGGTCATGATCTCCGGAGTGTGTAGAAGTCCGGCCAAGGCCTTGACCGTTTCGGCATCAGCCAACGGGCCCTGCAGCCTGACGAGATAGGCAGCAGCTCTTGATCTCCCAGTGGGCGCCGAACTTCTTTGCGGGATGAAGTCGCGCAATTCATTGATCTTCTCAATTGCCTCCTTCTCACTGAGATCGAACAAGTCCATGTAATGACGGATCGCCTCCAGCTCTGGTTTCGTGGAGAGAGAATCCCCCCCAAGGGTGGAGGACTGGGCGAGAGATTCGAGTTCGTTGAGCGCATCCATGGCTGTGTCGCGGCGACTTCGCTCGAGACTTTTATGTTGGGGGAAATGACAAGGGCGCCGTTTGGAGAGCGACAGAGGATGCTAATAATGCTCACGGGCGTTGATGGGGCTGAATCGTCGAGTCATGCGGGAAGCACAGTGGTACTTGGGCATTGTTTGGTGGGAGAAAAGGAACATGAAGAAGAGGTAGGAAGAAATTTCATGGTTAGAATTTTTTTTTGGCCCAACGAGGTCGGTCGTTGCAGGTGGCTGCTGAAGAAGACATCAATATCATCTTTGACTGAGGAAAGAGGGTTGGCCGGGGATTCCTTCCACTGCGAACAGACGCCGTGACACATGGTTCCCTGCAGGAGAGACCGACCCGCGACTGCCTTGGGTGTCAGGGGGATGTCAGACACCTGAAGCTGAACTGCAAGCGAGCGAATAGATAGCCATGAATTGATCTTATGAGTCGATGCGATCCTTACTGGGCCATCAAGGTTCCAGAAAAAACTACTAATACATGTTGCCATGCCGTTGCAGTCGCGTTGACAACTTTCGATGCTGCCATAGACGCTTCCGGTCCAAGGAAAATATGCTTGAGACAAATAAAGAGCGGCTCTCATATTCGCCATGCCGTGAGAGTATCATTTATTATAAAACTAGTTTGATTGTCAAATTTCAGCAGGCAGATTATTCTTGTCTTGCTTGGAGATAGCCGCTTCTGCTTCGATATCTTGCGAGGGTTCCGTCAACTCATCCACACTGCCATCGCATCAACTTGTAAAGTATCCTCCACTTTTGGACGGCAAACATGCAGGGCTCGCTTTTTACACACGCTGTCAGCCCGTAGGTCACCCTTCGCGTTCAAGTTGTGAAGCCACCAAGCCGTGTGGTGGCATTCTCCCATCAATTGTTACGTATCCTATCCGTACTTGGCTCAAACACACGTCGATTTCCCTGAACTCGACCTCTAATTCCGTTACCGCTAAATCAGTTGTCGGGTTCGACATGGTGGTCGTCTCGAGGTTGCTATGAATACTACTTGGTAGGAAGATGAAGGCACAGAGGCGTGCACACCACATCACACCAATAATGCATCATCCTATCGGGCCCTTCCCAGCACACCGGACGAAAAGCGCGAATATCTTGACCGTTCATGTGAGTCATATCGTTTGTGACGTTATGTGACAGGATGAAAGATTTCCAATTGGACAAGAATCGGATTGATTGGCCACATATCCGTATTGGAGGCAGCAACAGAGTGATGCCATGATAATCTTTTGGTGTGAGTCAGGAGGCTCCTGCCAGAGAGGATCCAGCGCTCCTTCCGAAAGCGTTTCGCCGCACCCAGGGAAAGCGGCGCTAACAAGGTCCAGTTCCAGGGTGCAGCTTCCCTTTGACTGAGGCCAGGTCCTTTTGTTCTCAACTTCTCATCACCGAGCATGATAAACAAAGGTCCTCTGCCCGCGCCAATGCGATCAGATACGAAATAGGAGAACGGCGACTCTTCTACCACGCCGACAAAACCTAACCCACGTACGACGGTCTGTTGCACAAAGTCTGCCCGCAGTCGACAGCCCGGTGGGACTCTTTGAGCTGCTCGATGGGGGGGCTGATGGTGGTGGAGTTGCTTGAAGCACGCCCGCAGTCTGACGCACCGCTAAGCTTACAAATGCATTCTTTGCATTCTCTGCATTCTGGGGAGCGCGAATATGCACGTCCGATTGTGCGAGACGAATGCGACGCAAGCGTACGGATGCACGGCGCAGGTTCGACAAGCACCCGACAGTCGCCTCCAAACACAGTCTCCGTTCGAGGGCAGACCGACAACGTCTTGTTTCATCCGATCGAATCAGTTGCCAAGATTGGCGGAGAAGTGGGTGTGCACTGGTGCCCGTCCGTTCCGCACCCCGCGTGGGATAGAGCCGGATCCCTGCGGTGCGATGCATTCGAAAGACCGAGATCAAGCTCACGACCAAGCATGCACACCCACAACCTTGTATCCGTACAGACGCAGCTCGCGCCAACCCGTTTTGTCTCGCCGTCATAGTCATGGGCTCCTTGGACCCTGATCGCCAGAGAGAAGTTTGCAAAGAGCGGCACAATTGGACGTTCCGGGTCAGCACCCTGATATCACCGGCTGGTCAGCAATCACCCAGGTCCATCATCCGTGCCAGACATGACGGAGGCGAGCTTCAGCTCCCACTCGGCCCGGCGCAAGACTCACTGACTGATTAACTAATCACTTTGTACGTACAATGATGACCTGGGGTCCTCAATTGACTCTTCTCCGCTCTTCGTACTAGGCGGACTTACAAACGGAGCACGCAGAACCCCGACGCGACCGGGGTTTTATTAGAATAGAAGACGCCCGTTGCTTGGGACCTCATTTCTGACTCCCTTTCTTCGCGTTCCTTCTTCTCGTTCCTTTCTTCCCGCCGTTATCACTATTTTGTCACGCTTGTCCTTCGCGTGTGGGACAATTGTGGCTTTACGTCGTGCTCGTGCTTCCGCTTTCGTCACTCACGTTGATTTTCACCTCGATCATCACCAACAGAGCAGAGCTTCTGGCTCTGTATGGTTGGTTCCCACACTTGGACATCTTCTCTCCACGAGCTTGAGTTTTCAAGACTCTTGAAATTGATTGAGCCTCTTCTGACTCAATCGACTGCCGAGCTTGCTTCTGAAGACCGAACCACAAACAATCATCATGATGAGTGAGGCCATGATGCTTCCGCTCACAGGCGTTGGCCTGGTGCTTGTAGCGCTCTTCGCTTCACCTGCCATGGTATCGATCCTCGCCCAATTGCGAAGCCGCACCCCGAAAGACAACTTCTATGAAGATCGCGACGGAAAAGCCACACCGGAGAGCATCGCCGCCTTCTCAAATCGCAGACCTAAAGCTGTAATCCTGTTTTTGTCTTCTGTTGGAGCTGGAACCTCAGTTGCCACAGCCGTCCTTTCTACCATTCACGAAACTAAAGATGGCTCTTTTCTTGAAAATTGGCTGACCACAGCCGCTTGGGTAAGTCATTTCCAGCTTCTGCTTGAATGAAATATCTAACATTACCGCGTTTTAGGGACTAATTTTCATTCATACCATCGCTGTAGGCGCCCACCATTCCTCAGTACGATCATATGATCTGGCATTGTGGCTCGTGGCTTCTGCTCTGATCATTGCTTGCCTTACTTTCCCCCGGTTGGTCGAGCGAGCTCAACAGCCGTCTGCCTACAAAGACTCTGTTACTATTCTCCGCGTCATTAATGCCGTAATTGTAATTACTTTGGGCTTTTCTAGCGCGATGCTCCCGCGAAGACCGGATGTCTTTATCGATGGCCGCGAGGTCGATCGCCAATCGACCGTCTCTGCACTCAACAAGTATACTTGGAGCTGGGTCCAACCCTTGTTGTATTTCGCAGCCAAGAAGAACGACCTTGATGCCGGTGATGTCCCGAAACCCGATCGTCGACTCCGAGCCGACGGTCTGAAGCAGGATTGGGACGCCTTCGAATTCAAGGGCAGCTTGCTACGCTCCCTCATCTGGGCATACAAGGGCCCAATGGCGTTTCAATGGGGGCTGACCATCTGCAGAGGCTTCTTTGGCATTCTTCCGTTCTGGTTCATGTTGCGACTCATCAAGATTCTCGAGGAGCGAGGAACAGGAGGCAGCCCTACTCTGGAGCTATGGGGCCTCGTTCTATGGATGGCAATCTTCAACTTAATTGATGCGGTAAGTACGCTTTTCCATCGACCTCGAGGTAGCTGACCGGAACCTCGATAGTGGGTTGAAGGCTGGATTTTCTGGTACTCCTTTGCCGATATGGCACTGCCCATTCGAGCTCAGCTGGCCGCACTCGTGTTTGAGAAGTCATTGAGACGGAAGAATGTCAAGTCGGCAGAGAAGTCCAAGGAGTCAGACGAAGACGAAACGAAAGAGGGCGACCCCAAGAAGGACGATGCGAGTGTTCTCAAGTCTCGCCAAGCCATTGTCAATCTCGTCGGTGTCGACGCGCAACGAGTCTCCAACTTTTCTGCCTACCAGTTTCTGATTGTCAACAGCATCTCGAAGCTGGTCATCTTTTCGACTTTTCTGGTTCAGATAATCGGATGGATTCCATTCACCGCAGGCCTCTTCGCCTGGGCTATTACTCTACCAGCCAACACTTGGTTCTCCAAAGCGCTAATGGCTCGATCCGAACAGCTGATGAAGCAGCGCGACGAAAAGTTGGCCGTGGTCAATGAAGCCCTGCTTGGGATGCGACAGATCAAGTTTTCTGCACTGGAAGCGAAATGGGAAAAGTGTATTCTTGCCATGAGAGAACGAGAGTTGAAGACTCTTTGGAGGCTCTTCATTGCAGATACTGGACTCTTTGGATGCTGGGTTGTGAGCCCAATCCTCCTCGCGGCCACTTCGCTAGCCGTTTACGCCTACGTCAACGGTCGTCTATTGCCCTCGGTTGCTTTTGTGAGCATTGGCATCTTCAAGGCCCTGGAAGTGACCTTGGTCGTTCTTCCGGAGATCATTACGATGGGGGTTGACACTTTGGTTTCTGTTCGACGAATTGACACCTACCTCAACGGCCCGGAAATGGAGAAGATTCTGAGCGAAGGTCCTGACGTTGAGTTTGAGGATGCTTCCATCTCATGGCCTGTCGACGACGACGTTGCCGACGATGAAAGATTCATTCTACGAAATCTCAGCTTTACCTTCCCTGCTGGCGAGCTCTCTGTCATCTCGGGTAAGACGGGGGCTGGCAAGAGTCTTATTCTTTCTGCCATCCTCGGAGAAACGGACTTGTTGGAAGGTTCTGTCCGAGTACCTCGGACGTTGTCCCCTGCCGAGCAGATGGACAAAGAAGCACATCCCGGCAACTGGATTGTGCCCGGCTCGGTGGCATATGTAGGCCAAACGCCATGGCTGGAGAGCGCGTCCTTCCGTGACAACATCCTGTTCGGCCTCCCATTCTTTGAGGAACGATACAACAAGGTTATCGAGGTTTGCGCATTGAAAAAGGACCTGGAGATTCTTACGGATGGCGACAAGACCGAGCTCGGCGCCAACGGCATCAATCTTAGCGGTGGCCAGAAGTGGCGGGTGACCTTGGCCCGGGCTATCTACTCGAGAGCCGAGATTCTCGTCATGGATGACATTTTCAGTGCCGTCGACGCCCACGTTGGCCGCCACATCTTTGAGAAATGTATCACGGGAGCCATCTGCGAGGGAAGAACCCGAATCCTCGTTACTCACCACGTCGCCCTTGTGCAGGCCAAAACCAAGTTCATCGTCGAGCTTGGTGAAGGCACCGCGCTTCACGCTGGTTTGGTTTCGGATCTCATGCGTGATGGAACTATGGACGAGATTCGACAGCACGAACAGTCGAGCCAGGAAATCGTTGACGACGAAACCGCGGATGCTTCAACGGCTGTCAACTCGGAGGAGGCCTCGGTCAGTGACTCGGCCGAGGCTGGCGAAGAGAATGGGTTGCAAAAGGTTCCTTCCAAGGACGCCAAGCAATTCATACAGGAGGAGCTCCGCGAGAAGGGTGTCGTGAAGAAGCACGTGTACATGACCTACTTGAAGGACAGTGGTGGGTTGCGCGTTTGGAGTGTCTGCGCCTTCATCTTCCTTGGGTACGAAACTGGGATTCTTGGTAAGTCGTGCCCTCATTATCTGCAAAGCACTCCTCTGACCTCGGACAGCTCGAGCATGGTGGTTGCGACTCTGGACGGCCCAGTCTGAAGACAGCTCCGAGGTGAACATGCACCACGAACACGGCTATGCCTCAGTCTATTCGATGCAGCAGCAACCGTTCCATTCACCCGCCGGGCTACACGTGGCCAAAGAGCAGAGTGATCTCGCCTACTATCTCTGGACATATGTCGCTATTTCCCTGGCTACGGCCGTCATCGGAACAATGCGATTCTTCTGGGGTTATGTCCTGGCGTTGAGAGCGAGCCGGGCACTCTTCAATAAGATGCTCTTTGCCGTTCTTCACACTCCCATGCGCTGGCTTGACACGGTTCCCGTCGGGAGAGTCCTCAACAGGTTTACCTCGGACTTCAACATTATCGATAACCGCATCACTAACGATTGGACCATGTTCTTTGCGAATACGCTCGGTCTGCTCGGTGTCTGCGTCGCTGCCTTCTTCGCGTCTGGATACGTCATCCCCCTGGCCGTGGTACTCCTCGGCGTTGGCCTCTGGATCGCACGAACATATCTGCATGGCGCCCGACCCCTGAAGCGACTCGAGAGCAACGCCAAGTCCCCGGTCTTTGAGCTGTTCAGTGCAGCGCTCGCGGGCGTGTCTACCATTCGTGGCTACCATAAGACTGGGGTCTACGTCAACCGAATGTACAGCAATCTGGACAGCTGGGACATGATTACCTCGTACATGTGGCTCGTCAACCGATGGATGGGTTTCCGAATGGCCCTCGTCGGCACCATCTTCTCCACCATTGTCGGCATCATCGTCATCGTCAGTCCCAGCATGGATGCCGCCCTGGCCGGCTTTACCTTGTCCTTTGCGCTCGACTTTGCCGAGAACATTCTCTGGACCATCCGCAACTACGCCGGCATGGAGCTCAACATGAACTCGACGGAGCGCGTCGTCGAGTATACCGAGCTCCAGACAGAGCCGCTTGATGGCCCAGTGCCCCCGGCCTCGTGGCCGAGCTCGGGAGCAGTCGAGGTGAAGGACCTCGAGGTTGCATATGCCCCTGATCTGCCGCCAGTGTTGAAGGGAATCTCCTTCACAGTCAACGACAACGAACGTGTCGGCGTTGTAGGCCGTACTGGCGCTGGAAAGTCGTCGCTGACGTTGGCCCTCTTCCGGTTCCTGGAAGCGCGATCCGGCACCGTTACTATTGACGGGTTGGATATTTCAAAGATCAACCTGAATTGTTTGAGGTCTCGTCTCGCCATCATCCCTCAGGTAAGCATGGAACCATTTGAACCCATTGTGTGCACACAACATGTCTAACAATGGTGAAGGATCCCGTGCTCTTTTCCGGAACCGTGCGATCCAACCTGGATCCTTTCGATGACTGCACCGATGAGGAACTCCGCGAGTCCCTCGCCCGCGTTCACCTCGTCGACTCCCAACCCGCCACGCCGGCCAACGAGCCCTCCTCGTCGACGACAACCTCGACGGTGGCGCCCAAGAACACCAACATCTTCCGCGACCTGTCCAGCCCCATCTCGGAATCCGGCGGCAACCTCTCGCAGGGCCAGCGCCAGCTCCTCTGCCTCGCGCGCGCCATCGTCGCCCGCCCCAAGATCATGGTGCTCGACGAGGCCACGTCGGCCGTCGACATGGCCACCGACGCCCTCATCCAGCGCAGCATCCGCGAGGAGTTCACCGACAGCACCCTCATCGTCATCGCCCACCGCCTCAGCACCATTGCCGACTTTGACCGCATCCTCGTCCTCGGCGAGGGCCGCGTCGCCGAGTTTGGCACCCCGCGCGAGCTTTGGGAGAGGCAGGGAGGCGTCTTTCGGGACATGTGCGAGAGCAGCGGCGAGAAGGAAAAGTTGAGGGAGACGATTTTCGGGGTGGGAGGCAAAGAGTAGATATGTACAAGGCGAAAAGTTGTCTGTTTGGAATGAAAATTGCTTGATTTATTAAGACTACCCGTAGTTTAGGTCTGTATCCGTATGGGACACAGTTAACCTAAACTTATTACCAGGTACCCTTGATTCATTGATTACTACTCGTAGGTTAGATAACTCATGTGTTGACCTAACCTACGGTTGATGGACTAGATACTAGCTGGTAATAAAAGCTTGAGAAACGTGTTGCTCGCTCGGATTGGGAGGCAAAACCGAATCAGACTACATTTCAAAGTACATGCATCATCACTTACGTGATTCCTTTCAAATTCCCATCAAGATTCATTCATTCATTCATGTCATATCCAAAAGCTAGCTATTTGCGAAATCCCACATCTGTGACAATCTTCCGTGTGTGTAAATCCGAGGTCCCAAATCCAACAAACAAGACATCCAACGAAACAGGCAGGCAGTTATCATCCATCTTCCCCTTCGATTAATCGCGGCTATCGTCAGACTCGCAGCCTGCCTCATCATCCCAGCCATCGGGGATGGAGTTCTGGATGTAGTCTCGGAAGCCGCGGCTCATCTTGACAACTGCGCGAATGTGCTTCTCGTTGATGATGATGCGCTCCGAGTTCTCGTCCTGGGCATCGCTCTCGGCCAGGGCGAGGGCCGTCTGCATGGCGTTGCGAATCTCACGGCCGTTCCACCTGAGCGTCTTCACGTCGTTGCTGTTCAAGACGGACCCGCGAGCAGCAGAGGAGATGTGGATGCGGCTGTTCGAGTCGCGGATGAGGCGATCAAAGTTGTTGGTCCAGATGCGCTCACGGTCCTCGTCACGGAGGTTCTTGTAGTGGAGAGCGACGTGGATTCGGCTCAAGAAGGCCGGGTCGAACGACTGGACGCGGTTGGTGGTGAGGAAAAGAACACCACGGTAGTACTCGAGGGCACGCAGGAAGACCGAAACAAGACCGTTGCGAGAGATGTCTCTGGAGCGACGACGCTCGAGGTAGACGTCTGCCTCATCGAGGAGCACGAGCGCGCCATATCGCTGACCAAGCTCGAGGAAGTAGCTCAGGTTGGCCTCGATGTTGTAAGAGTCGACGCTCAGGTCACCGCTGGTGAGGGCGATGAGTGGGCGGTTGGTCAACTCAGCAACGCACTCGGCAGTGCAAGTCTTTCCGACACCGGGCGCGCCGTGGAGAAGAAAGATGCGGCCCTCACCCTTGTTCTTGACAAAGTCTTGACCCCAGGGAACAACTTGACCGGTACCGAGGTCGTTGGCAAACTTGCCAATGAGAGCCTTGACCGTCATCTTGACTTCGTCGTCGAGGACGAGGTACTTGAAGGCATCTTTGTCCGTAGCCAAAGGCCTCAGGTTGGCGATGTTCAGGTGACCCCAGCGGCGATCGCCCAGGATGAAGCCGGGCATGGTGTTGGAGCACACCATAAAGAACAGGTCGTTCTCAGGGGGGGTATCCTGCAGGGGGTCAAGGTCCTCGAAGTTGAGATAGGGGCTGTCCAAGCTGGGGGAGCGGTTCGCGACACAGGCACGGCATCCGCATCGGGGCTGGTTTCTGGGGAGGTGATCCTTGACGGGGGGTGCAGCCTGGTTGTAGGAAGGAGGGCGGTGGTAGCGGGCCATGCCACGCATGCAATCGGGGCCCAGATTGTAGAAGCTGTCGAAGCCAGGAGCATCGCAGATGACACGACCCTTCATGAAGCCGGTTGGGCCGCGAGATTGACGATTGCCCGAGCCCGAGTTGACGAGGCGACCCTCGTACTCCATGTAAGTAGGACGCTTGAGGAGGTCCCAGTAGAGCTTGCCTAACTGGATGCATCGCTCCTTCATGGTGAGACCGCCCTGAGTCTCGAGATTCTCGGGCCAAAAGGCAGCCGGCACGACGCTCAAGCTGCCAATGGCTTGCTCGCCAAGCCAAGGAGAAACACCGAAGCTGTACATGTAGCGGTTGACCTTTGTCCCATTGGACTCGATCATCCAGCAGTTGACCTTGTAGTTGTCGTAAGGACTGGAAGGACTCTGGCTCGTGCGAATGCTGCTGATGACATATGGGGTCCAGATGTCATATCGCTTGGCGTAGATGACCTGGCCAGGCTTAAGCAGAAGCCAGAAGTACTCAAAGGTGGCCTTGGGCTCTTCGAGCTTGTGAAGGGCCTCTTCCTTGCGGATCTTGTCGCCGAGGTTATCCTCGAGGAAGGAGAGAAGAACGTCGATGTGCTTGGACGTGGTCGAGGCATACTCCCCATCGTGAGCAGCAGGCTGGCTGTCGCGATAGTGAGCCAGCTCCCGGCGGTGGTGATACAAGACGCGGTAGGGAGCGCTGATGGTGACGGTCTTGCCGTCGAGGTTGATGTAGGGGTAGTAGGCAACGACAGCCTTGAGGGCATTGATGAGATGCTCCGAGTGAATGATCATGGCGGGAGTGGCAATCTCAGGAGGGATGGTCTCAGGGTCCTCCTCATCGTCTGAGCAGTAGTCATCATGGCGGTAGTCGCCCTGGTCGAACGTCTCGGTGATGGGTCGATCCTGCGGGGTCGGGCCACCAATTCCACGGTGACGGCGACGGCGGCTGGGTCTGGCAGCTCTGGCAGTGTAGACCTTTGTGACGATTTCGATGACAGGCTTCTCCGTCATGGCATCCTCGGCCTCTTCGTCGCCATCATTCTGGACTTCGGGGATGTCCTTGAAGGCACGAGTGCTCTGGCGATCTGGGGTAAAGTTGGTCAGCATTCCAGGGTTGTTTGCTCAAGGGATTGGGTATGGCAGAATCACTTACACTCGACAACGCGGTCGTTCCAACCAATGTACTTGAGAACGTACAGGAGGTCGGGCACCTTTCCGTCGACCTTGAGAACTGTCTTGGGAAGATGAACGACGGGAGTTCTGGGGTAGGGTCGAATATGATGACGGGGAAGCTGTTCGAAACTTGCCATTGACGAGTTGTCGTCATCAAAGTTTTGGCCCTCGACAACGCGGATCTCGTGAACCTCGGGCTCTTCAGGTTGAGCGGGAGCGAGAGTTGCGGGAGAGTCCATGATGGTCATGTGGAGTTGGAGTCGCTGATGGGGATGGAAGAATACAGGCAAGTCAAGGCAAGACAAGACAACCTAAGACAAGAGGGATGAGAGAGAGGGATGGAGCAGAACCAAGACGGCCCCCAGAGACGGGTTATATGGCCATCCCCCATCCCTTGCCTTTGCTGAGGGGGCCTCAAGCCATCAGCGCTAACGCCGGCCTTCGTATGTAATGTGCAACCCCAAAACTCGAGGTGCAGGACTTACCGCTACTAGCACTTGCCGTTTGCTACGTACGAATACTTAGGGCGGTTTCTGCTGCTCAGCCCAGAAGGCAGCAGCGCCCCCGGATGCCCCCATCTCCACCCATCGACCAGTAAGAAGGAGCGATTGGGAAGGGAGTTGCTCGCCGACATGTCTGCGATTTGCAAGGGCGGGGACCAGCGCGGGCGCGTGCAGGCAGGTGCAGGAAGGTGCAGGCATGTTGCCTGGCGAGGCAAGAGCGCTTATCGCGACGCATCAGGCATCAGCCGTCATTGCGAGGCATCTGGAGATCACAGCAGCAAGCCCGACAGCCGTTACAATGAGGACGTATTTGACACAAAAAAAGAGCATTCTCTCTCACCCATCCGTCGACTTTCAGCCCTGTTCTGTTGAGCTTTATCTGATGCGGGGAACTGGTTAGGCACTGCCCCGCTGCAGCCTCAGCCACCGGCAACTGCAGTGCCGACGTGAGGAAGTGCACGGTACTACAGGAATGCTAAATAAGGTACCTACAAAGTGAGTGCCTTATCGTTGAACAACAGGTCACTACGGAGTACTGATTGCCCCGTTGAGGCAAACATCAGCCGAAGCTGCATGTACAACAGCCAAGTCTCACCAAGAGACAACTTAATACATAGAACAAATTGCTCACTGGCGTTGACACATGGCATCTGCGCCTTACCGTGCACGCCCTTGCTGCAATAGCGGAATGTATTATTATGCGTGCTTCCCACCATGAAACAGATCTAACGAGGTTGCCCTTGGTGAGCCTCGCTGCAACCCTTCCACCGCTTGACTCACCATCCGCGCCAAGAGGGAGACTTATCTCCATTGGCACCAAATTCCTTGGGGGGGCTGTAAGGCGACTGGTGAGCGTGTACCATCGTGCAACATTATTTCCCGTCGACAAGTTCAAGATCGCTCTTCATTCACCTCAAAATCGCCCATGATATTGAATACTCTATCATGTCCAAGTAATTCAACGCCCCAGAACGCCTTTCCCTCCCGTCCCGTAGTTATCCAGCCCCAAACTCCGTTTCTTTCCTCGTGACATGTATTGGTGCCTGTGTAGACCCATGGCTCTCCGCCTCGCTTCTCATCATACTCTTCATCGATAAGATACTCAACTACTAGGTACTGGCGTTGCGCGCTCCTGCCGAGACGTTACTTGCGTGGGCCAGCAGAAACTTACAGCAAGTCAACGTCAGCTTGCACGCCTTCGTCCAGCCGTCGTCCTGCGCGATGCCCAGCTTGATGCTCACTTCCCCAATCTTATCCCCGTCAATCTTATACGGCAGGCTCAGCGGATTCCCCGTTGCTTCCGTTTGTCGCTGCACGAATGCCCCGAGTTGACGGACGAGTTCCAAGAAGCCCACCATGGCGTTGTCGAACCGTCGATGCATAAACGTCAACCCAAGTGGCATGTCCCCGGAGCTGTATAGTTCTAGGATGTGCTTCTTGGGGGTTGGCTGCATCGTCCGCGTTGCGAGTCGGCTCGACGAAGTATTCAGCGTTTCGTAACGGATAATCTTGGACGTGCTTCCCATCGGTTGAGGATCATACCCATCAAATCTGTATCCCAGCTTTTCTGCCACCGTGACCAACAGTAGCAGCGCATGACCCCAGGCCGCGTTGATCTCGGGCCAGTCCACGGGTTTGTTAGACAGCCTCCCCAGACGTAGTCCGTTGATCGTCGCAAAGCTGCCGTCGTGGCTGATGCAAAACGTGTCGTTATAGACGTTGGATCGCTGCAGTTTGTCCAGCAGCTGCGAGTCGTTGAGGTACTTGGTGTTGATGCTGTCCCTCTCCGACTGGAAGTCGGTCATCTTTGCCGCGAAGCCGTTTCGATCCCTCCAAAACTTCTCTTCCTCCTTGTCCAGCTGTCGCGACTCCTCTTCAAGGATGACAATCTCTTCGTCCAGAGCATCCTTTTCGTCCTCCAACTTCTTCAACTCTTCCATGGCGACCGCTCTGTCTCGCTCTGCCTTCTTCAGCGCCGCCTGTTGAGCTACCACATCCTCTTCGCTAGGTTGGTTCGCCTTGACATCCTTGAGGTGCCTTACGTAGGCGTCCCGCTCCCTTGAAGCAATGTCCAGCTTCTTCTGTAGGCCATCGACAAGCATCTCGGTGCACTCGACGCATATCGGGTGATCGATGTCGGATCTGGCGGATAAAATCTCAAATAAACGATTGATTCTGTCCATCTCGCCTCCCAGCGGTGCATCTGTTTCGGGCCCGACCTTGCTGGAGCTAGAGCGCCGAGGTCGCGGAGGCGTCGACGGGGGCTCGGGACTCTGCGACTGTGATGCGCCCATTTGAGACTCGGTCAGGTAAATAAACGACATGGTCGAATCTCGCGGGTGACCGCCCTGGTTGCGTTTGAAGACAGGTTGGGCGACATTTTGAGAAACCTTATCGTATAGCGACTTTCGGCTCTGCTCTTGAGACTGGACGGTCGGCTGACGAGGCGGAGGTGGTTTCTTGGTGGTCTGCGGTGACGTCGAGGCTGCAGATACACACGGTTAGTCATGACGCGAAGAGCGTGCCAGCGATGGGCTCACAGATGAGGAGGTCGTAAGCTGCTGGGTTCAGGTCCTCGAGCGAGCCGTCGAGCTTGAGAGGCTGGCGGCACTTTTGGCAGGTCATGACGAGGGTTGAAAGGTGAAGATGTTGAACAGCTTGAGAGATGAGGCCCCCCCACTTATCAGCGAGTGACGTTGAGGTGGTTCAATTAGGTACCTACCGAGGCGGCTCGGCCTTCCGCCTCCAGCACCTGCCTGCGGGGGGTTCATTATCGATGGAAACCACTTTACACGAACAAACGCGTCTTCACGCGTCGGCGCCCCTCCACTCCAGTTGCTCCCCCAACCATGCATCATCTCATCCGCCAAACCCGTGCCATCCACCTCTCCCGGCGAGGAATCAGCATGTCGCCACCATATCTGTATTGCCGCACCATAACTTCGCCCATGAGATCCCTCCGCCATGGAGCCCCCGGCCAAGCGACGCCGACAGGATTCTTCGCCCCTCAGAAGGCGCTCAGAGACCGATGACGAGCTGCAGGGCCTCTCACCCCACCACGACCTTAGCCATAGCCATGACGGAGCGCGAGCCCAATCACAATCGCTCGACGAGGGCTACCAGTTGGCCACGAAGCGCATCGAAGCAAACGAAAGGCTTGAGGCAACCTTCGCCCACATCATTGAAAAATACAGCCACGACTTTGACGGCATTGGCGACGAGATTGACATGGAAACGGGAGAAATCGTCGTCGACAATGGACATCTGAGTGGAATGCGAAATGAAGGCGATCTTGGGGGGGGGTGGACTGACATTGACGGCGCCGACGAATACGACGAGGGCTTTATGCTCGAAGATCTTCCCGACCATCTCTTCGACGACGAGAGTCCACAAAATACCAATCAGGACCAAAATCTACCTCTAAACGACGACCACCCCGATTTGAATAAGGACGAGTCCAATGTAGAAAGCGACGTCGACAAAGACAAGGATGGAGACGACGCGACGGTGGAAGAAGTGCACCCAACCGCCGAGTCTGGTACCATGATACCAGCACCGAACTCTGGAGCTGCTAATATGCAAGTCAGCCCCTGGCACTTACAGCCGGCATCTTTGTCTGCTTTCGCTCCCAACATGTACGGGAGCTTCTTCGTGGGCTTCCTCCCAGCCTTTGGCGCATTTTCCCCAGAAGCTGCTCCCCCGTCGTTGAACAATGCGAAACCCCAACTCGGCTCCGTTATGTCGCCAGCCAACTCGGGCATACCACCCAATGGACAAGGTCCTTTCCCTCTCACGTTCAACCCCTGGGCCATGGCTGGGCTTCTTCAACCACAAGCTTGGGCGCCACCCAACGCCAACACGCACCTCCCGCAACCCTGGGGACAAGCGAACCCGGCCCTGGAGCCACAACTACCTTCCCCGCCGTCGTTGAACAAACCCAAGGCCGAGAGATACAAGTTTCCTGTCCAGAAAGGAAGGACTTCGATATGGGCCCCCAGCTCTCGAAGGGAAAACGATGACAACCCCGTGCCCAGGCGAGGACCTCGCCCATCGGGGCAAGCAAGCAGTCCGCAAGTTGGCGACAAAAGCAACAAGGCGTCAAATCAGAGTAATGACGACGATCATGTGAACCGCAGGACGTCGGGCCGAGCCAGGAAGCAAACCGAGTACATGGGCAAGGTTTCTTGGTCAGAGGCAGACAAAATTGCCCGCTCGAAGATAGAGGCGAGCAGTCAACCATCGTCGTCAAATCCCACGGATCAGGGTGACCCCGACGCAGAAGACGAGCTCGCCATGGACGATGTTGAGAAAACGCCAACGTCATCCCAGGCATCAACAAGGACAAACAGACGAAAGAGCATAGCCGGATCCGGTTCAGGTCGCGTCATCCCGGATTCACAAGATTCAGCCACCCCTCCCACGAGCAGCGTACCACAAACATGCTCCCAACCAAAGGAAGAGCAGACCAAGGTCAACCCCCCGGCTCCCCAGGATCCAACCCCTTCCTTGGCCCTCTCGGATGATGAAGCACCTATTCTCCTTCCACGACGAAAAAGTATCGTGGCAGAAGTCGCTTCCACCGAAGCCGAGTCGGAAGCCCAAGCACAGCAGGAAAACGGCACGCATCCCAAGGCACACCCACAACCAGAGCCCAAGACGGTTGCAGACGCTCCAAAACGGCGAGGTCGTGGTCGGCCAAGGAAAAGTTCCGCCAGTACTCCAGTCGAGCCGAAGTCGACGGCCAATCTTTCGGCAGACGCCGTTTGTACACCTGCAAAGTCATTAGCACGAGAGATCAAGAATCTTCACGAGACCATCTCCGATTCCCCCAGATTTGTTCTCGCTGCCGAGACAGGCGACGGCCCGGGTCGAGTGGAAGGCGCCAAGCGCCTGAGATCCTCTAGAGCGAGGAACTCTGTCAAGCCTCCCGAGAAGGTTGCGGACGGGCCACGGGAAGATGATGCACATGAACCAGCTCCCACGGCATCTCGCATCGACGCCGAAGCTACAGCCGATCCCGAATCCATGGCCGATGCTCCCGCCGAGGAACACCGCCCAGCTCCCGAACCCGCGTCGTCACCACGTTCCACCATACCGGCAACCGACGACGGCGCTTCCGTCAACGACGCGGAAGAAGAACCGGCGACGCCGTCCAAACACGACGCACCCGCCCCCTCGCCGCACTCGACAGAGGCACCCAGCCCCGGACCTCACCCCTCGCCCAGCACCCCCAAAAGGCCAGACCCGACCCACGGCTCCCCGTCTTCCCGGCCCCAAACCCCCCGCAACACCGCCATCCGCACCGGCCACGCCCCCTCGTCGCGCCGCTCCCTGCTCTCCCTCGTCTCCACCAACAACTCCGACTCGGAGTCGGACGACAGCCTCGACGAGCTCAACCGGCCCCAGCCCTCCCCCTTCCGGCCGCGCAGCGCCGTAAAGTCCTCCATCAAAAAGTGGCGCTCCAGCGCCCTCACCAGAGAAGTCTTCCGCACGCCCGTCAAGAAGCGGCCGGGCGACCCCGTCAGTCCCGGCAGCGTCATCAAGACCCCCGGGGGCACCGTGAGGACGTGCGGCATTGACGGCTTCCAGTGTGGCAGGGACTTTTGCTTCAATTGCTTGTAGGATAGCGAAGAGTATCATATTGCAGAGAACCATTCCGACCGGGCAGTCAACATGCACGACACATGGCATATACCCCTTGTCATACCTTACTCCAGGCTACACCCAAGACCCAGTTGATAACGCTTCGAAAGTTTACTGGATTACATGCTGCCTCAAATACTATCTGACAACTTCCAATCTCACTAAGAGAAGGAAGTATGGGATGGCATGTCGCTGATTCATACTCGTAAACAACCCTCGTTCCCGCGCACTGTATGCTTCCACCCCAAACGCCAAAGAGCCTGTTATCCTATGTCTGTTCACCAGCATCCTCTTGCCAAACCCATCCCCATCCAGCCCGTGTCGCGTGATGAGCGCCGTCGTGACAAAATATACTAACTATTTCAAACAAGTCCTCGTCGACCTCAGAATATCATCAGGGTTGAGAACCACGAAAGAGTCTTGGCGTCCGGATTCCAAAACTCCGGGCGCCATTGCGAAGGGGAAGCGGGAAAGGTGACTGAAGCGATCTTCGTAACAAGGGTTCAAGCTTGGCAAGAGTCAATCTATCGGTCTCGGGTATCATGAAGGTGAGAGTCGGAAACGTGGAATCGCGGATGATATCTGTCGGGGACTGGGAAGTTGGGGATTCCAGGCTCTCAAGGCTTGTTGGCGGTGCCGTTAGCATTGGCGAGGTGCTGCTTGAAAACCTCGGGGTCCCGAACAGGGTCGAAATACGGGTGAGCTTGAGCCTCTTTGGCAGTCAAGCGTTCCTGGCCGAGCGTTAGCATTAGACGACAAGCGAAAAGCAGCAACCTCCTACCTGGTGGTCGTATCGCAACAGCTTGTCGAGGAAATCGATGGCTTCATTAGAGACGAATCGTTGGTTCTCAGCGCTGACAAAACTGTGCCACGGCTTCTTCTGGAACCGGCCGAGGATGTCGTCGTACTGGGCGTCGAGCTCTATCTCGTACTTGTCAAGGTAGTCAAACAGATCGTCTGTGCCGAGCACCTTAGCTATCTTGACAAGCTGATCCGCATTGCTGTTGCCATGGAAGAAAGGTTCCTTGCGAAAGATCATGGACGCAAACATTGCGCCAAGACTCCACATGTCAAGACTGTAATCGTACTCCTGGAAATCGACCAAGAGTTCGGGTCCTTTGAAGTACCTGGATGCCACGCGCACGTTGTACTCGGTGCCGGGATGGTAGAATTCGGCCAAACCCCAGTCGATGAGACGTAACTGGAACAAGTCAGTCGATGCAAAGAGTAGGGGTGTGGGCTTGGCTGTAGGCCAGGGTCGACCAACGAACCTTGCGATTCTCGTGGTCGATCATAACGTTATGAGGCTTCACGTCTCGGTGCATGATCCCCTTGCTGTGGCAGAAGTCGAGGGCTTTGAGGAGCTCGAAGATGTAGAAGCGGACATCGATGTCGTTGAATTTGGGGTAGAGGCTTCGGAAATCGGTGTTGTTGACATGCTCGAAGATGAGGGACGGCGTCTTACTCTAGATTGAGAAAGAGAGCAGTCAGCAGGACGTATTGTTTGGCTTCATGGGAGCAGAGGGGCGAACCTGCGAGTCTCGAACGACGTCCAGCAACGCAACCACGTTTGGTCCACCGGCCAGGTTCTGCAAAATCTTGATCTCTCGCTTGATCTTCTTCTTCTTGACGGGTTTGAGGACCTTGACGACGCATTTCTGATAGTTGACGATGTTGATGCCCTCAAAAACCTCGGAGTATTTCCCACGACCTGGACGCAACAGACTTAATAACTCAGGCTTCGACGCAACGGGCGGGGAAGGCAGCCACATACCGATCTTCCTAACAACCTCGTAGTTTTCAAGGATTCCCCAACCTAAGAATCAAAGTCAACACGATGCAGGCAGCGTCGGCGGGAGAGCAAAACGGACTGATGTTAACAGAGTCGTAGTCCCAATAGCTGCGGGGCATGTTCTGGTTGACGTCGGCATAGACCCGCGCCATGGTGACGGTTGGGGAGGGCGTCGCAAGATAGCGACGCGCAACAAAGCGGGAGATAATGGATGAGCGCTTGACGAGGGTTTCGGCGCGAGGAGCGGGAGACGACAAAAGAAGAGACGGAAGCGAAGGTTGGTGGACTCGGGGTTTTGGCGGCTGGGAGTTGGTGGAGGGGAGAAAGGCTGGATGAATATGGACCGTAGTGGAGAGAGGTTTGCTCCTGCGGTGGGCGACGGTTGCTCAGGCCTAAGAAATGGATTCCATTGAAGGTGGGATGCTCTCCGCCCCGCCCGTCGAGCCAGCAGCACTGGGAAGGCACACCGAGTCATACACGGACCTTCTTGAATCATATTAGTAGTACGCAAGGAAACAGCAAAACGCACCGTCTTAATCCTAACTCAGCCTAACCTTTAGGAATGTTCTATAAGATCCTCACATGCCCCTAACCCTAACCCTCTTCTAACCCCTAAGTAAGCCTAACCACTTTGGCCACCCTGAGTTATTCAGTCACGTGACTCGAGGAAAGGTAAGCTCCACTTCTTTTCATTCGCTTGCCAAAGTGTCCGCATGATTCAACAGGGTCCGAGTATGATTCATGGTCCACTGGGAAGCGGCGCCTGCCACTGAACTCAGTGCAAGTTCCCTGGTTGAGCAGTGGAAGAAGGTCCGTGCTTGGCGCGAAAAAGGCGTCCACTTCCAATTCTTATTGGCTACCATGGGCCGCCGCCTCTTATCGGACCCCCAAGGCGATAAGCCTGACTCCCGTGAAACCCGTGCTGCAGCATCAGCAGACGCTCGCCGCTTCCAAGCGCGCAGCTATTTCTGGCAAGAGTGAGACGCAAAAATCAAGGACTGAGCCAAAGTGAGCTCCGAGATGGATGGAATGGACGACCACGAGACAACCAGCAATGCCACTTCTTGGCGCTCGTCCCACTTGGCAACGAAAACAAACCAAATAACAACACGCATCCCACATCATCTCTGGCGTCATCTAATGCACCTCCGCCCACATAAACATCAAACCAGCCTGTCAGCTTTGTCTGTGTCCCCAGCAGTTGTTGATATGCAGATGCACGGTTACGCATGAGAAATCCATCCCATCATTCGCGTGTTTTGAGAAACGCGTCACTATCCAGTAGGAAAGATGCAAAGTTGTCTCATTGCGCAGAGTGACATGCCTTGGTCCTATTCGTCTCCTGAGCCTTGGCTCGTGTCATAAGGGCGGGCATCTTCGGAGGTTCACATCATCTACCCAATTTAGGCTGTTAGCAAAATGATCAACCGAAATATGCAACATGGGTTGGGCTGTTGATAGTGTCTCGTGCTCTCAGAGAGAAGATTAGGTCGACATGTCGCGACTGCAAGACGTCTCCAGTGACGGAAGCCAGTGTCTCCAGTGACCAAGCCAATGTCAACATTGACCGAGGCCAGTGTCGTCAGTGACCGAGCCAGTGTCTACATTGACCGAGGCCAGTGGATCCTACATCTCCAGTCATGATCCGACTAAGGATGACAATACAAGTGTTTTCATCATGACGAGACAGGATTGGAACGAAATCGTGCAGTACTTACTTGGACCCATCGTATCGCCTTGCTCCCATCAGGATCTGGCATCTCCCCGAAGTTCCATCCAAATCGGCGTCAAAGTATTCATGCTTGCAGGAAATGCAGGGAGTGTCTAGTCGTAGTCCAGTGTGTCCAGACCCTTCTCGACAACATCCCAAGTCCTCTTGCGGAGATCTGGTTTAGGCTCGGGTCGACCACGTTTGGCACCCTTCTTCTTCTTGTTCTTGTTGGCGGTCGTGGGCGGTGTGTTCGAGGTAGTATCCGCGTGAGGTGTCTGAGAAGATGTGCCATCGCTGAGGTCCATGGACTCGTCTGAAGACCGGCGAGCCTTGATTTCGGATTCTCTTTCCCTTTTCTTGCGGAGGGCCTCGAGCTCGGAGTGACGAAAGATTTCGATTTGCTCATCTGTCAAGGTCCGCTTGACGCCATCTTCGTAGTACCCCAAGTCTTCTTCTTCTTCTTCCCACACGTCAACAATGGTCTCATCATGATGTGCATTTGACTGGTTCGTAAATGTGCTGCCGAAGGAAGCAACGGCCTCTCCTGAAAAGTGTGTTTGTTGGAAGTTGAATAAATCGTCCTTTGACTTGTCAGTCGCGATTTCCAGACGCGTGGGATCAGCAAACGAACCTCGGAAATCTCAGGCACGCCATAGGCGTGTGTCGTTGTGCCTACATGATTCGTTGTCATGTCTGAAGCTGACGACCAAGTTTTGGGGTGCTTGTTGCAAAGCCACTAAGGAATCGCGACGCGAAAGATGTACGTATTAGGCATCACGTCACGTGCCAACCTTGTTGCTGCACCAACCATGAAGCCAAGGAGAGGGAGTACCAATGCGTAAGGAGGGAGGTCGGTGAGGACGTTAAAGGAGTCGTGGAAAAAAAGAAGAAAGAAGAAATCCTAGAGCAATAGAGATGTTGGGGGATGCATGCGATGGCTTTGTTGCGGACTGAGGTCAAGCCGTCAGGTGCTCAATTAGAACGGAGAAGCGCCAGAGCGCTCTCAAAGGCTCGTACAACTTCGTCATCTGAATGGATTCTTAGTCCTCCAGCAGGTTATTTGCGACTTGGTCAGAAAACTTACAGTGCTGTTGCCTTTGTTCCATTTTCTCCTCGGATAAATTAACAAACCTTCGACGGGTCTGTAAGCGCTTGACCGCACGCTCGTCGTCGTGAGTTGACGCGGCAGAAGCCCAAATTCTGAAGTACTTTGGGCCGTCAGCGACATGTCGTCATCCCGGACGCATCACTCAGAAAGCATAAATGTTCGACCTACCTTAGCCAGGGCATCCGCTTCCTTCAGGATGTCCTGCTCATGTTCATCGGCGTCGCGCAATGCCTTCTCGTAGCGAGTCTCGAAATCCTCCCAATCAAAGGACACGAGGGTGCCGGGAGTACTGGGCGGGTCTGGTGAATGGTCATCTGCTGGTTCTGGGGTTCTCGCGTCGGAGAGAGGCTGCTTCTGCGAGTTGGAGACGACAGGTTCGCCGTCCATGATGGGCTGTTTCTCTTCCGGTATTGGATGGTGATGCTCAGGCGGGTTGGCAGCTTCTGGCTTGGAAGGTGACAGTTGGGGTTCCATGGTTGATCAAGATGTTGGTAAACAGTTGACTAAGCAACCGGGTCGCTCTGATACGCTGAGGTCCGGACCACAATGATTGACTCGAACAAATGGGAAGCAGGGGATGCCAATGGATGGAAGCATTTGAAGCTCTGAGCACGAAACGTCCTATCAACGGCCACCTTTGTCCAGCAAGAGGCAAGAGGCAAGATTGCAGGCAAACGTTCCAATGGCGCCTGCCCCGTCGCTGAATCACGACTTGGCTGCCTGCGCCCCAAATGTGGCTTAGCGCATGGTGAGCCACAACCTTCCCACTCGCGTTCAACCTTGTGACCCGCTTCTATCCCAGTAGGACGTCTCGATCCTCGATGTCATCTGCCATTCGCGATTCACCTTGATGAACTTAGACAGGAACGAGACACGTACTTCTTCACCTGTTGTCGTCCAAACTCTGACGCTGAATCACACTTCAACTTGCATTCGTCCCCCAATTTGAAGATTCGGCAAGGTCAAGGCTCACTGGCCGGCCCACGCCCCGTTCAGAGCCGCCACCATGGAGTGCGACATCTGCGATCGTAACCATGATTCCCAGCGTCTGCCGTTTCTCTGCGCCGTGGACGCCAGGAACCACGTCTACGAGGCTCGCCTGAAGAGCGTACGCCTCCTGTTGGAGAATGAAGCCCTCCAGAAGGAGATCAACGACCTCTTGGCCGACACCACCGGCGCTTCCCAGGACCGCCGGAACTCGCTCCAGGCTCAGCAACGGATGGCAGAGGACAGGACCACGCATATTCTCGCCGCCGCCGATAAGCTCAGGAACGAAATAAAGGCGGCGAGGGAAGAGATCAGGGCCAGAAAGACGGTCATCTCCCGCCGCAGAGCCGATATCGCTGCTGCCTCGGGTGGCTTGGTTGAAAAGAGAGTCAGGCAACAAAAGGACATTGAAAAGTCCATCCACATGCTCAAATACCGCTGGACGAAGACGGCAGACGACACGGCGAGCACTCGCGCCTTTCTATGCATGGAAGCCGCCCGACTCTACGGGCTGAAGCGGTCCAAGAGGGGCACTCCCCCTCACTATGAGTATTTCCTAGGAAGTCATCCGATCATCGACCTCGCCAACATGAACTGTATGTCTACTTGTACTATATCGTCTCGTCTAGACGCTAACTGCTCCCAGCGCTGTCTCCTGAGCTCATCTCAACCTCACTGGCACATATTTCTCACATTCTCATGCTCACCTCTCACTATCTCTCCATTCGCCTCCCAGCCGCCATCACCTTGCCTCATCGAGATTACCCTCGGCCAACCATTTGCAACTTGTCCAACTCTTACAAGCAAGGCGAAACACCATTTCCCAGTCCAGGCATCCCAACTCACCCCTCGGAAGGGAGATTCCCCGGCTCTCAATACGTCTCTCGCCCCAGACCCCTTTTCGTCGACAAGCCTCTCCCGCAGCTCGCCAAGGAAGACCCGGCCACCTTCTCCTACTTCGTCGAGGGCGTCACCCTGCTCGCCTACGACATCGCTTGGCTCTGCTGCACCCAGGGCGTACCCATCGGCGACAAGACTTTCTTCGACGACGTCTGTCACATGGGTCGCAACCTGTACAATCTGGTCATCACCCAGCAGACACACAGCGGCGACAGGTTCCCGGTCCCTCCTCCCGAAGACGAAGGCGAAGACGAAGACGTCGGCGAACAGAGCGGCCAATCCAACTGGATAGGCCGCTTCTCCCACGGCGCCACCTACTACTTCCTCTGCAGCACCGACGGCGTCGACTTCGCAAAGACGTTCAAGCTGCCCAGTCACATGAAACTTGCTGATAAGCTCAAGAAGAAGCTCGTGACGGAAGCGCCGGCGCCCGACTGGGAAGTGCTCGACGACGACGCGTGGAAGGTCGAAGAGGGTCCCAGCAGCGACAACAAGACCACCAAGGATGTGGTCGCCGAGGGCAAGTCGGATGGTCGTCACGGATCGAGCGGATGGATGAAGGTCAAGAATCGGTAGCATATAGACAAAAGTTATCATGGACATTTCGTGGTGTATATTTCCCTGCTATCTTCGAGGAGAATCGGGGGGTAATGATTATATAGTCCACTCTGCCCTGCGCCATCTAATAGAATCCATACAAGTATCAGACAAACATGACCGCCAATAAGCATTTCACTGGCTTCCAAAAAACTCCTCTATTCCCAAAAATTTCATAATCATTGTCGTTCGTTGGCATCTCCTCTCTTTCAGTTCTGGTCCTCCTCCACTCGCTTCCTCTCCTCCTCATCCTCCCGCAGGTGCTGAATCATGGCGCGAGTCGGGATCAGATTCGGCGGCGGCGGCTGAGGGGGACGGACAGGCGCGGGCGGTCGAGCCGGCTGCCGCGTCCGGGTGTGAAAGATGCTGACTGGGCGGCGGGTCAGGGGCTTCTTCGGCTTCTGCACCTTTGGCGGCTCCGGGGGTGTGGGCTCAGCCGGAACGGCGGCGGGAGCGAGGGGGGAGGGAGGAGGGGGGGGGAGAGGAGGGCCTGGGCCGAGTCCGGGTAGGATAATGGTTCCCTTCTTTCCGTCCCTCGTCGTAATGGGTACCTCTGCGGTTGGTGCTGGAGGGGGCTTTGGAGGCTGCGCTGCGGCGGCAGGCTGGTTGCCTCGAGGAAGGCTCTGGGTCGGAGGGACTCTTTGGAATGGGCTGGCCGTCGGTCGTGGGGGTCCCGTCCTGGCTTCATTTCCCTTCTCTCTCGCCTCCTGTTTCTCGAGTCCGCGTTGCAAGACGCTCGATATATCAAAGGTAGCCGCGGCTGGTCCCGTATTCACAGGCCCTTCTGTCTCTCGCCTCCCAGAAGCACCTTGGTGGGCGGCCGGAATGTCAAATATGCGGCCTTCTGGTCGAGTGATTCCGCTCTCCGTATTCGCCGGTCCTTGCTCGAGGCCTTGTGACAGGAGGCTCGAGAAGTTGAAGACGGCGCTCGTCGGTACCGCGCTCGCGGGGCCTCCGCCCTCTTGACGCTGACCGAAGCTCGCCTGTTGAGCAGGAGCCGAGGGTTGTCGTCGGGTTGCGAAACGTTTGGGTGCGATTTTGGGTCGGGAAGCGACCTCTTCGGGGGTGTTGATGACCTCGTCCTTTTGCCACCACCTCTTGTTTATGGGCCTGGAATCCGCCTCCTCTTCTTGGTCACCTTCGTCCGCCTCCTCGGGGGGGGAGCTCCTCTCGAGTTCGACCTCGACGGGCTCTGGCGCCGCCTGGAGGCGCTCGTCCCACTCGGCCGCCTTATCGCCGCTGTCCTGGGACTCCCTGTCGCTGCCGCCGAGCCATGCGGTATCCCTCCTATTCTCGACGCGGTAGAGGCGCTCATCCCACGGGGGGGCCAGGTCGCCGCTCCTCACCGACGAGGCGCTGGATTTTTCCACGTCGAGGGCAGCGAGCTCGGCGTCGACCAGGTCCTCGAATCCAGCCCACTCATCGACGGGGGGGTCCTCTTGAGGGGGGGGCGCCTGAGGGGGGGTAGCGGGAGGCGGGGGCGATGATCCCCGGGTGAGGTCTTCCGGCCTGTCTTCTCCGTGGAGATTGGGGGTGTAAGTCGAAGGAGGTGCGGCTGGCAAGGTGGTTGGGGGTACGTCTTGCGCTGGGGCTTGGGGTGCGGCGGTCGGAGGTGTAGGTTGAGGGGAGCGTTGAGGCGTGACTTTGGGAGAGAACTGAGGGGGTGCCTGATGTGTGACTTCAGGAGAGAACTGAGGGGTGACTTGAGAGGTGACTTGAGATGTGACTTGAGAGGTGACTCTGGGAGTGAGGTGAGGAGTGACTTGGGACGTGGCTTGAGACGTGGCTTGAGACGTGACTCCAGGGGGAGTGACTTGAGACGTGACTTGAGGGGTGACTTGAGACGTGACTTGAGAGGTGGCTTGAGAAGTGAGTCCAGGAGAGAAATGAGGAGTGGCTTGGGAGGCAACCCGAGGTGCGTCTCCCATCGGGACGTCCAAGGCGGCACGAATCGCGGCCTGGCGCCTAATCCGGGGTGCATCTTCCATATCGACATCAGGAGTAGGCTCGACAACGACCGGCGCTGGCTCGGTCTCGATCACGGGAGCCTCAAAAGCATCGTCCATGTCGACATCCCGAGCACTGCTCCACTCTCGCCGCGCCTGGTTCAAGTCCCAAGTGTTGCTCGCGTCTCCCATGACAGGCTGGACTTGTCGCTGCGGCTGACGGACGACGGCTTGTCGGTGGTGTTCGACTTCTGCTAGCAGGCCCCGTCCGCCAGCTCGTCCCTCGGAGTGCTCGCTGTCTAGATCCATCGAGCTTCCATCGCTAGCACTGTGGCGAAGATCAGGTGCCTCGGACTCTTGAGAGCTCTTGAACTCTGGTTCTTGCGGAATGTCTCCAAGCGTCATTTGAGCCCTGGAGATTGTCTGTTGAGGGGAAGAGGACGGAACATTGACCAAGGACCTCTCGTCGACGACTGAAGGGTCTGCTCGGAGCATAGGGGGCAGAGCAGGCGGAGAGTCTTGCACGGCAGCCTCTTGTCGTGGGCTCGGCATGTCGCTTTGGCTCCTGAGCATTTCTTCGAGGGCAGATTCAGCTTGCGAGAAGGAGCTCGACAAGGCGTCCGCAAAGGGGTTCCTGGTAGGAGCGGGCTCCGGGGGAGCAACGTCGTAAACGTCCTCATCGTCTGGGACAGCGGTGGTCCTTTTGCGTTGGAGGAATCTTTCAAAGTCGCTGATTGAGTCACGAGGGGGTGCGGATCGTTGCGTCTCAGGCCGGCCTGAGAAGCCATAGCAAGGTGCTGCGGCTTGCTTCTCCAATGGGGTCTCAATGACATGGTCGGACTCGGACGAAGAATCGGACTCTTGTTCCTCGGCTGGGGGTGAAGGCTCGTGGTAGGATTCGGGGAGAGTTGGTAGCTCTTCGTGTTTGGAGACAGTCTCTTCGTCGTCATCCTCAATGACAATCGGTTGCTCCTGGGTGCCAGCCAGCGACTCTTTGTTGGGCTCCTCGCATAAGCCAGACTCGGGCTGCTGGGTTTCGTGAGAGACGCGGCTATTTCTAATGAGCCGGTCAATCGGGTCGGACGGGATCAAGCGGGGAGAAGAGCTGTGGGTATTGACGGAGGCGTCCTCGACGAGGCTGCTGTCGTAAAGGGGGAGGTTGTGCTCGCGGTCAATGTCTTGCAGGGCGTCTTGAAGATGTCTGTCGACGGGGGGCAGGGAGGGAGACTCGAGACACTTGGTGTCGTGACGGCTACTGGTGCTCGACGAGTCTGGGCTCCGTCCGAACAGCTCCTCAGCCAAAGCAGGGTCCAGGGGGGGCGTCTCTATAGACGACTCGGACGCCGTCTCCGTCTCCGGACCACCAGCGGGCGCGACTTCGTCGACGGGCACGGGGGAGGTTGGGATGGGTTCCGGCTCCTCTTCCTCGGGCCCGATGCTGGCGACGACGGCGTAAAAGCACGACGGCTCAGCGGCCGAAGGCGTCTCTGGCTCGGGCGTCGCAGCCGCTTCGCGGTAGTACCCGCGGCTGACGGGCCGGCGTCTCGACTCTCCGGAGCCGGACCGGAAATGGCCAAACTCGCTGTAGGTGCGGGAGTGGGAGCGGGATTCTTCCTCGTGCGTCTGGGTGCCCTTGGTTCGGTAGATTTGGCACCTGCACCCGCAGATGCACGCGCCGCCCGCCTCCCGCAGAGTCGCTCGCTCGAAGGGTGGGTAGCGGCCGCACCCGTTGCCAAAGAAGCGCCGCAAGGTATCCTGGGGAACGATGCCCCGGGTGGGTAGACGAGGAGGAGAGGAGAGTCGAGGGCGGCGGGGGGAGGGAGGGGTTGGGGGTCGGCGAAGAGGAGAGGGGGGAGTTGGAGGACGGCGAGGCCGAGGAGGAGGAGGAGGAGGAGGAGGAGGAGGAGGCAGAGAGCCGTCGTCTGAAGATGAGTCGGGAGAAGGAGGCGACGGTCGACGGGGGAGAGGGGAGGCATCCTCCTCAGGGGATGCAGAGGCAGGCTTCGGCTTCGGCTTCGGGCGGGGAGGACTGGCGCCGTAGATGTCCTCCTCCGCCTCGTCAATGACCAGCATTGGTCGAGGTCGAGGTCGAGGTCGAGGAGGCGTGGGAGCGGGAGCGGGAGCGGGAGTCTCAGGGGCGGGAGTCTCCGTGGGAGGCTCGACAGGAGACCTCGCGGGAGACTTGGCGGCAGACGAAGGGGACAAAGAATGGACGTTACCGGCCCAATTCCACTCCTTGAATTCCTACATTAGTCTCGATATTAGCAAGTGTCCAACCTCGTCTTCCGGGCGTAGACATGCCACGTCCGCGTCCAACCACAGAAACCCAACAGTAGAGAGCGAAACTTACCCCTGGGGAATGATTCGCCAACCATCGCCCCATCAACGCGAGGATGGTCGGCCCCGCGACAGCCGCCCAAACGGCGTGCAGCACCGTCCCGACCGACAGGTGCTGCAGCCCGGAGCACCGGTAGAGGGCTCCCCAGGGCACGAAGCCGAAGACACGACGGCAGGCCTCGACGCCGAAGCGGGCGGCGCCGAGCAGCGGGTTGTCGGCGTCTTCGCAGTCGCCGTCGCGCAGGCAGAGGAACGCCTCGTAGAGGCACAGGGCGAGGACGACGGCCAGGGCCACTTCGAACGACGACGAGAACATGGTTCCGGTTTCGGTTCGGGGTGGCGGGCCGGGGAGGGCAAGAAGAGGGAGAAGAAGGGGGAGAAGAGGGGGAAGAAGAGAGGTGAGGAAGAAGAAGAAGAAGCGATGCAGACGCGAGAGTAGTCTGCTGGTCAGTTGCTGTAACGCGCCATGTAAAGATGGAAGAAGAAGAGTCAGACCAAGGCAGTCGCGGAAGGGAAAGGAAACGAATTTATTCTAAACATAAACAAAAAGGCCACCGCTTGCTCCCCCATGATATCCTTTTTGTATCGCCACCTACCAACCAGCTACCAAAAGATTGATTTGTTGCCGGGCTTCTCCAGAGTCGTGAGTGATTTCCATCGTCATTGGGCCGTCCGGTTTGTTCAGCCAGGGGGGGGTTCAAAGGGGGGTTTGGTTGGCAGTGAATCAAGGACAAACAATGAAACAGCGTGTCAAGAATAGAAAAGTGATAGAATGGGTTTGTTTGAGTGGAAACAGTAAAGGTGCCCCTTGGGTGGGAAACACGGGCATAAAGAGCTGCCTTTCAAGTCCGAGGTGACGACGTGGTGCACAAAGACTGTGAATAAACACCATCGACTATAATTAAACCATGCTTGTTTCGCAAAGGCACAGCCGAGTTTCCATTATCTTCATTGCTCGAATACAGCAGAAAGGTATCTCTCTCCAACCAACGCCAGCCCTCATTTCCATGTCCCCAGTCCGTCCCATCCCGTCCCGTCGTTGCTCGTTAATCCAAACCCCTCTCACGTCTGCTTCCTCCCTCTCGCAATCAGCCTCGCGTGCAGCTCGACCATGATGTCGCTCCATTCCTCCTCGGCGTCGCCCATTTGCTTGCCCAGCCTCGTCGCCAGGAACTCGCCCACCTTGGCCACGTTGAAGTGCTCGCCGTAGACCACCTTTGCCTCGGCAGCAATCGCCACCCCCAAGCCGTCGCCGCCGCTCTGCCCGCTGAGCTTCAGCGTGGCCTCGACTCGCGTCTCGAGGGGGACCAGCAGCAGAGACGTCGTCACCGCCACGCTCGAGTCCGACGTCTTCCGCACTGTTGTTGGGAACGTCACGTTGAGCCGGTTGATCTGCCAGGACAGCTGATTGGCCCGATCCCAAGCCGCCGCTACCGTTCCGAGAAGTTGCCACGTCTTCGTCCGGCTCTGCGGGAGAGCTCGAACGTGGTCCCGAATGCACTCGAGCAGAAACTCCTTTTCGGCCGTCATGGGTGCCGGGTCAAGCTCTCTCGTGTCGCCAATGTACCAAAGATCGATTCTGGAGTTTGGTCGACGAGTCTTGAACGAGGCGAGGTCGAAGACCATTTCAATGTCTCGCTTGTACGCCAACGAGAGCATCGTGCCAGAGATTCCCGTCACAGACCAGCCATGCCCTTTCTCTATCGCATCGGCGCGGGCTGGAATCAAGTCAGCAAAGGCCTGATGCCTATCCATTCATCAAGCAAGCATACCTTTGAGGCTGTTAACCTCGGTGCTCGTCCAACCACGGCATTCCTCCCGAATCCTTTCGGCTTCTTTAATGTCTTCGAGATATTGCTTCTTTTGTGTCGTCAACGATTCAACGTCGACTTCGGACGCCTGGAAGTCCTCGCGAAGTCGTGCAATGAGCTTCTTCTTGTGTTCGATGTCGTCGTCCAGAGAAGACAGCTCCTCGCGTGCAGCCTCCAGTTCCGACGGGTCGCAATCGGCGAGTTCTCGCTCAATCTCTTCGAGATTCTCATTCTCCTCCACGAGCGAGGCGTGATGAGCCTGGAGCGCTGGCATGACAGACTCCAACAGAGCGCTTTGTTCGTCGAGCACTCCTTTGTCGGCTTCCATGCCCTCGTCGATGGACAAGAGACCTTCCTTCAACCCATCCTGCAACTTCATGCGCCACTCGTACCACATGGCCTTGCTCAGAAGTCGAGCGTGGGTCTTGACATTCTTGAACTGATTGTCCATCAGAGCCTTGACCTCGGGTGTAGCAGCCATGTACTCTCGGAACAGCGGCGGGTTCTCTTCAAAGGTATCCGTCTCAATCTCCTTGACCATGCGTCGTCCCTCGGCGATGTACTTCTTCAGCTCTCGGCAGGAGTGCTGGTACAACTCCAGCATGGGAACGGTGCAAGCTCCAGCTACAACGCAGCGCTCGAGCGACAGTTCGCCTTCGTCCTCGGGAGAGAAGCCCGGTAGAGCTCCGGCGACGGTTTGCCGTCGTTTGGTCGTCGTCAGCTCCATGAAGCGGATCGAAGTCATGTTCAAGAAGTCCTGGAGGTGGATTCGCTCTTCGTCTGCCTCATTTTCGAGCTGAGCGGCGTCTTTGGCTGTGGATTCGCCAAAGTTTACCGAATGGTCGGTGTGATCATCCTGAACGTCTTTGAAACGGCCCTGTCCCTTTGGTGTCGTGGCTGTGCCGCGGGTGGGAGACGCGAGTGTTGGAGTCGATGCGTTTCCGTTTGGCTGGAGACTCGCCCCAAGAGACTTGGTGAGTCGACCTGTCGTCTCAGCCTTGGACGGTGGCTGCTGCAGCTTCACGTTCTTGACAGGGCTGCCCTGGTGTCCCTTGAGTCGCTTGACGCCGTCGTTTTCTTCCGCCTCGTCATCCGAGTCGAGCTCGTTTGGCCTCTTCCCCAGGAGGCCCTTGGCGCTGCCGACGTGAAGACTCTTGCGGCCCCTCAGAGGGTTTCGTTTTGGACTCATGCTGGCAATCATCTCTCTGAGGTTGAGCGTGGCTTCTCTGTCATCTTGGCCGTCAGCTTCCCGTTCCAAGATCTTGCGTCGATTCTCCCTGTCGTCCTGTTCCCGACGTTCCTGGTCGACCTCTTGAGCCAGTTCCCTGGGGTCTTGAAACGACACTCCTTTCCGTCCGGGGACGAACTCGGTCGCCACATCCCCAATCGATCCTCTGCGATCAAACAACGCTACGACTTGCGGAGATCCGAGGCCGGCACGGTCAGCGCCCAAGCCAGAAAGCCTACGCGCCTGTGGTGTCAGAACAACCGTCGGCGTTCTATTTCCCGAGGCAGCATCTTGTTGGAAAAGTCGGCTCTTCTGAGCTGACTTGACTGGTGAAGGTGTTCTAGAGTTGGCTTTGGCAGGTGATGGTCTCTTTGGGGACGCTGAGCGGGAATTTCGGGAAGAGACCCTGGCACCGGCTCGCTTCGAGGCTGATTCAGCCCGAGGCGTCAATGCCTTCGCAGGACTTGGTGTCTTGGCCTTCCGGGATACCGACTGTGGCCTGGCTGGGTATTTCGCCGGAGATGGCGTCCTCAGGGGTGATGAATCCTGGGGAGCAACACTCCGGCGCAGCCCCTTTCCGTAGAAAGCCGACAGGCCAGGACTGATGAGTTCGGGAGTGGCCTCCTTCCGTGACCGAGTAGTTCGCTGCTCCGAGGCGCGGTTCACTACAGCCTCAACTGCCTTGGCGGGGCTGTCCGGCACATCAGCCTCTTGCTCCATGATCTGCTTCCCAAGGTCTCTTGAGCCATTGACGGCATTGTTGATGATTCCCCCAATCGCCATGGTCATTTCCATGCCCATTGTTGCATCTGCATTGTCATCCCCCTCCTCCTCCTCTTCCTCTTGGTCATGCGAAGCAGAGAGAATTCGGCCGACACCCATAGTCATGTCCATGTCCATGTCCATATCCATGCCGGTATCGTCCTCATCGGGACTCTGGGTGTTGTCGACTGTCCTTCTCCGAGCAGCTGCAATACTCTTTCTCTTTTTCTGGGAGAGCACGCCGCCCATGACCGTTGTCAACTCCATTGACATGTCCTCGTTAAGATCCAGTTCATCTTCGTCGTCGTCGGGCGCAGGCCGTTGAATGCCGCCAATTGCAGTAGTGAATTCCATGGTCGCCTCCTGCATTGAAGCATCGTCTTCCCCCTCCTCTTCGGCTTGCTGATTCGAGGATTGGATTTGGGGAACAATGCCCCCCAATGCCCGAGTTACCTCCATCGACATGTCCTCTTCCTGGTCGGTCTCGTGGAAGACTGCAGGCTTGATGATTCCGCCCACGGCTCGGGTCATGTCCATATCCATGTCCATGTCCATGTCCGTCTCCGTCTCGTCGCGACCCGGCGCTTGTGTTGGCTGCGGTTGTGGAGGATATGGTCGGTTTTCTTGGTCTTGAGCAGCGATGTTCTGCTTGTTTCCTTGACCGCCCCAGCCGAATAACGGGATAAACTCTTCACCGTCATCAAGATCTCCATCGCTCTCGTCCTCCCCCAGATTCTGAGTCCCAGCCCTTCGTGCAGCTTCACGGAGCGCCTCATCAAGAGTAGAGGACTCTTCCGCCTCGTCGACGGAACGATCTGATGCAGCCGTGGTACCAGTGACCTCTTCTGTGTCAATGGTCATCATAGTACCATCATCAGAGTCGCTATTTGAATCGTCGTCATCCTCCACTTCGTTAACCTCCTCAATCGCATCGGCGGAGTCGTCGCTGTATACTGAAGACGCATTCGTGTCGTCCTCGGAGTCGTGAAAGTTCAGGGGTGGGAGGCCTGAACTCCTTCGTTGCTTCTTTTGGTGTTCTTCATTCTCGTCTGGCGCATCTTGTGCTTTTTGTCTGGAGTCTTGCATGTATTCAATCTCGTGGAATGTGTGAAGTGTCGCCTCGGCTGCGAAAGACACGCGACGGTTCGCCAAAGACTTGCGGCGAGCGTCACGGCGGTCGCGTTCTTCCCTTTCCCTTGCTGCAGCCTGCTGCTCCTCCTCCGTTCGAAGCGCAATCTTGGAGCCATGGGGCTCTCCGCCCTTGGCATTTGCAGAGGCGCGGTCGTTGGTAGGTTCTCCAAGGTCAATCAAATCGGGTTCCTTGGATTTCAACGGCGGGATCTCGGGAAGCGGCAGGATGGTCTGCTTGAGGATCGAGCGGGGTCGGGGGGGTACAGCTAGAGACTGCGAGGGATCAGAGACTGCTCGAGCAATTAGGACATGTGCTGTCTTACTGCGCGACGATTACCGCTACCTTGTCTGAGGGCATCCAGGCCACCAGGTCCCAGGCTCTTGCTCCTGGACTTCCGACTCGCCGCCAATGAGCTGACGTCGACGGTCGCATTGTCCTTGTCCATTCCCCTTCGGATATCCGTGTGCGAACTGATAGACTTTCGTACGCGCCGCGTGGCGGGCAGTGTAGATTCTACTGAGGGCGCCATATTTGGGGGCGTGTCTGTGTAGTTGAACTGATCGTGACAGGCCAACTCGCACGCGACGATATGCGATAGTGGGTTGTTTTATCGCGACCCATTCACTGTTTGTTTACTTCCACTTGGCGGCCACCTGCAGCAACAAGGTCTGGACCCACCTGATGTCACCCACCACGGTCAGTGCTTGACGCCGCTTCACGTGATAGCCACCGGCACGACGGCATCACGTGATGGTCCGTGGCACGAGCCAATCACACTTCTCGGCTACCCAGCCAATCCAGATTTTGCAAGCCCTAAGGCTGGAAAGTGCACGCAAAAAAAAATAGTGTGTGAATTTGCCCTACTTCTCCATTTCAGCAAAACTGCCCTCATTCGGAGACCATCTCAACCTCGCCTCACCCACTCATCACGACACGCCCTAACGGTAGGATAATTCAAGATGTCAGTCCTCAGCTCGACCGATCCACGACACTCGGACAATCGCGTCGCTAACCTTGATTCAGGGCGACCGAGTTGACCGTCCAGTCTGAGCGCGCTTTCCAGAAGCAGCCTCACATCTTCCAAAACTCCAAGGTCCGAACCAAGGCTACCCGACCGGGCAAGGGAGGTCGACGATGGTACAAGGACGTCGGTCTGGGTTTCCGAACCCCCAAGACCGCCATTGAGGGCACCTACATCGGTACGTGCGACACGTCGAGATTTCGTTACGATGGGAGTGAACGAGTGGGGGGTTCGAGAATGTTCAAGACGTTGGCTGTGGGATGAGGGAGTGGGAGGCAGCAAATGGATCAGTTGCATCGGGCTGGAGCTCTGACTGACCGTTTTTTCTGCAGACAAGAAGTGTCCCTTCACCGGTCTCGTTTCCATCCGTGGCCGTATCCTGACCGGCACCGTCGTTTCCACCAAGATGCACCGAACCCTCATTATCCGAAGAGAGTACCTCCACTACATCCCCAAGTACTCCCGATACGAGAAGCGCCACAAGAACCTCGCCGCCCACGTCTCTCCCGCTTTCCGTGTTGAGGAGGGTGACCAAGTCACCGTTGGCCAGTGCCGTCCCCTCAGCAAGACTGTACGTCGGCCCGACTCGAAATACGACGCAAGCAAGCGATACTAACAATTCCCAGGTCCGCTTCAACGTCCTGCGCGTGCTGCCCCGAACTGGCAAGACGATCAAGAAGTTCAGCAAGTTCTAAATTGGGCTCCTTTCTGGCATTTTGGCGTGATAAGCATCAGGGGGGATTAGGACATTTCCACTGAAGGGTCGGGCACCGGAAGTTGCTTTGCAAATGATTGTGCTATAGACGCAATCGCGAATAAAAGGATTCATGAAGACAAATTCAACTAGGGTTCGCGGATCTGTTCGGCGTGACGTGGGCAGGAAAAAGGGTCTCAGGGTCTGAAGATTATGTTCATATCGATCGTCCGTGGTCCTCTGCAATAACCTTTGCCAGTGACATTTGACCACCAACTGCATGCAATCCATCCATGCTCTATCCTTGAGCGGATGGAGGTTGACTTGCTGGCATTCTTCATCCTCGGGTATCTTTATTCCTACATCCCTACCTACAATACGATTACGTATAGAAAGATGCTCTAGTTCTGAAATATGCCCTGCTCGTCACTCATAAGACTACGGATATTCGTACAGACGTCGAGTACCTGCACTGTGTGGGATACAGTGCGCATTGGTTTCCACACCTCCCCGGATCGCGGATCCATCACCAAGTTCTCTCTGGAGAAGATTCGCACAGCGGCGACTTTGCCATCAACCCTCAATTCCGACCTCTCCCCTTCCACAGCCGACCGTTGGTCCTGCACCCGTCGCCGCAATGGGCTGGATCTCGTCAATCCTCGGTACCGACAAATCGGACGACCCCCTCGCAAAGCTCGACCCCAAGCTCCGCGACTTCCTCGAAAAAGAATCCCCCGTCAAATACTCGCCCGCGGGGCCTCCCGCCCCTCCCCCCCAGACACGGCAAGACGCCAATGCCCCGGCTGAAGTGCAAGACGACGGCCCCCGGGCCGCCGCCGTCCCCTCGGCGAGCCTGTACCAGGACGGCCGGTACGCCAACCTCTGGAAGACGTACCGGCCGCTCGCCGACATCGAGGCGGAGACGGCGAGCGACCACGACAAGCTGATGACCGTCTTGGAGAGCTACAAGGGCCGCAAGGAAGCCATCGCAAAGGCCTCGCTGGAGAACTGCGCCGAGCTCCAGGAGGAGTGGGTGCATTGCATGAAGCACGGCAAGTGGGAGGATCAGCTACAAATGTGCCGGTACCAGGTGCGGAGGTTCGAGAGGTGCTACACGATGCAGGCGGTAAGACGGCACGCCCTTTTCTCATGATGAATTCGGCCAATTGACCTCGTTCCGCAGCGGTTTCTTCGAGCGCTCGGGTACGGCTCGGTGGAGGGGCGGTCCCCCGTGGTGGAGGAGGCCATCCAGATGCACGCCGACACGCTCTTCCTGCGCATGATCGACCACGAGGCGGCGGTGGAAAAGGCCAAGGCGGACGGCCTCCCGGTCCCCGAGTTCGAGCCCGGGGTACCCAGGGCCAGGGCCGGCGCCGCGCTCCCCAAGGAGGACCTGCAGCAGCAGTGGCGGGAGCAGCTCGACAAGCTGCCGGCCGAGGAGCGCGCCGTCGAGGAGGCGGCGCTGCGGGGGGACCTGCAGGCCAAGTCGGAGGTGGCGGGCAAGGTGCAGGAGATCTGGGACTCGCAAAAGGAGGAGCGGCAGAGGCGGCGGGCGGACGGGGCGCCGACGGTCGGGGACTACTTTTCGGCCTTGTTCGGCAAGGGGAGCAAATGAGGAAACTGATCTTTGTACGATATGCAGAAAACAACGTTGGCGGTGCACTGGGATTTGGAGTGGACCGGATATGGGACATGCCAGCCATGAAATGCAGGCAAACAAACTGTTGCAATCATCTGTCCGTTTTTGAATGGAGCTGGCTGGTCTGGACGATATGGTAAATACAAAAGTTGGCCCAGGGGATAGTGTGAAGACAACTCGTCAGTCATTGGGGGTTTAGTTTGATGTTCTCATGACATGGGAGTTCTTTGGATCGAGATGATATAGAGGAACCACTCATGACTACCAGGTATTCGTAAATCATAAGTAGTACCCAAAGGATGACCATTCAGTGAATAAGACTGCACACAAACAAACTGCATAATGGGTCTTCCTGCATCCATTGCATCGATCCCATGAACTGATTACGTAGAATTATCCTTTAGACATCAATTCCAACGAAGCTACCCTGTATCTCAGCCAAGCCAAGCCCGCCAAGAGATGCAATCAACCCCACCACCAGAAAAAAAAAGTACGGTCCGAGCGACCGAGCCCAAGCGCAATCAACTTCCTACGTGTTGCGTGCAAGTCCTCCATGCCGCCTTTATTTATGCCCAGCTTTCGTTTATTCAGCAATCCGACCAATAGCCGCAAAGTGTGTCCGAACGCCTCATCACTACTTTGAGATCTGGAACTTCCCGGGACCTCGCAGTCGGTCATCTGCTGGCCATTTTACTTTGTGGCTGGCTCGGGCACGCCCCGATGATCCGTTTGACTGGTGCGCTCGTCGAGGGGAACAACCGGCGAACCAATGCCGAAGCTCGATAAGGGGGCATGTGAATGGGCATTCAGCTCGCTGCTGGAGGAGCTAGGGTGAATCTGTCGAGATTTGAACAGGTGGATGGCCAATCCTTGCATTGGCCGTGGTCGTGGCCGGATGATTGGGACCCCTCGATCGAGGCCTTGTCCCTCCCTTCCCACCGAGTGTTCATGCACTTCTCGCCAGGGACACTGGGGCACTTTGATAGACCATGGCGTCACTTTTCATCCACGTCTCGTGGTGATGCTTCACTCTCGTGTGCTTTGATTTGATTTAAGCTAGGGATATCATTTCTATCGTCAAGGTCTGTCCATGAAACCTCTACTACGGATACATGACCCATTCGTTCATCCATCCACCCATGTATTCCTCCAATCAATTCTAGAAACCATGGCCGAGCGCCCTCCAAACGGCTTCCCTCCGAGGCGTTCCGTTTAGCAGCAACCCTCCTCGCAGGCGCAGAGCCCGCAGCAGATCTCGCAGCCGGCCTCCTCACCACCGCGCAGGGACATTTCAGGCTGGGGCTCGGCAGTCTTTGTCGACGTGTTAGAGACGGGGCGAGAGTAGGGGACGCTGCCCGAGGGGGGAAACCCGGTGGACTTACAGGCTGCTGGGAGACAATCTCGCCGTTGTCGGCAGCCATAGGTGCTTGCTGGGTGGGCTCCATGGGGGCGGGCATGATGATGATTGCGAGGGAGAGAGACGGAGAGATGGAGAGACGGAGAGAGCAATAAGGTTGTCTTTAGAGTTGGATGATGTTCTTTTGGAGGGAAAAGGTGGGAGATGGCCGTCGATAGCCTGGAGGGCCGTCTTTTAAGTAGTAGTCTCGGACCCTGCATGCAGCAAGAGGCCTCACAGCAAGGAGACACTCTGTTCTGTCTCATCTTTGGGTCCTGGCCATCAGCGCCTCGCCCGTCATGGTCGTAAACAAACGTTCTGGAGGGGGACCCTGCGAAGTGACGTATCGACGGCGTGCCGACATTGCCGTGCGGGCGGTGCAAGCCGGGCCAGTGAGAGGACGCCTCGACGGGACGACTGCAAGCTATCAGAGGGTCGCCAGAGGGGCCTCGTCGACTTTTCAGCCACGTCCCGGGACCCGGCACAGAGACTCGCGGCCGACGACGCGAGCCCGTGCCGAACATCCGGGCCACGCGACCCACACCCGTTTGCCGTCTTCCAGACGATATGTAGCGCTGCAGGAGGCAGGGGGAAGCTGAGTTCATGCCTCCTCAACTCGGTTAGCCTGCCAGCCCTGTCGGTATCAGATTGATTTGAGACTGCAGAGTCGCTGCTGACAACCACGGACACTCACGACCGAACCATGTACGGATAATCGGTTTGCGCCTCACTGTCGAGACAGCCTCGCAGACTTGAACCGGCTTACAGCCTCCGGCCCTCCCTCGGACTCGTCCAACGGCTGGATGGGCGACTCATCTTCCTTCAGAAACCCGCCTTCGCGCTGGATGAATTTCTTGCGCAGACGTTGATATTCATCCGCCACCTGCTCGTGAATCATGTCGTCCTCCAAGTCGCCCGCGTCTCGGGGAGCGACCGTCTCGCGCTCAACCAGCGTGTCGGCAATCGTCGTTCCCTCGGGTCCCGTAGGCGCTATTGGCCGATCCTGGTCCAGGAATCTCGCAGGCATGTTCATCGGCCCCGGAGGAGGTTTCTGAGATGGAGTAGCCTCGCTTCGAGACTTCTTGAACCGCGACGCTTTGCGACTTGACTTGGCCTCAACCACCTTGGCTGGGCCGCTTCGCTCCACGATGTCGCTCAGCGGTTCGACGAGAGGTTCATCCTTCTCCGTCACTTCCTCCACCACTGGTGCCGCGGGCGCATCGTTGGGCGCAATGTCAAGGCTCGAAGCAAACCGAACGCCCTTCTTTTCGCCTGTTTCAGCAAGCGGTTTCTCCTTGATGTTCGACTTCGTCGGAGCTGGCTTCGAGGCCGACGATGGCGCCTCGGGTCGCTTCACGACTATGCGGCCAATCCCCTCACCATCCGAGCTCGATTCTCCATCTTCGTTCCCAGCCGCCCGGGCTGCTTCTTTGGCTTCCTCGGCGGCCGTGAACCGTGATTTGACACCAAGCTTCCTCTCCAGCTCGAGCATGCGTTGGCGGTACCCGTCAGTGAGCAGGCTCCCAGTGTGTCGTCCGTACTTGTCTTCGTCGTCGTCATCGTCATCTTCGAAGCCCTCGTCGCTGTACTCGAATTCGTAATCCTCCTCATCAGTGTCGTCCTCCATAAGCTCGAGCTCAGCAACGACGGACCCGACTTCGCCCATGTTGTAGGCCAGCATTTGGCGACGCAGCTCGGCATCGTCTTCATCTTCATCCTCAGGAACCACAGGCTTCTCGATGCCCGAAACTTCCTGTTCCTTGGCGGTTTTCATGATTTCCTCCACACGCCTGGCACTTCTTGAGACCTGGGGCTTGGGACCATCGCTGGTTTTGGTGTCCGGTGCGAACGAGACGCCTTTTTGTGATGGCGATGCTGATCTGAGAGCTTCCTGGGTCTTTTTGACGGGCTGTGTTGCTTGCGATGGAGGGTTTTCGACCACGGATTCTTTAATGCGTGCGTCTTGAGACTTGGTCTCGTGCGGGGAGGGCTTTGCCTCTGGATCTGGTTTTGGTATATCCTCGACACCAACTTTTTCCAGAGCCTCAGTGATGTGAGGAATCGAATCACCAGGCTTTGTCAGTCGGTAGTTGACGACGTTGTCGTCCTCGTCCAATTCCTCGATGATGTCGGTAATGGGTTGACCTTCTTCATCGGTGGTGTCGGGCTGGGCAATGACTGTGGCCGCGGCGTACTTGTTTTCGGCCGTCTCGAGCTGCCTCTGGAGCGTCTGGATGTTTTGGGTGACATAATCGATGCGGCGCTCGAGGATTCCCTTGATCTGATGCTTGGACCTCAGAGTCTTTGTACCGAAAATCTCGTCAATCTCGCGCTGTTTGAGCAGTTCGCCCTCAAAGGACTCCTTGACGTGTCTTAGTGACTCGGCATCGGCGCTGGGAAGGGCGTCGATCTCTTCCTTGAGAGTCTCATATTCGGCATCCCACGTCTGCCAATGTTGAACGTCTTTTTGCAGCTTCTGGACATTTTCCTGGAGCTGCAGTCTATGTCGCTGAAGATCGGCGAAGCTGTCCTTGACCCCTGACATTTTTGTCGATTCCTGCGTGCTTCGGTGCGGTTGGTGAAGCAAGAAAAGCTTTCGTCAAAGGACATGGAAGAAAAAATAATCAAGCTACAGGCACCATTCGTCGCAGAAGAAGGTACGTAAGTTGGGTCCCAGCACTCGGAGGTCTGAACGGGGCGCCGGCTGAACATCGGCTAACAGAAATTCACGACTCGCCGCCCAAACTCCTGCCCTGAGGATGAGAGTCAGGTAGAGTTCCAAGTGGTGATATCAGGCCTCTCGGCGAGCTCAATGAGGATGCGAAAGGCGTCGTTGACAATGCCGCACGACGATCTTGAGACTTGCCTTTATAAGGCGAGTCGCCCGAGGGGTGAAGGCCTCGTAGTTTGCTTCTTTTCCAGACCCTGAGAACCTAAGTACTTGTCTCTGCTGACCTGTTCCCCCAACTTCAAGCACCACCACCATGACCGAGCCAACCCAGGAAGTCGAGACACTTGAAGCCAAGTGCTACTGCGGCTCAGTGCACTTCACCATCGACGTCCCCAAACCGCTGCTCCCCTTCCGCGTCCACCTCTGCCACTGCAGCCTGTGTCGCTTCAGCCTCGGCACGCCATGCGTCTTCCACACTCCCCTGCCCCCGTCCGTCGCGGCCAAGTTCGTGGCGCCCTCGTCGGCGGCCAACATGACGCCCTACGTGGTCCCCGGCGGCGGCGCCAGCTGGAACTTCTGCTCGACCTGCGGGAGCCACATTGTTTCCATCGGCCTCGAACGGGGGAACTGGACCGTGTCGACGTCCATCTTTGCGGACCACGGACCGGACAAGTTTCGCATCGGGCGGCACATCTTTAGCAAGTCGGTCAAGGACGAGGGCATCGCGAAGCTGCTGACCCGCGTCGGCGGGCGCGAGTGCGAAGTCTACAACCCCCCGGAGGACAGTCCCCGGGCGAAGCTGGTCGAGTCCGAGGCCGAAGTGGGCGACGACGGCAAGGACAGGATGCGCGCGCAGTGCCACTGCGGTGGCGTGTCGTTTACGTTCCCGCGGCCGACGGACGAGGTGGCCAAGGACGAGTACATGTCCCAGTTCGTCTCCCGCCGTGACAAGACCAAGTGGCACGCCTGCTTCGACCTCTGCGACGACTGCCGCCTGGTCAACGGGGCTCACGCGGTCGGATGGACCTTTATCCCGCTGGCGCTGTGCGAGCCGCCCATCCGGCCGGACCTCCTGATCGGCACGGCCCGGACGTACCGCTCGTCGCCCGACGTGCTGCGGTCCTTCTGCGGCACCTGCGGCGCGACCCTGTTCTACGCCCACGACGAGCGCCGCCCCTCGGACCGGCAGCAGATCGTCGACCTGGCCGTGGGCGTCCTGCGCGCGCCCGAGGGCCTCATGGCCGAGAGCTGGCTGACGTGGCGGGCGAGGATGGCGTGGCTGGACAGCGGGAAGAGGTTCGACGGCGAGTTTGCCGAGGCGTTGCAGGCGGGCATGAACGAGTACGTGCTGGAGCTGGAGGGCGAAGTCGAGGACTACAACATCGGTTGAATGGCCCGAGAGCGGCCGGAGAGAATCCGAGACCGAACATCGGCTCCGGACGGCGGCCGGATTTGGTGGATTGGATTCTGGACTATTCACAGAATCGCCTATCGACTTGACTTCAATTTCAATTAATCCTAATATCCCTTCTGCCTCTCTTTGAACATTGGCTTGTAGTTTCCATCACGTACAACCACACCTCCTCCCCCATCGTGAGCGAGACAAGAAGGAAAAAAAAAAATACCCCAAAAAACCCGCCGTGGGGCGCTCCGGCCCAATCTCGATGCGTCATGTCTCGCTGCGACGTCACTCGCGACCCTTTGTCTTCCCAGTCTCAGCTTCAGCCTCAACCTCCCGGCGAGCTGCCGCCCTGTCCACAATGGCTTCCCCCCCGGGCCGATCCTACAATGTGAACCCTCATCCGCCGCCCCATGTCCCCGTCATGGCCCATATGGCTGACCTGTCTGTCTTGGCTGGTAGGATGCCATCGACGCGCTGAACTCGCTCCAGACGCCCTTTGACATCATCGAGGCGCGCAGAAAGGCCGGCATCAGACCCGACGCCGTGTCCATTGCCGAGATGAAGACGTATCTGGACCGCATTGGCTACAAGGTGAGATAGCCTGCTCCCCCCCCCTTCCTCCCTCGAGATGCTCGTTCGGACCGACTGACACGAACTCTCTGCAGCCTGCGGATCTGGATCGCCTCAACATCGTCCACGTCGCCGGCACAAAGGGAAAGGGCAGCACCTGCGCCTTTGTCGATTCCATCCTCGCGCAGTACCAGCGTGCCTTCTCCCTGCCGCGCAAGACGGGCCTCTTCACCTCGCCTCACCTCATCGCCGTGCGGGAGCGCATCCGCATCAACTCGAAGCCCATCTCCGAGGAGCTGTTCGCCCGGTACTTCTTTGAGGTCTGGGACCGTCTCGAGTCTACCTCCTCGGCCTCCTCGGCTCCCTCCGCCCCCTCCACCACCCGCGACGCCCTCACGCCCCCGCGGCCCATCTACGCCCGCTACCTCACCCTCATGAGCTGGCACGTCTTCCTCCAGGAGGGCGTCGACGCCGTCGTCTACGAGACGGGCATCGGCGGCGAGTACGACGCGACCAACCTCGTCGAGCGCCCCGTGGCGGCGGGCATCAGCACCCTCGGCGTCGACCACGTCTTCGCCCTGGGCGCCACCGTCGACAAGATCGCCTGGCACAAGGCCGGCATCATGAAGGCGGGCAGCCCGGCCTTCACCGTCGAGCAGGCGCCCGAGGCCGCGCGCGTGCTGGCGAGCCGCGCCGCCGAGAAGCGCGTCGACCTGCGCGTGCTCGACGTCGACGCGCGCCTCGCCGCCGTCGCCATCCGGCCCGACGCCGCGTTCCAGAAGCGCAACGCCTCGCTGGCCGTCGCCCTCGCCGAGGCGGCGCTGGGGAGGTTGGGCGTTTCCCTGCCGGACAGGACGCAGCCGCTCCCGAGGGAATTCGTCGACGGGCTGGAAAAGGTCGTCTGGAGGGGCCGCTGCGAGGTGAAGCTCGAGGGCGACGTGACTTGGCATGTCGACGGCGCCCACACGGCCGACAGCCTGAAGATGTCGGCAAAGTGGTTCGCCAAGGAAATCTCAGGGCGGTGCGTGAAATCCATCCCCATGCCTCTCCCCCCCCCCCATCATCCCAATGCTAACGCGACCTCTCAGGCCCGGCCCTCGCATCATCATCTTCAACCAGCAGGGCCGCTCCGAAGCCCTTGACTTCCTCGACTCGATCCACAAGGCCACCGAGCGCGAGGGCAAGCCGGCCTTTGACCACGCCGTCTTCTGCACAAACGTCACCTACGCCGCGTCGGGCTACAAGCGCGACTTTGTCAACCGCCAGTTCGACCCGGCCGACATTGACAAGATGACGGTCCAGCGCCGCTTCGCCGAGAAGTGGTCGTCCCTGGACCCCGAGGCCAAGGTGCAGGTCCTGCCGACCATTGAGCAGTCCCTCGACTACGCTCGCGGCCTCGCCGGGGGGCTGGCCGAGGGCGAGTCGGTGCTGGCCTTTATCACGGGAAGCTTGCACCTGGTTGGTGGCGCGCTGGGTATTTTGGAAAAGGCAGATGCTCTTTGATGTATATATATGACTTACCTAGTATGTCAAGCCTAATACTAGATTGCTGTACATAGCAGACATCTATCCGTCCATCGACCTATAATAGAGCCTCGGGCTCCAAGGTCCGCAAGACACCCCCAACGAGATGCAAGCTGCCCGTCACCAGCGTCTTGTGCCCCGGACCTCTCTGCCGGGCGATATCCCTGGCCTCGGCGACTGCGTCCAGACTATTATCAAACATCTTGGTCACGCAGCCCGATGCCCGCTCGGCCATGACGAGAGCGGCTTGCCGCTGCACCTCGGTGTCACGAACCTCTCCCTCGACGGGCCTCTCGTGCTCGTTTCGCGTAAACAGCCCGTGAGAAAACACCCCATCCCTCCCCGCAGCCCGGCGAACGGCGTCGAGGAAGCCCTCCAGGAGCCCCGAGACGTTCCGCTCTTGCTGGTTGAAGACGAGCGTGGCCAGTTCTCCGGGCCCCAGCGATTGAACAAACCACTTGGCCACCTGCTCCAAACTGTCCTTGGTGTGAGCCCCGTCGAGGAGCCAAACAGAGGAACCGTCCTGGACCGTCTCGCAGCGCCCCCTGATGGACGCCTCCCTGAGCCCCTTTATCATCTTGTCGGGCAGCTCCCGCAAGCCCGTCGAGGGATCGCTTTCCATGCCCAGGTGGCGCCGCACCGCGAGCACCGCCAGCGCCTGGTTGTACTTCTGGAAGTCGCCCGCCAGCTTGCCCTGCACGCCGCCCCATTGCTCGACGACGTCGTCCCCGAGCTCGACGAGGTCGGCGCCCCTTTCGGCGGCCCTCGACCGCAGCACTCGCCTGACGCCGGGCTGCTCGTCGACCCTCCGGACGAAGCCCGTCACGTTCCGCTTGAGGATGCCGGCCTTGTGCCACGTAATCTCCTCAATGGTGTCTCCCAGCATGGCGACGTGGTCGATGCCCAACTGCGTGATGACGGCCGCGGACACGGCGTCTGCCGGCACCACGTTCGTGGCGTCGTACTCGCCCCCGATGCCGACCTCCAGGACCACGCTGTCCACCTTTTCCTTCAAGAAGATGTGCCAGGCCAAGATGGTCAGGAAGCGGAAGAAGAAGGGCTTGGACGCGGGCCCCTCGGCCTCGTCCGCGCTCATCCCCCCCCTCCTCGCCGCCTCGCCGAAGCGATCCCACAGCTCAAAAAAGGACTCGGCGAAGACGCCCTGCGAGACGGGCTCGCCCTGGATGGCGATGCGCTCGCGCACGCTGACGAGATGGGGGCTGGTGTAGGTGCCGACGGATCCGTACTCGCGGAGCATCCCCGTGGCAAACGCGCTCACGGAGCCCTTCCCCTTGGTCCCCGCCACGTGTATGTGTCGCAGGTGCGCAAAGTCCCGAGGTGAGTAGCCCGCGCGACGCAGCCAGTCGAGGACTTCGGGCAGGGCTTTGGCATTGAGGTCTTGGGCCGAGGGCGCCGACGCGGCTGAGGCGGCCGGCTTGTCGAACAGATGGGTGACTTGGCGGTTCGAAGCGAGCTGCATGAGGAGGCGGAGGGCCTCGGGGTAGTCGCGAGCCATGGTGCTGTGTAGACGGCGCGTGCTGAGTCGGCAGAACCGTTGTGCTGTGAAGCCTGTGACGCAGCGGCGAGTCCACCAGGAAGCACGACAGCTCATGACGTGGGGCCTTTGAGGTAGACCAAGGCAATGGGAGAATAGCAGCCAATAGAAGCCTGATAGTGACGATGACTAAATAGCAATCGATGGGATGAGGTCAATGGTGAAAAGGTTCAAGGTCCAAAATAGGTAGCTTCATTGCGATGTGGTTGTAGTGGGGTTCGTCACAGCAGACTTCGCAGAAGAATCCATTGCAAATAGGTAATGAACAGATGATGGATTTTTCAAAATACCCCAACTAGACAAATGATTCAAGCTGCTCACCACACTCATTGTCTATTGCTATCTAATACACGGGGCGTGGAACCGCTCTATACATGACAGCTCCCAAGGACCAATATACCTACACGACAAATGAAACGGCCCCTTTTAGTCAATCCTCAAGCTCTGTAGACGAGCCTCCGTGGCAATGACCTATTGAATTGTGAGCAACTGGCATCGAGAATGGCTAGGGATACTTACGTCGAGAGCTTGCTGAACCTCTAGCACCTTGCGGACCTCGCCGAGCCAGTCCTTGCTCAGAGTCCTGGCCCATCCGTCTAAACCAGTCATCTCTCGCGCCGCAGAATCCAGGTCACCCTCTTCCAGGTACGTCTGCGTGCGCGTGAGGATGCTCTCCACGTCGTCACCGTCCGCGAGACCCTGCTTCTTGAACATGACCCGGCTCAGAACCCAGCTGGAAGCATGGCTGGCCACGCCCGCCTCGTCGGGAAGCAGAGAGGCCTTTCGGACTTCGTTGGCCACACGGCGGAAACGGTCAATGAGCTGAGATGAGGTGGGGATTCCACGTTGGTAGGCAGTAGGGTTAACCGAGGCGATGGCAGCGTCGACAACGGCATCGTCTGTAGCAATCTCCTTGAGGGCGACGAGCTCGCGGATGAAGGGACGGGGATGGGAGCTGTCTTCTAGGCTGGCACGAACCGCCTCAACGGCGACATGGAGCTGCTGAGTCTTGAGGTTAGAGTCAACCACCTCGTTCCATCCAGTCGTGAGCTTCTCCAGGTCGGCGACGGCCGCTGAGAGCTCACCCAACTGGCCGAGACGGCCGTCGCGCTCCTTCTCGACGTGGCCCTGAACCTCGGTGACAAACTCCTTCTTGAGGGCGATGGCCTGCTCGAGGAGCTGGTTCTGAAGCTTCTGCTCGTTGAGCGTCTTCTCACGCTCAAGAACAGTCTTCACCCTCTCCTCGTAGTTCTCACGAACCTTCTTCATCTCCTCCTCGAAGTCTTTGCGCCATTGAAGTTCCTGAGTAACCATGGTAGCCTCGACACGCTCGATGAGGTCGGTGGCAGCCTTGTCAAACTCCTCAATCTTGGACCGGACGTTTCTGGCAGCCTTCTTCTCCAGTTCGGTCTTCAAGGCCCTGAGCTTTCCGCCGACCTTGACAACCTCCCCCTTGGCCTTTCCAACAGATGATCCGTACCGGCCGTGGGCGCCATCGGCATTGATGACGAGAATGAGATCGTTAACCATGTGGACGAGATCTTGGATAATGGGTTCTCGGGCATCCTCGAGGGAAAGGAGGTCGATGGGCTTCAGGGGAGGGAACTTGGAAGGCTCGTTAACCTCGGGGCCCTTAAAAGCTGGCTCAGCCTGAGCAGCAGGGACAGACGGGGCCTTGACAATCTCGACGGGGGCAGGCTTAGGGTCGACAGGTTTGGGCGCGGGGGCGGCGGCCTTGACGGGCTCCGCGGGCTTGTGCTCCTTCTTGGGAACAGGGCCTGCGCTGGACCGACGAACAGCATCGACGCCGTCAGCAACCCTCCAAGAGGCGCCGCTCTGGGCAGGAATCTTGACAGGTGCGTCCACATCACGAGGCGTGGAAGAGGCGCTGGGAGCCTGGGGGAACCTCTTCTTGAATTCCAATTCCTCGAGGTAGAGCACGGCCTGTTCTCCCAAGGGAATGTACTGGGTGAAGAAGTCGTGGAAGTTGTCGCTGAAGCGAGAATACGCAACTCCTCCGCCGAATCCAACGGCACCGAGGAGGATCAGGGTGTAGACGAAGTTCTTGAGTCTGCGGAAGAAACCCTTCTTCTTCTTCGGAGGCGGAGGAGGAGGAGGGGTCTGGGTCGCGGCCTTGGTCTCGCCGACATCGTCAATGGTGGTCTCGGGAGCTCGTCCAGGGGCGGCGACGTCGGGTTTGGCGGCATCAGAGTCGGGCTTCGTGGGGACGGCGTAGAATCGCTGCGGCGGGAAGGGTCAGCATATCACTGCATCATTCCGGCTGGAGCATCCGGAGCGCGACGTACCTGGCCAACCAAGCCGGCCTGTCGCGAGGCCGCGATTGGCCATTGGCGGGTGGCAGAGGCCGCAACGGACCTTCTGCTAAGCACCCTCGCAGACCGAAGCGATGTTCGCAACATGAGGGACTGCAATGGCGAACAAGGCGCTGGGTCACTGGGTGTGATGGGTTGAACTCGGTTAGATGGAGTTGAGAGCTCAAAAACGCTCAGGGTAAAAGTTCGGGTAAAGACCAGCTCCGGCTCCGCCAGTGCGCCGGAGCGCTAAATGTTAGTGGGCGGAATGCGCTGAGATGCCGACAGGGCGGCAGGAACCGGGTGACGGGGATGGCTGGAGGGCGTCGCATGTGAGATTGCGTTGGCAATGGAGGACGATAGGACGAGCAAGGAGAAGGCAACAAAACGAATGTCGGATTGAAATTGACACAAAGCGCATCAACAAAGATCGGGTATCTGGTCCTATCATGGCGGAATATTGGACGCGCAACGTCATCAGTAAGGTACATTAGGTCAGTGACAGTTGCCGTTGCAGCAAAAGACGGGCTTCTCTGGCAACAGCCATCTATTTCGACGCTGAAATCCACGGAAAATGCTACAGAGCGCCCTCGTACAAAATTGACCTGCTATTCCGTCTCGAGAACCCTTCTATTGCCTGATGTGTCCTAAATGTCGACCCCAGTAGCCGGCATCCGAAGAAGAACCCCCAGACCTCCCGCAACAAACTCAAGTTCGGTATTAAAAAGTATGGACTGACCCTCCAAACCCAAAGACTCCAAAGAATATGTGACGCGCCCCAACTCCAAAAAGGGAGTCGGAGTCTGGATGACGGCTCGTCTCGGCCTGGCTTCACACTGAGCACTCTGCTGTGTGGTTTGGCGGAAGGGCCAACGAAACGCTCCCTTCCATCTCGTATTCCCCACGTTTGGCGAAATTTAGCAAGCGCATGGTCCGCTGATGTTCGTGTTGTTGTTCTCCGGGGCCAGACTGACACCTGGTCGTTGACCCGGGCGGGCATGTCTAGGGCCAGCCTGATCCAAGGGCAGCTTCTTTGCAATGGCAGTAAACAGGTTCTGAACGTTCTCGGCTGTCTTGGCTGATGTCTCGAAGAAGAGGAGGCCGGCTTCGCGGGCATACGCCTCAGCGTCGGCGGTAGAGATGGCGCGCTTGTCGGGTTGCTCGGTGACTAGATCCAGCTTGTTGCCAGCCAGGGCGATGATGATATTTTCGTTAGCTTGGCGTTGGAGCTCCTTGACCCACGCCTTGGCCTTATCTAGTGATGCCTAAATATCCCGTCAGCCTTGTGTGTTGAACAGGAGGGAACAGCGAGCCTACAGATTGGGTAATGTCGTATACAACCACAGCGCAGTTGGCATTTCGATAGTACATGGGCGCCAGAGACTTGTAGCGTTCCTGACCGGCGGTGTCCCAGATTTCAAACTTGACTGTGGTGTTCTCGTCGAGGGAAATGGTTTGGGTGAGGAAAGCAGCGCCGATGGTTGACTCGCGATAAGAATCGAATTGATCCTGAAAGAAACAATGAGCACAGTGTACCAACGTAGAACAGTCAACGGCTTTACCTTGACAAATCGCAAAACTATTGAACTCTGCAGACAGTGTCAGTTTTGGTTACGAGACGGGGTTGGTCTCTATTACCTTTCCGACGGCAGACTCGCCTGTGGCAGTCGATTAGCAATGGGCCAAATGAAGAATGCGAGAAGCGAACGGAGTAAAACGAACCGAGTAGGACCAACTTAAATTGCGCGAAGCGGGCGTTGGTGCCGCGAGCGCCGGCGGGAGGTGCGCGAGAAGCCATGTTGCTCGAAGAAGGTGATATGCGAGGCGAGGTTGTAGGGATTCGAAAAGCTGCCTTCAGCGGCAGCGGTGGCGGTGGTTTGGGGGGTTGTTGTTGGGGAGTCGGACGTGGCCTGGACAACGGACGTGGAGCAGTCGGATATGAGGATATCGTTGATTTCGATGGAGCCGCAGCGTTGGAAATAGGCTGGCGAGAGGTGTGAGAAATGCGACGGGATCGGAAGGGCCGACGTCTGTCGAGGAAGAGGTGGTCGAGGGATGTTTTGCAGGAGATGGGCGAGTCAGGATGGCGACGTCGTTGAAGAAGAGACTAAAGTGACTGCCTTGGGACTTGGCCTTTTAGGTGGCGGGCGGTGCAAGGAGGACGGTAACTGGCTGGACGCACGAGGCACACACGTCAGGGTCAGGCTGCTGCCAAAGGTCAAAGGCAGGTTAATCGGTGCCGGGAGGATCGTAGCTTCCAAGGTACGTATCTTCTGGGTGAAGTCCCGTGCCTGAGTGCAGGTGGTTCATCCCTTCTACGATATAATTTACGGAGGGGGACGTATCTTTGGCCCATGACGGCTGGGTTTCGTCCAGTCTGACGCACTCGCAATCTCTCTTGTGTTGACGATGAAGATTACGCAGGGTACATGGGTGGTACATGCCTCACCACAGGTGCCAAACAATGGAAATGGCGGCGGCTCATGGGCGGCTGCCACCTCAGGTGGACTTCGAGGACAGATCGGTACGTACCTTGCAGCCACGAGCTGAGGCCTGTGGCTCAGGCCTCAGTACTAGTGGCTCGTGCTCGAGCTACCCACCACTTTCTTCGTCCATGGTGACGTGCAGCAGACGTGGCGGTGCCAATGTAAGCTTCGCTGGCCTCAGCACACACTCTATGCACACCGTCTTGTGTGAAGCTGCCCACTCCCTGTTGAGCTTCAACAAGACTTCTTCCCGCCCACACACGCTCCTTTCGTTGTTTCTCTCCTGTACCGCAGAGGCTGGCCACTCCATCTCCTTCGGCCGCCATCCCCCAGGCCTGTTTGGCGCTCTTGTCCTTCTCTAGACTCTAATCTTCGTTCCCCGGCTCCCGGAAAGTCAACATACGTCCGCCGCCATGGCCCACCACCCGGCCTCGAAGCTGCCGTACCGCGACATCAACGTCAAGGTCGCTAGCGACTCGTACATCTTTACTTCTCCTTCCTCCCCCGATGCTCCCGCTCTCATCATCGACCGCCCCACGGGCGACGTGCGCCTGAGCGAGGGAAGCGGCGCCACGGCCAAGAGGGCGTCGCGCGTCTCCAGCATTGCCGGCATTCTGGGAATTATTCAACTCAGACTCGGTTCGTCATCGCCTCACCGCCATGCAGCTCTTGATCGACCCATCACCGCTGACGACCCATAGACAAATATGTCATCTTCATCACCAAGGCCCAACCCGTCGGTCGCCTCAAGGGCCACATGGTCTACAAGGTCGTCTCGACCGAGGTCCTCCCCATGCGCGAGCGCCAGATCCACGATCCCGACGAGGACGTCTTCATCGAGCTTCTCCGAACATTCCTCGCCCAGGGCCCCATGTACTTTTCGTACTCGATTGATCTTACAAACTCGTTCCAGCGCCAGGCCCAGGCCGACTTCTCCAAGCCCCTGTGGGAGAGGGCCGACGACCGCTTCTTTTTCAACAAGTACCTTCAGACCGACCTGATCAACTTCCGCACCCACGGCTCCCGATCCCAGCATGGCGCCCAGCCCGGCGTCGACCCTTACATCCTGCCCTGCATCTTCGGCATGCTCGAGATCAAGCCGACCACGTTCAAAAACAAGCCCCTGACGCTAGTTCTTATCTCCCGTCGGTCGCGCTATCGAGGCGGAACCAGGTACTTTACGCGTGGTTTGGACGGGGAAGGCCATGCTGCCAACTACAACGAGACGGAGCAGGTTGTTGTTCTCAATGACAGCAACACCGGACTAGGCGGCTATGCTGGGAGTTCCGACATGCAGAGTGGCAAGTACGGCGCCGGGTCTGGCCAGGAGACGCAAATCTTCTCCTACGTCCAGACTCGAGGCAGTGTCCCCACGCACTGGGCCGAAATCAACACTTTGAAGTACACGCCCAAGATCCAGATTCGCTCTCTCGACAATGCCCTCCCGGCGGCCCAGAAGCACTTTGACGAGCAAATCCGCCTGTACGGCGACAATTATCTCATCAATCTGGTGAATCAAAAGGGCCGCGAGCGCGTCGTCAAGAACGCATACGAGAAGATGGTCGATAAGCTGGTGACCTCCCCCAAGCAGCGACGGGAGGCCGATTTGCTCACCGAGGAGAAGTTCACCACGATCCAGCCTCAAGCAAAACTCCAAGAGTTCGACCGTTTGCATTACGTCTACTTCGACTACCACAGCGAAACCAAGGGGATGAGGATGGACAAAGCCTACGCTCTCATCGAGAGGCTGGCCGATGCTCTCGACCAGCAGGGCTACTTCCGTGCCGTCGACACTCCCTCGGGCATCGACGGCCACAGCATCGACGCTCGCAGCTACCAGACGAGCGTGATGCGCACCAACTGCATGGACTGCCTCGATCGCACCAACGTCGTCCAGAGCATGTTTGCGCGTCACGTCCTGGACCGCATCTTTGAGGACGTAGGCTTCATGAGCCGCGGCTCCTCGTTCCGCGACGAGGACGATGCCTTTGAAGACATGTTCCGCAATCTCTGGGCCGACAATGCCGACGTCGTCTCCACGGCCTACTCGGGCACCGGCGCCATGAAGACGGACGTGACTCGCACCGGCAAGCGCACCAAGGTCGGGGCCCTCCAGGACGGCCGCATCGGAATCACCCGCTATTTCCGCAACAACTTCCTCGACGGGCCTCGCCAGGACTCGTTCGATCTGTTCCTCGGAGCGTACCAGCCGGGCACCACTAACATTGGCACCACGCTGGTCTTTACGGATCGCCGGCCCATCCTCATCCAGGCCATTCCCTACATCCTCGCCTTCAGCTCCTTCATCCTCCTAGTGGCCCTCTTCACCCGGCGAGCGCCAGACGCGGCGGTCCTGCCCATGCGAATCTTCCTCATCTTCTGGTTCGTCGTCGCCCTCTGGTCCTTCATCTTTGTTTGGACTCACGGCATGCTCTATGTAAGTCCCCCGACGCAAAGTCATGAAAAACCCATGGAAAGCTGACAAGGGGTCGATCGTCAGGTCAACTGGCCCCGCCTGAACCCCAGGCCGTACGCCGTCGAAGGCTACAACGAGCACTACGCCAAGGCAAGCAAGGACGCCCTGGTCGGCTCCTTCGTGGCCAAGCACGAGCGCGGGCTCAGCACGGCGCGCTACCTCAACGCCGAGGAGGGCAAGAAGAGGATCGAATAGAGACGTACAGGTCAGGGAAAATGGATTCGGGGGCTGGGGTCGGCCCAAACGACTTCACTTCTCAAGCTGGTTTATTCTTTTGGTGTGATTTGGGTTTTTTCGTTTCATCTACCAAGGGGATGGCTGCGAGCTCGGACAAGAGCGAGGATTATTATTTCTTTTGAGAAAAGACTTTTGTCATCTTTGTAATAACTAAGTAAGTAGTAGTTTGCCAAGATGGCTTCATCCCAGGAGGTATACAGGTTGTAATAAGTGAGATACAGTGAGTGAGAGACTTGAGAGAGATGCAGAGTGAGGCAGAGAGAGAGACGGAGAGAGGTGGCGAGTGAAGCAAAGAGAAAGGAGAGAGACACATAAGGGAAGATGGGTTGGGGGGACCGTCCGAGTTATTAAGTAGTAGTAGGTACTAGGTAGTAGGTTACAGAGATGTATGACAAAGGATGACGAGAAAAAGAAGAAACTCACACCGTCCTGTGAATGAAGAGACTCCAAGGCTATGCTATCACCACGACCCACGCCCAATGCCGTGCCAATTGGTAATACAAACCGAGCTCGCTCCCTGCACTCCCTTTTGGGGGGGAATAACAGATAGATAGGGGTATCAAAACCGGACTCCCGATTTGGGCAGGTATCCAATGCAAATAATGAAGATGGTTGCGAGGGAAAAGGCAAAGAACCCCCCGATGCGTAAGAGGGAAAAGGAAGAAAAACAGACTGCACACCAGCAGCGCCGCGACATATCGCATACGCATCAACTCGTTGCATCGTCCACGCTCCCACACACACACACACAAAAACACAGCATGTGCGCTCACAGCCACAGCAGCCACCTGATTCCACTCCACGTCGTTTGTCCCAGGCCCAAGACGATGCGGAAGATGGTGACGACGAGCCAGACGTACCACATGAAGCCGACGAGCGCCCACTCGACAAACGACCACATGCCACGTCGAAGCCATCTGAACCGTCTGCGTCTGTTTCGCCCCAACTCCTCGATCAAATCGGTGACGCGCTTCACCTTAAGGAGCTGCCCCAGAGCCAAGTCCTTGCCAGTCTCGTCGGCCAGGTCCGATGCCTCGCCCGTCATTCCCGAGAGTTCGTCGGCGATGCGTGAGCGGACACACCAAATTCCCTCCTCCAGTTTTGGTCGCGTTTGAGTCGTGACACGGTCCGCCGAGGTTTGCCATCGCTCGATCTCGGTTTCAATGGCAATGCTAAGCGTCTGGCTCGCCAAGGGATAGTGGTCGCAGTAGGGAATCTCCTGGTCAGAAGGGAGCGATGCTTTGGGTGTAAGCCGCGCAATGTCTCCCCAGGGAACCCCGACAATGTTGCTTTTGGGGCACTTGCCGGGGCTCAACAGGCTTGCGTTGGCCAGCGGCTTCTTGGCTTCTTGGGCTCGACGAGACACTTCCATTGCCATAATTCCAGACGTCAAGATGAGGGTTCGTAACCGAGCAATCTCTCGTTTCGACACGCGGCACTCCCGGGGGAGACCTTGGTCGGCGATGGTCCACTTTCGCGCCTTGAAGTTGTCGGGTTCATCAAACCTGACCATTGGCGCTGTCGACTTGGAATTTCTGTCTTCCCGATATGAATCCGGTTCTGACGGCTCAGTAGCGCCTCGTAGTTCGTGAGCCAGGCCGGGACGAGTCGAGGTCGTTACATCTGATAAATCCGGCTTCGGGGGTTTGACGAGGTTAGAGCGAGATGACTGAAGGCTTTGGGCGTTGCTATCCGTCGCCTGCCTTTGATCCGTTGGTCTGGCTCTCCCATATGTATCTGACACGTGCTGAAACTGAGGCATCGAGTCCAGGAAATGCTTCGTGTTGTCCCGAGGCTCACTGTTCCGCTTTGAGTTTGTCCGGGACAAGGTGAGAGATAGGCGCGCTCGTCCCCTCCCTTGGTCGTTCTCTGATTCATCCGAGAATGCGTCTGGTGGACTATCGTACGCGTTGTCCTTGCGCCACAACATATCCCCCAGTCGCGAAACGCCGCCACGGATGACTGTGTCGATGCGAGGTCCCTTGAATATTCCACGTAGTCCGACTTGTTCATCACCTCTAAACCTCATGCTGGCGTTGCGGTGGTGCTTGTGGCCTTCATATGTCGGGCGGGAAGTCGATGGGCGCCGCTCCAGCGCAGTCGCGTCAAAGGGGGTGGCTTGTTCCTGCATCGAGAGCCGCCGGTCGGAGTCCTCAGCTTGAGAATCGACGCCTTCGTCGCGTGTCTTGTCGCGCAGGGCTCTCTTGACCTTTGAGAAGGGATTCCTCGATGGTGAAGAGGCTCGACTGGAAGGGGCAGAGAGTTCCAACCCAGTAGGAGGATTAGAGAGAGTTTGTTGAAGGGGGTTCAGTTCGGGCGACATGGGTTGGGGGGAGTCGACATCGTCTAACAACTGTCGTCCGCGCTTCGATTTGCTAATGTGATATCCAGCGAACGGTTCCATCTGAGCCTTCTCGCGAAGAGACCTGTGGTCGGAATCACTCGGATCCGTCAGAGAACCCTTCCTGTCCATCGCTTGATTTGAAGCCACAGGGTTGGCTGCTTGTGCCGTAGTCTCAAACCGTAGGGACTCAACCTCAGCCTCGAGCACCTGAGAAAGACGCTGTTTTTCCTCTTGGGCAATCATCTCCAGCATCTGCTTCTCCAGCAGATCATTGGTGTGGCTGGAAATAGTTCCAGCTCGAGCCGTCCTGCCACGCCTCGGCCGTCCCTCGCTTTTGACATCGTTGTCGCTGTCAGATTCAGAGCCGGAGCCTCGTCTTGACCGCAGGAAGTCATGATGATGGGTGTGAGTCGAAGGGGCGTGTCGGTGAATGGTCCCGCCGATGGTTTGGAGCTTTTGCTTCGCTCGCTCTTTGGCACTGTTTTGCGATTGGTCCGTATCTGGTCTGATAAGTTTGAGATCGGGCGTCGCCTCCGCATCCTCGAGAGTCCGGGTCTGGAATGGGCTTATGCCATCGTCTGTTTGCCGCGACATGGGCCTGCTCATGAGCGCGCCTTCACAGGGGAAGATCTTGAACCAATTGCGGTCCTCGATGAGATGCTTGTGGTTGTCCAGTTCTACCCAATACACGTCCGCTATGAGGTCGCATGGCTCAAAGAACCAGTCAACTCTAGGACGGCGAACCCGAAGCGCAGCCTTGGGGTTAGGATCCAGTGATAGTTGAGACTGAACCTCGTCGGCGGTCGCAAAGGGGGGTAGCGCAGAGCCGCCTTCGCCAGATAGAACATTGAGAGTAGATGCTCGCTGTGAAGCCGTCTCTAGCCATGCCCTGACGGAATCGACGTCGCTGAACCCTTGCCTCTCTCCATCTATAATCATTCTCTCCCTCGCGCGAACTTTTCGATTCCGAATGTACTGCAAGGGGTTGTACTCTCTGCCGCCAGACGTGATGGGATCTGATGACGCAATCTTTGACAGTTTTCCGTTGGCAGGTGAGCCCGGCGGGCTTGTGGCCGAGGGTCGGTCCGGCCCAAGTCTAAGAGGCGGAAGAAGGTCCAGCAGGAGCCGATACTGAGCCATGAGCTCCAGGTGTTCTCGGGCTTTCTGGGCTCTCGTCAACGTCGAGGTGGAGAAATGGTACCGGTACGGTTCGTTGCCAGCTTCCATAAAGGGAGAACGGAGGGGACTACTCGATCGAACGCCGGAAAGTCGGGGGGTGAGGGCTTGCGGGGGTTGCGGAGAGACATTTCGCATGGATTTTCTTTGTTGCTGGAGATGGGTCCGAATGTTGTTTCCCGGTGCCGTATCCTGCACAGGGGCCAGCCGAGGAGGGTTCGCGCGGGAGAAGTTGCGTCGAGTTGCTATGCGTCTCGATTCGCTCAGGTTCAGGGCCATGTTCACGATTTGGGTGGAATCGACATCGAGGGCGGTCTGGCCTCGTTGAGGGGCGTTCTGCTTGCGGGAGTGGCCTTCTCGCCTCCGTACGAACAAGTCTTCCTGCGAGGTATCGGGGGACACGACTCGAGTACGGCTCTTCGCACCGGGCGTGATGCCCAGGCCGAAATCTCCGGGGGCGCTGGTGGACAGGGGATCGACAACCTCCTTTCCCTTCTGCAACAACGAAGCACGCTGCGGGCGGCGAGATTGACTGTGGTCGTCGTCGCCGGCTACGGCATCCTGCAGGAGGAATGCACCACCCGGCAGGGGCTTGTGTGCTCGTCTGGATCGTTTGACGCGGGCGGCATTCTGGCCGAGGTTCTGGCCGGGTTCGCGATATCGTGGATGCAGGCGGGGGAGGAGCTCGTCGTCGGAAAAGGCGAGGGGCCGGTCGGGGGAGGTAGGAGCGGCGAGAATAGCTCCGATGGTCGCTGGTTCTCCTCTCGAGGCGTGGTCGTAGCTGAACCTCGTCGGGACGTCGGGCGTCACTGGGCCATCTCGCCTCCCATATGCCGTCAAGGACGGGACGCGCTTGTCCGCCATTGCGCGCAGCTATCACATGCCAGACTCGCACTCACTGGGGAGAGGCGGATTTGCGGTTTAGTTGTGACGATGAGAGCGGTGCAGCATTTTATTGCTCGTTGGTTCGGATTCCGAGGTCGTGGGGGGGAGGGATGGGGTTGGCGATCTCAGGAGATGGAGATTATTGGGGACAGGATCGGAGTGACGACAAACGTCGAGAATAGAGTGACGGGAAAGCGAAAACAGAAAATCGATGGAGAGCGAGTGGATTCCGGCCGAACGGCAGGTGAAAGGATTCCCTCGCTCACGAATTCATAGTCGAGAGTTTTGCAGCTGAGAAAAGGCGCGGGGATGGCAATTAGGAAAAAGCTTTGTTAATTTCGTCGTGGGATGGGAACTTTGCAGCAGCAGTTGGGGTCGGGTTGCTCTTCCCAGTTCCAGTTCCAGTTGCAGTTCCAGTTGCGTTAGTTGCCCCTGCCTCGTCTTTTCCAGTTAGGTCTTGGTTGTCACGGGACGGCAACCGGGTGGCTGTAGGTGGCCGCAAGGGTTCCACCAGTCGATACGATACGTAAATGGCGCCAAATATGAACGTTTGACGGCAAAGCTGGAGGGAAGCTCGAGGAAGCTGGAGGGCAATAGCTGTGAAGTGCCTGCCTATAATTAAGCTGCTGGCTGCGGCTGCTGACGACGGACGGGTCAGGGCCTTGGTTTCACTCCTTCACTGTCAGCACGATGAACACCATCACTTCAGTTGCTCCTAGGTAGTACGTACCTACTAGTTGCTACCGCCAAGGTCCATGCAGGAGGTCCCGATGCGCCCTCCGTGACCGCTTGCCAGAAATAGCCGTCACCTGGTTGACCTTGTGCCCCTCCCCCGCAGCCGCCCGCTCAGGACTCTCCTCTCGTCTTTGTCACCCCAGCCCAGCCTTCGAGGCGACACGATGTGAACCGGGGAACGGAATCGTCATGGACCTGCGAAATGCGCCATCCATCTGATATCGTGCATGGAACATCGAGATGCTGCTCTGCACAGCCTTCCCAGCCCACCCCCGTCACTCAACCAAACAAAGCACGATTCACACCCAAGGACCCTGGGGGCGAAAACAGTGACGCAACTTTTATTGGAAGCTTGCTCCCTTCTTCCCTAGTCGCGGCGGACGGGGAGCGGACTCGTTCTGGAAAGCCGCGGTAGCCAACAAGGCTCCGAGAGGGCGAAGGAAGAAGGGATCGGACAAGGACAGGGGACGCCCTCAAAATGCCACCGATGTAATCTTTGCCTGCCGTGACGTACCAAGGACACTTAAGACGGGAATGGGCCGTCTCACCTTTGACTACTATCACATGTCAATTTCCACGAGGAAAAAAGACCGCACACACATTTTGAGACAAACACGAGCCCCCTCGTCCAATATCCTCAGCTCCAGCTTTCAGCTCGGGCGGCTGCACATGTCCCAAGTCACATCTTGGCCTGCTTTCCAGGTATCCATGGGCCTGGCATTCGGGTCGCTGCCATAACCTGATGGTCCCCGTTGTTTCCTCACCAGAACACGCCACCCGACTCGCAACGGCCGATGCTGCTCTGTACCTCCTGTCCGGTGCGTGGCTGGAATTGGGTGCCGATGCCCTGCGCCGACCCGTACTCGCTGACACGTGTAGTCGTCGACATGGGTCGTCGTGTGTAGATGCACGAAACTCTGCCTGTCCTGCATGAATTCGCAACATCTGTCTTTTACGCGTCCTCGGGGTTCGTGGCAGCGCCGCGACTTGGAATGTCGCAGCCAGCCTCTGCTTGTCCTGCAGATGCCTTGGTCCAGATGTCTCTGGTGAGCAGAAAGAGCCTAAGCAAAAACAGGTGTTGTAAGTGCTCTGTAGCTCATGGCCCAAGTCGTCAGGGTAACTTATCCATGGATGAGTCACTGGAACAACCCGGAAAAAAAGACTTATATTTCTTTTGCTACTTTACATGGCGAGAGATTGAGGGGTATTTCTATGCGTACAGCGTCGTCTCGTCTACTCCAACAGTTCATTCAAGCAGCTGTAGCTGCTACAGCAGCCGGGCCGACCACCTCCTCGCATCGATGGCACAGATCGTCTTCAGACGGCGCCACGTATCTCCAGCACCGAGAGCACTTGTCCTGCTTCGGTGCCAGCACGTGGACCTTGACCTTGGCGCCCTGCACCTCAAACTCTTGCTTGTAAGCCCACGCCTGACTCTCGGGGACCTCCTGGTTGAGTTCGACAGATGAAACCACAAAGATGGCCTCGAGTTCGTCCAGGTATCGCTCAAGAATCTTGGACACGTTGCTGTCGCCGACTGTGAGGTGGACGGAGCATTGCAAGGAGCTGCCCATGACCTTGTCGCCCCTGGCTTGCTCCATGGTTGCCTTGACGGCGTCTTGCACGCCGAGAATCACAGCCGTGTCCACACGGAGTGATGCTTGGGAGAGTGTCAACCGCTCCTCATCGACGAGAGGCGCGTCGTACTGCTGTCGAGCAGGGTTTTCCAAGGACCTGCCATTGCAATTAGCTCACATCTTTCCCATTCGGTAGGAAACGACTCACGTATCCTCTGCCATCCACGTCGGCCGATGCGACCAAGCTTCCTCAACCATAAGAGGAGTGATGGGGGCAAGCATTCGCAGCAGGCCAATGAAGATGGGTTCCATGATACCACCGCCGTCGCCGCAGTAAAGTCGGTCCTTGAGCGCCTCGAGGTAAAACGCAGACAAATCGGCCGCGACCCAACGGTTGATGGCACTCACTGCTCTGTGGAAGTCGTAGTTGTCGTAAAACTCCATGACCTGAGACATGGTGTTCTGAAGTTGCACCAATGCGATCTGGTCCAACTTTGTCAGGGGGGCCCTGCGAGCTTCCTGGTTGAGAGAGCCGAGGAGCATCTTCACGATTGTCCGATACTTGATCAACGAGTTGTGGACCGGCTGCAAGATTGTTTGCCCGATGAGCACGTCGGACGTGAAATCAGCACTCGCCGCCCACAGTCGGATGGCGTCAGGTCCAAGGCCGTCAAACTTTTGGCCTTGTCCCTTACCCTTTACCTTGACGGGACCGAGCAGACTACCGTCCATGACTTGTGCAGGAACGTACATGTTTCCGAGCGATTTCGACATCTTCTTGCCTTGTCCGTCCAGGGTGAAACCGTGGGTGATGAGCGTCTTGAACGGGGCTACAAGCTTGCCGCTCTTCTCGTCGGGCTTCTGGGTTGCGACATATGTGAGCAAGCTCGACTGGAACCAGCCTCGGTGCTGATCAGTTCCTTCGAGATACACATCGGCCTGCCCCGTGGCTTCGGTCCAACTGCTGCCGCTGTCGAACCATACATCCATGGTGTCCGTACCACGGCGATATTGGCCGGTCAAGGAGGGGGCGATCCACGCAGCGTCGTCAGGACTGTCAGAGAACCAGGCCGATGACGTTCGCTCTTGCATTACTGAGATGATGTGGTCGATAGATTCGGGCGTCATGACGGAATTCCCGCCTTCATCGTAGAGGGCGGGGATCGGAACGCCCCAAGAACGCTGCCGGGATATGCACCACTCGCTCCGTCCCTTGATAAAGCTCTCGAGACGGCCCCTACCAGTCTCGGGGACGAACCGAACGTCACGCAAGGCTGCGAGAGCATCATCCTTGATGCTTCCAACATCGGCAAACCACTGCGACGTAGCACGGATCACGACGGGTCGCTTCGTGCGCCAGTCGTAGGGGTACTTGTGGCGAAGCTTGTGAGTTCCCAAGACATCGTCTCCCATCAGGTCCAACACCGACTGGCTTCCACCGTCCAAGATGGATGGTGCCGACGTCAGCTTCTCCGGATCGTCAGGGTACGCGTCCTTTGTAAAACAGCCACCATCATCAATGGGTGCGAAGGCGTCGATGCCAAGTTTACCGCAGGCTTCGTAATCGTCCTGGCCGTGTCCGGGGGCAATGTGAACAAGGCCGGTACCGGAGTCGGCAGTCACAAAGCCAGCCTCGATGATGGGTTGTGTCGGCGCGGACTGGCCACGCAGCTTGTTGCGGTACTGAAGCCCTACCAAATCAGACCCACGGATTGAGTCGACTACGAGTTCGAAATCGGGAATCATCTTCCTCATGGCTTCCACGCGATCCTTGGTGACAAGAAGACCGTCGGATCCGACTCGGATGACCGAGTAGATCAGATCGTTGTGAACAGCGATTGCCTTGTTTGCGGACAGAGTCCAGGGGGTAGTCGTCCAAATGGCAGCATAGAGCGGGCCGCGGAACTGGGAGAGCTCGGGGATCGAGGACCAGTCGGAAACTATGGGAAACTTGATGTATGCAGCAGTCGACAGGTGGTCGTCCCGATACTCAAGCTCGGCTTCGGCGAGGGCGGTTCGCGACGACGGCGACCAGTAGACGGGCTTGCGCTTGCGGTATATCAAGCCTCGACGGACCAGGTTCTGGAAGACGCGCAACTGCCGAATCTCAAACTCGCGGTCCATGGTGGTCCATCTCTTCTCCCAGTCGGACATGACAGCCACGGACCGGAAGCCCTTCATCTGATCCTTGACCGTCTTGGAAGCCAGGCGTCGAGCCGTATCCCGAATCTGGACAGGCGTAAGACCCTTCGTGCTGCTCGACCCGAGTGCCTTCATCTCGATGGGAAGCCCATGGCAGTCCCAGCCCGGTCTGTATATCACCCTTCGGCCCTGCTGCACCTTGACTCGGAGGATCATGTCCTTGAGGATCTTGTTGAGGGCGTGGCCGACGTGGAGGTTGCCATTGGCGTACGGTGGGCCATCGTGGAGAACAAAGGGGTCTTCTTCCGGTCGATTCTTCGTCTGCCACTCGTATAGATCATCGGTGCATTGGCGATGCCATTGCGGTTGGAGCTTGGGGTTCGGACGAGGGCTTTGATGGACAGCAATTAGCTCCATGCACGACGCCGGCAGACGGAGTGGGAGAGGCGGAGAGAACGTACGGAAAGCTCGACCGGGGCAGCCTCAACGTCGACTTCCAGGATTTGGACATGACGAGCCTGAGACCATGTCGCGAGGCAGAGGAAAGGTGCAGCCTCGTGGTGGATGAATTGAGATTATCGATAGAAGAATTTTAGCGCGGCTGTAGGTGGTGAGCTGCAAGGCCACCAACCCACTGAAGATTTAGCGCATGTCCCCGCCACTGCAGCGGCAGCCTGGTTACATCACTCCCGTCACTTTATCCCCATTCCATCTCATTCAGACAACATGGCTCCATTGCGAAGATATCTCAGGATATCCAAATATTCCGTCCTCGAATGTCGCATCTATCTCGACAACCCCTCCCTCGTCCACTCATGGCTTCTCAATCCCCGCAACCCGGTCCTGCCCAAAGTCATCGAGAGCATCCGGCCGCTGGTGCTCCCCAAGCTGCGTGAGGAGCGGGAGAGGGAGAGAAACAAGAAAAAGAGCTCCAAGAAGAAGACGGTCAAGGATGTGGTAGTGGAAGGTCTTTATATGTCAATCTCGCCGGCAATGACCAACTTGGACGCTGACATGCTCCAGATGACTTTGAGGTGTCCATCTTCTTAATGGAGACGAGCACAAGACACTCTCTGATATACAAGACCAAGTACTTTCGAGATAAGATGCCACCTAGGATGGAGTCCAACTCGACAAAGCTCATCGGCGAGACGGACCGGACCGCGGTGGATGTAGACTTGGAAGCCCAAGCACCTACACTCGTTCTACAAGAGGACGACGACGACGACAGCCTGGCCTTGGCCAACATTCCCGCCACGGGCACACTCAGACGGAGCAAACGTCAAAGACGGGGGCCGGGCCGGGATGGCGATATCGACGGCGACTCTGATGCATACGACGACGATGAAACAGCCTCGGCCATCGAGATCGACTCTGATACGGAGGCACCCCCTCACAAACGGCAGCGAGCCCGGACAGGCTTATCCGGCGGTCCTCCAGAGGGCGAGGGCGAGGGCGAGGGTGACGACAAGAAAAAGCTAGCCATGGACGTGTCATATGAGGGATTCGCAATCTACGGTCAGGTGCTCTGTTTAGTGATCAAGAAGAGGGACAAAGGGAAGAGACCAACAGGCCCAAGTCACGACAACGGTGCTGCAGCTAGCGCAGGTGTGAGTGGGAGCAGCCGGCCAAAAGGCCAAGCCATGATGGAGAATTGGATCTCGTCGACGCAGATGCCTGTCGGGGACGAGGTTTCATGAAGGGGACAGTCTTGTTTCCTTTGCTCCCCCGATGCGTCAGAGGATCAATCGCCTGACGGCCCTGGGGGAAAAAAGGCTAGGGCGGCGAACCGTGGGCGGACTGGCGGGTGCAGCCGATGGACGGGCGCGGAAATTGGGCCTCGTCCTGGGAATTGTCATCATCGGGCGGGAGAGTGGACTCACACCTGAAGCATCTCACGACGAACAGCCATGTTTGCAGAGAGCTTGGCCTTCTCTTCCCCCCTCCCCGGCTGGTTGATGGACGGTGAACCGGCGGAGGGGCTGAGCCGCCGTCCAGCTGCTCAAGGATGCCTACCTCATGTATTGATTAGTTAGTTTGGTATTCCTGGCAACCGTTGTTTCCTCCTCGAGGATGCTATTAATAGAGCGCGGTTGGGTTGGGTTGTATCAGGTCGGGGGGAACAAACAGGTTGAAGGGAGTCTCTCCCACGTTGCCATGCTGGCTGGCTCTTGTTTCTTTTTTTCGGTCTTTTCCGACCTTTGGGAGTTTGACCGCCTCGTCCGCAACGCAAAGAAAACCAAAGTTCCCCCCTCCCCGGGTGACGAACCATGACGCCGCCCCCCATCCCTCCGAATTGAACGAGTTCGCGCAGCGGGCCGAAACCGACACCTGGGCGGCCGGGAATGCCCTCAAAAAAAGCTTGGCGACCACCAAGAAGAAAAAGGTTACTATATTGGATCGTATTCGTACTGTGCCAAAAAAAAAAAAAAAAGGCACAGACCGACGACAATTAAACAAGACATGCACGAGAGGGCTCCCCTGACATGGTTGGGCCCCGTTTTCGCAATGATATGATGATGCCGACTCCTTTGTTCTGCCTCTATTGAAATTTGAGGGAATGAGAAGTGAATGAACTCCAGGGACCAAGCAGCCCGCTCATGTTCGTGCAGTAGTTCGGGTGCGCGCGGGAACGGTTAGCGTCGTCGTCGTCGTCGTCGTCGTCGTCGCCGTTGTCGTCGTTCGGCTCACGACAGCATCTCGGGTCTAATCTGTGCAATGGGAAGGGACCGAATATCCCGAGTGGTTTGTAAGTACCCGTACATACGTGGTGTAGGTATTTCCCGTCCATCATGGACCAGTATTTCGGGCGCGTCGGAAACAGCGCATTCACCAACAACAACACGATACCATATTCCAAGCAGTCCAAGAACATGCCTTAATGCCCTCCTCCTCCTCCCCAACGGCTTCATCGGATCCTCCCTCCTCCCCGTCTCCCTCTCCCGGGTTACCGCCTCGGGAAAACCATTGTGATCAAAAAAGGTGGAAACGCGGGCATGGGGGTCACCTCATCTTAGCAACGGTCCGGGTCGCTACAACTAGCATCGACGTTTCCCAACCCCGCAACCCGCGGGACCGATGGCTGATGACGCTGGCTGATGCTTTGCCCGCCCGCTTCGAAGAAGGGATGCACGCTGCAAGCACGAAGATGCGCGGGTTTGGTGAACTGCAGTTGGACGGCTACTGGGAAAGAGCAGCAAGCAAACAACAACAAAAAGATACTTCGAGGCCATGTACCTCTCGTCGGCGAGAGACTATGAGGCCATATCGGAGGATCCAGGCCGGACGGGACGTGTGGACGATGCATGCACACGCCCTCTCTCTCTGCCTTCTCGTTCAATTTACAAGCCCAGCTGCCTGCAAGAGTCCAGTTTTGTTTGCTCCAGAGACCCTCCCAGACGCCCCCCGCTATTCTGGCAATTGAGACATTGAAATGAATAAGTGAGGGCATCGTCATAACCCTACCCCCCCCCCCCTTTTCAACCACCACCAAGTTTACATACCACTCCTGGTCGTGGCCTCCGACACGTTCCCTCCCCCCCCCCCCCCTCGACCTCCACCATCCAAAGACGGAGCCACTCTTCCTCCACCTCTCTCAGAGACAGCCGAGCCCCCTTCTCTCCGCTCATCAACCGATCGAAAGGATCCTCCCCCCCCAGCCATTTCCAGGGATACGTATCGGGCCCTGCCTTGCCTCGCCTGCCCTGCCTCGCCTGCCCGCTCACCGCGTCCGAAGAGGGCCGGCAGGCAAATGGCCTCCTCGTCGTTCATCGTTCGGCTCCGACTCGCGTCTCAGGCGTCCATTGCCCATATACGGGCCCATCACCACGACGCCGCCAACCGTGGACATTCGGGGAGGGGGAGGGTTTCGAAGCTCGCAACGTCTGCCTGTTTCCGTCATACACCACATGGAGGTCTGCAGGTCACCATGTAATCGTGCAGAACATGGGGAGGGGAGGGGAGGGGCTCAATAGTCGATGCCACTTATTGGGCACCCAAACCCATTTCCCGCCCATGCAAACGCCCGCCCTGCCACATGCTGATCCTGAACCCCTCCCCCGAAAACAGCTTCACGCAGCCTTATCGCCGCAGCTGATTTGTCTGCCGTCTGCGACGACGGCGGCGGCGTGCGATGCGTGCAGCAAGAAAGACCTCTCTTGGGGCCTTGCTGCGCCGTACAGTTTTACCCGGCTCACCGACTTCCCTCCCCCTCCCCAGATAAGGCTGCAGCCCACGTATCGGTGGGCTCGCTAGGTGCGTGCCGGTGCAGATGCGAGACATTCCGTCTCGTTGCCGCCGGGTGACTCTTGTGTGATGCAATCGTCGTGGTCGTCCATGTTTCCTCGGAGAGCCGTTATAACCGTAAAACATCCGAGGCTTGATAAAGCAGAGAGGGGCTTGTGTACACGAATGTGAAGCACGTCAGCAGGTTTATGTCGTGCTTCCCAGTCATCAAGGACCCAAAGAGTGGCTTTGTCGAGAGGAGCGGGGGGGGGGAAAGGTCTCTTGGCCGTGTTACTCAACCGCCTCTCCAGGATGACTCCATCGCCTCTTGGGAGAGGGCGTACGAAAAAGCCATGCCCGGGCAAAACGGCCTAGCCTCTGCGCATGCATGTCGTTGTTGTTCGCGCGGTCTCGTGATGCCTCGATTGAGGGGTAATACATTCATGTTTGCGCTTGGCGCAGCTCGTCCGAGGCCGTCTCCCGTCCAGCAAAGCAACAATGACCATCTAGATGCAGTAGCCCATTGCCCGACCCCCTCGCGCTGGGCGTCATCAGGCCAGAAATCCCTGGTCCCCCCGCGCCCGTTGGGCAGTGACGATGCCGGCCGCGCAGCCGTTGTTCCTCCTCTCGTCCTCACGCGGCTTGCGACACACAAAGACGTTGGGGATGGATGACAAGACGGTGGGGGGGGGGGCGTACGTGGGTGTGTGTCAGCGACAATTTTCGCATGCACGTTGGTCAGATGGAAAGGATCTGATCGACAATGTAAGGTCGGTGAACTTGATCAGCAGTCCGGGTCCAACACTCGGGCCCGTCCTAGGGACCTCCGCCTCCGCCTCCGCCTCGGGCGCCCGCCATGGCTTGGCCCGGATGGCGGCCGATCACCGCTCTTTCGGACCCCCTCTCCCGTCGCGAATAGTTTCATTCTGACACGCGCAACTGCTTACCTCGGCACTCCGCCCGCGGGCAGGCAGGCAGACAGGCAGGCAGGCGGACCTCGTCTAAGCAAAGACTCCGCCCGCTCATCCATCAACCGTAACACAAGGAGATAACTGTAGCTAGCATCTCGGGGTTTCAAGTCCTTGCTGATGGGGACAGCTGGGGTTGCTTGCCATCCTTGCGAGAGGGCGACTGTGAGCGGAGAGATACGAACATGGTCGGGGTGCTTACGTTGGGGGACTCCCCGTCTTGAGATTGCGTGTCGAGGGTTGACGACGTCTCCTCTGCTTCCACCTATGAACTGTGTGGTGTGGTATCCTGTCGGGCTGTGTACTGCAACCAATGGGTCCGGCCCGGGACGGTTCGAAGAGGAACTGATTTCGGGGCTATTATCTGGGAGGAGTCATGATGAGGTCCTGACGACGATGGCGGGGGGGGGAGCACATTGATGGAAAATTGACCGCCATGGTGTATGAAACAACAGATATCGCCCAGGGACGTGTCAGAGGACGCACAGAGTCCGTCAATCTCGTGTATCGGGTCATGAAACTATCAACAGGCGGATAGATGGGATCCAGAATTAAGCAGTGGTCCTACCCTGGACACAATCATCGACTTTGAGAAGCTCCTTGCGATTCAATTTCTACGTATGCAGCGGGTGTTATTGCATCGAGTACTTGAGGTTGTGCGTGTTAATAAGAAACGATCGTGATTTAAAGTTTACTCTTCAAATTGACACAAAGTTGTTACAATGGTGTAAATTGAGACCTGTGTTGATGGAACGATCCCTCTGATCAGAGGCACGAGGTCCAAGCTCACCGAGCATCGAGAGCCAACTCCTATTTATAGTCGGGAGAATACGAGCTTCAGGTAGAGACAATTACTGAGACGGCCAATATCATGCAGCAAAGCGGTGACTCTATCGTCGTCTGAGGAGCGACTGCCACTCAACCCGAACACTCGTGTGAACTGGGAGCATTTGCTTCACTGTATCCGTAGGTGTCATGAAATTGCAACCCTAGGCATCAACTGAGACAAAGGGCGTTCCTATTCGCCCAACAACCCGTCCTTCAATATCCCATCCCGCCTCGCTGTAACTCACAACGACAGCCAAGTTACCCTGTCGAATCGCAATACTAAACCCTCACCCGCATCGTCTCGCAAGCTCCATGAGGTGTAACACGACCATGGGCCAGGTTACGTACAGATCGCGTCGGTGGAACCGCCTTGTATCCCCGGAGAGTGACATTGGAGATGACACTCGACGGAGCGCTACAACCCCCCACACGCGTCGGCTCGAGCAGGCAAAATGTCAGAATGACAACTGGCCCGCGATGCGTGTATCGAGACGGTGAAACTCGTGAGGTTCTGACACTCTGACAGCACGTGCACCCGGAGAACCCCCTGGACCGTCCTCCACACTCTCTCGCAGACTCTCATCCGTCAGACTCTCGGGCCATCATATGCGCGTCATGACTGTCAACTTTGTGCGCGGTCCCTCATCGTGTTGGGTCATGATCGCGAGGACGTGCGTGGATGATCCCCCCAAGGACAGAGCCAAGAGGATCGTCAAGTGTCATTTTGAAGGAGTGGAATCCCTCATTTCCAGGGTCGAGCAGGACGCACGCACGCACGCACGTTCTCGCTCTTTGCAACACCGCATCCTCCCCACACCGCTACCCCAAGGCATTTGACATGTTTTGGGGTTACATCGCTCGAGCTAGACACGATTGCGGTTGGCCGCAATCTCCATGAATAGCTTCTATTTTGCGTGCTTTCTCATGGAGAGGAAAAGCGTTCGATTGCCTGGAGGGACGCTCGCCAGCCTCGACGTCAATCTCGCACCATACCTCCCTTTATCCAGGGGTGTCGGACATTAGCAGCAAGCGAAGACGCGGCCGGTCGTCGTCTATCGCCCATGATGCGAGGGGGACGGCAAGGGCTCGGCCGGTTCCCTGCCCACCATCACCAATGAGCGGATGGGAATATTGAGATGGGAGGCTGGGGGCTATTGATCGTCCCGTCGGGAAGAGGGCTAGCGGCCTATATTTTCAGCTGAGACGGTCATCATTCGCGAAAATATGCGGAGAGCATGTGGTGACCTGCCTCTCTCTTTGCGTTTCCAACTTGATTAGCCAAGTACCGCGAGTTCAGGACGCCCGGAGGCAGCACGTCAGATAGATTGCGCGTGACCACAAGAACCAGAGAAGGATGACAGCAAACACGGACCAGCAAGCCCAATCGAGCGGTTCCTCGTCTGTGCAGGTTTTCGTATCCGGGCTCAGACTGGTGGGAAAAGGGCGCACGAATTCGTCGCAAAGGGGGAGGAGACGTGTTCCATGTTGAACGACGTGATGTTCAGGAGAAGGAATTGAATGATCACCGCTGCAACCACACAGACCTCCTGCGCCACACCAATTCTGGGCCCCCGCAGTTTTTCGCCCTGCCAACCAAACCGACGCTGATTGGACTGCCCCTGGGCCCGGGCGCTCCTGCCCACGTGGAAGAATGAGGTGCGCAAATGTACTCCGGACGGTGTGGCTTGCCCAGACTCCTCGCTGGGCCCAATGTGGCTTGACAGGGCTCGTCGCCCAATCCACCGCCGTTTGCGCACAGAGCCTCTTCCTGTGCGACTTTGGAGCGAAATGAATCAAAGACTGGACACGATTGCAGTCTAGAATGCGGTCCTCGAGGAATTAACACGACAGCTTCATTTCGATTTCTCGCCGAATGTATGAAACAAATGATCAATTTTTCTTTTGCATGTTTAATTTATCTTATCTTCCTTTTCTGTTTTCCTTGCCTCTCCGTCGTCCTCTCGAATAGGAAACATCAACACGAGCTGAAAAGCAAGTCTCAGGAGGGCGGCCTCCCTTGCATGACATTATTAGCAACCTGAACGCACACGCCTACCCCCCGGCCCCCCAGTGCCCCAGATCCCGCTCTTCCCTTGAGGTTCAACCTGTGTTGGTTTGCCCGAGAGCTGAGACATTTGCGTCGACACGATTCGCCCATTCCCCCAGATCTCCACACCGCCCACCAGCCACGCCGTTCTCGTTCTTGACTCGACTACCAAATTTGCGACCTGTCAGAAAAGGGTCATTGTGCTCGAGTCGGCGCGAAAAGAGGGAGACCGACCGAGGCTGAGGCTGACCGTGGGCGCATCGCTCGGACAGCTGACGGACGGACGAAAATAGTCCCTTATTCGCGAATGACTTTCGTATCCCTTGATACGAGACCACCGCAGGTTGACGACGTGCCCATTCCAGCCAGCCGGCGACTCCAAGGCTCACTCGTCAGCCAGCCACTAAGTACTGTTATTACACCGGCAAGCTGTGCGAAACCGCCCTGACGACTGCTGTAGCATCCAAACGGCAAAACACCATACCTGCTGGAAACGTCGAAACGGATGCGGTCCGACCGCTTGTCTGCGACGCGCAACAAGACCGTCTTGGCTTAAGAACCCGAGAGTTTGGTATTCTCATCGTCGCACTGACCGGGCACGGGGCCCAGCATCGCATCGTGCCTCTAGCACGAATGGACCGATTGCGTGCAGGACACACCGACCTTTTGGCGGACTTTGTTCAGCTTGACAGCTTCAAATGTTTGGTTGTGGTGGACACTTTGTCGATGTCTGCAACCGCGCGCCGGCTGTGCCTGTTCAGCTCGTCCAGCCCCTCCGAGACGAGTGATGATGGTGCGCGGCCATCTCAACTCCCGACTCTCTCTCTGGTGTGCCGGCCCACTCGATCGGTCTGGAGAAGAACTCGAAAAGACCATTGAAAGGGCTAGCGAAATGAACCTCGATCCCACTCACGCTCCCAACTTGGCGTCACTGGTACGGCGTCCCCGTGAACTAGTCCTCTCCATCCCATCTCAAACCCCAAACACGTTTGAGACGCCTTTCTTTTTGCCCGCGTGTCATCATCGGTAAAAAAAACGACAGAAAAACAACGAGGCCGATTCGTCCGTCCCTCCGCAGCGCGTCCCAGCACGGCGGAACGGGCACCACCTTGCGTCCAGACGACATAACGACACGCCCTCGCCGTCGGAGCGAACTGCCGAGAGCGGTGCCTATCCGCGACCGTCTTCGTCAGATGACCATCCGTCTCGACAACCGCCAGGGCTGTTTGAGGCCAAGACGTAGCATTTCAAGGGTGTACGAGGGACGAAGGTCTCTGACAAGTCCAGGCATGCCGCTGATTGATCGCCACAAGCATCTTGTTACGCCCGCTTGCCGGCTGGCAAAGCAAGGGTTGCAGCCCGGATGCTCCGTAGCAAAAAGAAAAGGCCGCATTAGAAATCGCAGGCACTCAGGATTATCATGGTGACAAAACCGCAGCCCGTCAGCGGCGCTGTCGTGATTTGTCTGATCACAAGTCTGAAGCACGGCTGATCAGGGGTCTGTCTCCCTTCATCTTTTGGCCCCGACTCCTTTGCGTCGTAGGTAGCTATTCTGGGGTTGAGTTTGTTGGCTGAAAAGGGAGCCGACAACGGAGAGAACCCTGAAATCTTCGAAAAGCCTTCGACTCAAGTTCGGTGAGGCCTCATCTCGCGACAAGAGTTGGCGGTCTGGCGCGGAAGGCCACAGCCGAACGTGGTTCCACGCCGGGAGCTGTTTGCCACTTCCAGGCTTTGCTTCACCCTTTCATATACCCGTCGAGTCGGTGAGCGCGGGTCGAGACAAATGACCCCAGATTAGTCTTGAAAGAAGGAAAGAATTTTCTGGCTAGTCGGGATGATAACGCAGATCCAATTCCCCGTCAGGCTCATCTGGAAGGGAAGAGAACAAGAAGAAAAAAAAAAAGGAGGCTACCAGCCTTCTCCCGAGGGCTGGAGAGATTGGGACGAAGGCGCCCTAAGAGCCGTTGAACCCCTGGTGCCCGCTAGCATCGAGGGAGTTCGCCACCCGTTCGCACAGTTAGTCAGGGGCATTCGCGCACGATGAATGGAGACTTCTTATTTTCGACGTTTATTTTCGACCCGTTCGTTTGAGCATTGGGAAATGCTTGTTGCTGTGGGGTGGTGGAAGAGGCTGGTGCAAGAAATAGGAGAAGTCATGACAGCAAAAGCAAGAAGCGAATAGTTTATGCAGGGCCAAGTGAGGTAATCTCCCAACAGACGCAGGGCTAAGGGACTTTCAAGGCCCAGGCGCCTGCTGTGCATACGCATCGGTATCATCATGCAGGAGTAGGTGCGCCTCATGGAGGGCAGGACACGGGCCTGGATCCCCACGAATAACATGAAAGTCGAAATGTGACGGCGACCAGGAAGAAGCCTCGAGAAAGAGTTTGAAAAAAAAAAAAAAAAAAAATAAAAACTTGCACGTCACACACCCAAGGGAGAGTGACGCTAGGACGGAGTAAATTGCCTTGGAATCGGGGGTCTTCCCTGGAAGCCTGGGGTCAAGGCGGACAGAAAAAGACACACTACCTCGTAGGAGCATGGCCATTGCTCGGTGAGGTTACCGACTCTCGGCACACAGCTGCAAGCCGATGGTCTTTGCGGGCCAGGGCAGAAGAAGCTCAAGCCCTGAGATGGGCCGTGTTAGCCGTTTCTGGAGGCTGGGTCGGCTCATCGAGAGCATGATTCTGGTGAAGTGGCATTGTGCACAACATGATATTGAATCCTGTTAAGGCAATGCCGAGGGCAGATTTGATATCGCTGCAATGTCCATCCGAGACGGTATAATATGACATGTCTCAGGCTTGAAGTAAGCAAACAACAATCAGCGGACTATTGACGCCTGGCTGAGACAGTTTTGTTGTTGTTGGGGCTGGAAAGGGCGGCGGCGGTGTAAGCCAGCAATGCCACAGAGGCAACCAACCCACAAGGTCTCACTCGGAGAGACAGCAATTTGCCATGATGGAAATTTAGACACTTGTCACGGCGTGTCTCTCAGTCGGTACTGTCCTCGACAAGGCAAACGGCCGTTGAGGAGCGACCGCGGCGCAAGGGTTGGCGTCAACCTCTGGACCCCGTTGGTGGTGAGATGATGGAGAGATGATAGAAGGCCGTCATAAGAGCGGAGAGAATCCATAGAAGCTTCAGTGGAAGGTTCGTACGCAACGGAGGACCGCGTCCGTGCTGTCGCAATGTTGAATCACCGATCTGGCTCTCGGGCAGGGTACTTCTCGTCGGGGTACATGTTGGGGCTCGGTGAGCGAAGCAGCAAGTGAGGGCGTGCGCAAATGCCATTTCCAGTGGTTACACGTTGACGCCTCATCAGCCAATATCTAATTGTAGCGTCCGTTATTTGGTGGGAGAGCCTCGCGTGCCGTGTCGGTCTTGTGCTAGTGTGCCTTGCAAAGGAGGCCTTCCGCGCCAACGAGCGGGATGAGGGCTTCTGGCCAGGTTCCATATGGCCCAGCCATTCATCAGCACGGGCAACAATAATTAGCAGCCTGCGTCGTGGAGTTGTCGAGAGACGTGTTCGGGAGTGGGATATTAGCGGACAACGAAGGAGGCGGCTGGTGTTGGGGTGTTGTTCTAGAATCCACAGGCGTTCCTCGCACAACTCATCCATAATTATTCTGGGGGAGATTTGATCAGCGCATGTTCCCTGGTCGGCCGTGTCAGCAACAGAGAAGACATTTTTTTCTCAGAGGACAGGCCACAATGGAGACGAGGACCCCTATGACTTCATCCCATTTCGCCATGTTGGATTTGGCGGTGGCATCTGCTCCCCAACGCCACTCTATTCACCGCTTCGTCGGACCAGAGGCGCGGTGAGGCGGGAAAAGGGGAGTGGGTGTATGTGCCGTTGCCCGTCGAGAGGCGGAAATCACCAAAATCGACATTTCAACACAAAGCCCTAGATTCACGGTTCCGTATTCGTCTCCGCAATTAGACTATGACTGATAAACGCGGTGAGAAATTGTTCATGTGAAGAATCGTTGTTTGTTGGGTGGGGGTTCAACACCGGTGAGCCTAGGGCTGGCTTCGGCGAGATGCAGCCTGCAACGTCGGCCGGCGACGGCGGCCGGGTCGGGCATCGATGCGTTCGGTTGGCACAAAGAAACGGCTGCACCCCAAAGCGGGCGCGTGACTCATCGCGACCTGAGGCTGGCGGTTGGCAGTTGCGGTATTATTAGAGAACTTGTTGGCAGGCAGGGATGCAGATGCAGAGGCACGGTCAGGCGCTTGATGCCGTGCTTGAACCCCAAGCCCGGGACGCACTTGTGCTTTTGTGTGTCGAGGTGCAGGGCGAGGCATGTAAGGCTGCAGGCCGGAGCCGGTCGAGTGGAAATGGTGTGGAAGGATTCATGGCGCAGTGCAGGCGGCTTGAGAGCAATGGGAATGGAGGCAGCGGAGCGGCACGGCAGCTGGGCCTTCCCTTGACCTTGGGACTGGGAAAGGGAGGCGTTGTTTGTGCCTTCCCTCCCATGAAGGCGCGACGATCTCTTTCCGTGATTCCGTCCCGGCGGAATCGGTAGGTACCTCCTTCCCACCTTGCCCACCACACTGGCACGCACACCACAACATTGAACAATACCTTCGCCCAGCATTACACACGGCGTTGTGATTCGTCCGTTTCGCCTTGAATGCCCTTAATTCCTGTTGCCGGGAAAGCGAGACGCCTCAACCGGGTCCGGAAGCATGCGCTTGGGAGAGGTCTCGCCGAGCCGTGTATCAAAGGGAGCCTGTTTCCTGTGGGATTTGCCGCCTCGCCGATTGATGAGGCGGGCGAGGCGGCGACATGACCACCACTCGTGGTCCAGGCAGAGGCGACCTGAATCGCAACAATGGTCCTGCTGTTGGCCTTCGGATTTGGCTTTTTTAGACTTTCACCAGCCGCCCCAGATGCAAATTGCTTTTGCCATCCCAAGGCCAGCAAATTAGACAGCGGAGCCGTTGCAAACGGATATCTGAGGCAATCTCGAAGTGTTCCTGGATCCGTCCTCCAGCGCCGCTTCGCGCCGACACGTGTAAGAGCGGCCACAGTCAACAACACGAGAGCGTCCTGAAACGCAGGCATACGTATGTTTGGTGTCGGCTGTGCGATTATACTGCATACCAGGCTTGCCAACTCCGTAAGCATCTTGGTCCGTCATTACGTGTGTGTGATGAAAGTAACCACGAAAAAGGATTAGGGATGCCTGTCGACAACAATGGAAAAGGTAAGACATCCGCATCCATGCTTACACGGCGGTGACTGTCACGCTGTTGTGTCCTACACCAACGCGGACAATATGATATTGAAGCAATCGAGTGGCGGCCGCAACCGAAAGATCGTGGTCGTGGGCTTGGCCCTGATTTGACGTTATCGTCCAAGACATTACGCCGGAGCCTCCAAGACATGATGGCTTGTTTGGGCGGTCAGCATGCCGCTTGTCCAAGCCAATCTCTTGGACCCGGGATAGAGAATGGATTCTCGTTGAGTGGCAGGTGACCTGGCCCAAGATTGCATGCAGTTCGCATTCGTGACGGGGTATGTACGAACGGCTGATGGGATTGCCCTTGGTCCCTGGGGGGCCTCAAAAAAGGCAGCATGCTGTCCACTGTTTGAGTGTTTGGCGAGCAATACCCCAAGGTCCGGGATGGTTGTTGCTCGCATCAGTGTTCGTTCTTTCCATCTCGCCCGTCCGAAGGGGCGTCTAGGCTGGGTTGAACGGCACGCCCCGTCCAGGATGCCTGGGTCGACCGGGAATGACAGGTCATCAGTTGCGAAATTGGACGTCATTAACTACCAGCGCCTAGTGTCCCCAGCCATTCTCGACGACTCCACTCCCCAGGCTGGGCAGGCACAGAGGGAGAAAGCGCCTTGCGAGTTGGGAGGAAGCCGAGGGAGATTTCGATGCTGGCAGTCGTGGGCTTCGACAGAGCTTCCATCCCTTCCAAGCCGTGGTGGATCCCCTTCCCCCCGAGGAGGTCCGGAGGGCACCGGAGTGGTTCGGCGTGGCACTGGATGGCTTTCGGCCGCGGATGTTTCCTGTGAAGTCGTCTTTTGTCAGAGTTTCGGTCGACTGAAGTCAACGGTCGACGGTGTATGCGACTGGAATGTCATTTTCGGACATCATTTTGAGGCTTGGAAGGAGCGGGGACCTCCGCCTTCTTTGTAGGTAACAACAGCCTATGTGGTTGGCATGCACTTTGTAATTATGACGGGGAGACTTGCATTTTTGGTGCTTTTGGGGCGGTCGCCATGCACGCCTTGGAACGGGTCACCACTTGCAGCAACGAACAATGCAAACGCAGGCGGCCTCGAGTTTAGGCCAGGTCCTACGGCCATCTCGCCTAGAGCAACTTGACGATAACTCATTACACGAAATCATAGGACGCACAAAAAAAAAAAAAAAAAAAAAAAAAAAAAAAAAAAAAAAAATAGCCACCGCCGCCGAATCTGGGACCTGAAAATGGAGCCGATCTTTGCACGGCTGGAACAGGGATGCACGACTCCCACAAGACAGCTTCAGCGCCATCGAGCGCCGTGCTCTCAGCGTCTCTCAGCAGTCCAGGGGTGCCCCCATGCCGGCTGACGCCTGTTTCAATTTCCCTTTGTCGCCGTCGACACTCCACTGTGCGTCACCGTCAGAGACGGGCGCCCACTCCCCTGACTTGACCAACAAGCCCGGGCAGGACTCGTCGCCAGGCCGGCCTCGTCTGGCCGGGTACGAGGCCCTCTGGTACTTTCTCGCCGGGTACTCTCACTGACGTATGTACCTCGTACGAGCCTAAGCTGCGAGCGAGCCCTCCACTTTCACCTTGTCCGCCTTTTTGTCTTTTCCAGCTCCCACCCCCTTTCCAACCTGTACCCCCTTTCCCCATCGCCAACCTCATTACACGCCCCTCCCCCTGTCGGCTCTCCTCCGCGCCCTGGCTGCTTCACTTCAGATTGCCTTTCTCTAGGACGAGGCAAACACCAGACGGCCACAGAATACATAAACCCTCCGAGCCTCCCTTCTTCCCCACGAGCTTCTGATCGATCACTTCTCACCATCGACTCAGTATCATCTGGATTATTCAGGCCTTCACACACTTGCCTCTCAATCACTCCTGCTTCATCAATCATCCAAGACTCTCAAGACTCCTGTCTTCAAACAACAACCACACCACCACTGACTGAGCCATTCGCCCAGTTCTCTGCTACAACAACACCAAACCAGAGCTTCACAAGCCTCACCACATATCACCATGCCTGCTCAGCGACCCTCGCAGCTTCCTCCCTGCCCCGGCCCTCCCCCCAGCCGACCTCTTCCTCCCTTGCCCAAGCGTGGCTAAACTGGTCGACGACATGAACCACAGCAACTCGACCTCATGAACACATTCGGATTTGCCTTGCCTTCCGCCACGGGAGGCCGGCTTCATCTTTGATACCCCTCTTCTTCAACTCGCTTTGGCCGGCGTCCGTTACACAAACATAGGTTCGCTCGGGTCGCCTTGTCCACAAGGGCGCGTCCGCATATGCATATGCGAGGCCCAGCAACCCCATTCTGCTCAGCATGCACCTAATCGCTATTCTGCTTCTTGAGCTGGCCAAGCATCTTTCTCATCCGCAGCCATTCCGACCCCGCGACTCAACCGCGCTGTCGAATCAATTGGCTTGCTTTCACCGGATCTGCCCGTCGTCGAGTGGCTCCCGCTCACTCAGCGACCAGGCTGCATAACGGGCCTTCAACAAACTCAACATTTTGCACCGGCCCTGGCTGGCCCGACCGGCTTTCAACTTGTTCACTTCTTTGACGGCATCTCTCGGAGATGGTCGTTCCTACCTGTATCATTAAATGTTTAATCCCTCTGGCTTCTCTTTTTTGCTTATTTTCTTCTCATACACGTCTTTTGGGAGGGCATCTCATCGTTCCCTGGTTTCGGGAATTGTACTACTAGAGAGGCATTATCACGGCGTCTACAACACAACATACTGCGCGCTCCTGCCGGATCGCCAATGCTTTCTTCCGCCGCTGTACAAGGTGGTGGTAGTATGGGTGACGGCGGTGGGAACTTACGATGAACACGTCGGGTCGGGAACTATAGAATTATTGGGACGGGTATTTGACTCGCGAAGCGACGGAAGGGTTTGGACGAATACGTCCGCTGATCACTCAGTGTCGACACACGGAACATGGAGAAGAGATACCAGATTACTTTACGCACGCACGCGCACAATGGAAATTATCATGGCTACATCATCATACAGTTCGACTTGTCCCGGCTGCCTGTGAATACCCCTGCTCTCGATCGTGCCTCGTGATCATCTAAATCCTTGCTCCCCTCCTTTCCAATCCTACCAAACAACAACCAACAGGTAACCGAGCCCCCAAGAGCTGAAAGTCTGATCACGGCATCGTGCAGCACTTGGTGTTACTAAATGCGGCGTCGATCCCAACCGCTGACTACGGATGCTACGTGGAAAAGGGAAGTTCACAATTGGCATTTCTTACACCCCCTGCTGTTGCTATTGCTGTGCTGGCTGCGGTCATCAAGCCTGCTAAACTTGCTCTTATTCTGATCCTGGGGTTCGCCTAGATGTTCGCCAGGGGGTGGTGTTTCTGATGATGACGACAGCTGCGCCCTCCCAGACCAAAGCTTACGCCCGCCGGTATGGTGATCAACTCTTGATCCAGGGATAAGACTCTCAGTAAGCAGCTTTCGCTCATTCCCCCCCTCCCCCTATGTCCGGCCTTGGCCCGGTGACCACGGAAAGTTTTCTCCATGAGGACTCGGCGAGGAGCCTTGTTTCGCTCAAGGGAACGGGGGGTCATTCATTGGTCATCGGGCCTGGTCGATGGGCAAAATAAGATGGAAAGGCAAAACCGGCAGAGATTCCCAAATCAAGGCGGCGGATCGCTCTATCAAGCAGGAATGATGAAACGCCGCAAAGGTCATCCGTCATCCGCGACAAAGGTGCCCATCTTGGCGATTTCGGGCATCGTTTGACTTTCCCCCCCCCCCCTTCGTGGCGAGCTTTCCCTCCGCTTCATCCCATCTTGAGCAAGGGCGGGAATGGGACAAGACGGAAAATGATTAGTCGTCGTCGTTCCCATCGCATCTGTTCCTGTAGCCCCTCCCGTGTCCCCCATCGCCCCCTTTTGTCGCGGGTTCCTGAGACGACTTTGCGAGGGGCGACGCCGAATGTGTATCCTGGAAAGGCAAATCAGGTACACAAATTCCATGTTGCGTGTGGTAGCATTTCCTGTCGCCCCCCCCCCCGAGCCCACGTTGCTCATCCCATTCCGCGCACGAGGTCCCGGAATCCCAGCAGTCAGGTTCAGGGGAAAAATTTGCCACAGCGGAATTGAGGACGCCCTCTACGGTTTCGCGGGTGTGGCAGCCCGGCGCCCAGCCCCTCGGGAAACGCGAGGGCGGACTTGGTGGTGTTGGGCTCGTCATTGAACCTCTCTATTGACCGATGCTACGTTTCCCCCGGTCGGCCGAGGCTGCCGGCCAAGGAATGACCCCAAGTCACGTGCAATGCGCGCTGTGGCTTGAGCCCAGTCCGCAACGGGGCCAGGAGCCGCCTCGGGGCTTGTCCGCCGGGTTGGCGACTGCTCGAACCTACTCTGCCATCTCAGTCTGTGACACAAGGCTGTGGGAATGGGACAATGAGGCTAGTACCTTATTCGCAACCCTTTCGGAACAGCCAAACCCACGGAGATCGTTATCCAGCCCGCCAGCACCACGCCTCGCGCCACACCTTTGGGGAAAACCTTGTTTGACGACGCTGATAACCGGCTATAACTCACTATCCCATCGACCTCCTCCTCGCGTGGACTGAGCTTTCCGACGCCATCGTCTGATCGCTCCGCGACGTAAGATGCTCGAACTTCACGTCTGGGGCTCGGCCTTTGGGCTGCCCTCCATCGATCCGGAGTGCCTCGCCATCGTCACATACCTGCACAACAGCCTCCCCGCTGCCGACTGGCGCCTAATCCCCAGCAACGATCCATCCATCAGCCCATCTAGTACGATGCCGACTCCACAAACCGACGGAAACCTTGTTGAGCTGACCACCCCCCCCAGATTCTTTCCCCGCACTGCATCATGGCGGTGTTTGGACTGTCGGCTTCGCGCCCATCGTGGCCTACCTTGCCGCCAGCCATCTTGGCATCGACCTGGACGGCAGCCTGACTCCTATCCAGAAGGCCGATCGCCTCGCCTATGGTGCCTTCCTGACGGCCCACGCCGCCCCTCTGCTGGACCTCTCGCTCTATGTGTCCGCCGCGAACTGGTCGGCCACGACTCGCCCGGCCTTTGGCTCGCTGCTGCCCTTCCCCCTGACGTGGACCGTCCCGCCGCTGATCCGCGCAGAGGCCGTCAAGCGTGTCGAGCACCTGGGCTTCGCCGACATGGACACCGACTTCGACCCCAACGGAGGCTTGCACCTGTCGTCGGGGAGGGACGCCCTGCCCGAGACGTTCCGCCGCCACATCCCCGCGCGGACCAAGAAGACTGTCACGGAGGAGATGACCCCTGAGCAGGCCGTGGCCATTAGGCTCTACGGCTTGACCGAGGACTGCCTGTCCGTCCTGGATGACTTCTTGAAGGGCGACGAGGGCGACGACTTCTCCAGCTTCTTCGAGACGGCCTTCCCGACCTCCTTGGACTGTCTGGCCTTTGGATATCTGGCTCTCATGCGAGAAGCTCCCGTGCCCCGGTCATTCCTAAAAGATTGGATGCTGGACAAGGCCCCTCGATTATCCAAGTACGTGGCTGGTATGAAGTCGAGATGCCTTTCTGGGAGTCTTCCCCGGGAAGAGCCCCAACACGTTACAGCCCTTCGAGTTGGCAGCCGCACCCTCGACTCCCTCCTGCTCAACCTACCAAGCGTCGGTGACGAGTACGCCTCTGAGAAGAGGCGGAGAGCGGAACAAGGCGTCACAGGCGTCGATGGGAGGACCTTGATGCTGGCCATGAGCGTCATGGTCACGGGCGCGGCCGTTGGCTACGGCCTGCAATTCTACAAGGCCATGCAGCCATTCGGAGCCCGGTCGCAGCTGTGGAAAACCCAGAGGCAGGGCTCGAGGCTGAGCCAGTTCGGAGACCTTGGCTCGATGCTGGGCAGCGCCCTGGGAGGGTACCAGGCTCCCAGCCCGTCGTCTGGTTTCGCTTCGAATCAAGCTCGATTCGTGGAGACGGACACAGAGGTTGACTGAGTCTTGATGCCCCTCTATGTAATATCACTGTACGATCTTGAAAGAGAAACCACGATTAATGCGTGGAATGAAGACGCTATTTATGAACAATACTCTTTATGAAACCATTTCACTACTCCTATCTGGATCCATTCGTTACGCCAGCTGTACATGCCCGGCTATGTTATATAAAATATCCATCCTTCGACCCCCTTTTTGCATGAAGACATTGCTCTAGATCTGTCGAATCTCCTTGCCGACCATCTCAGGTCGGTCAATTTCCCACTCGTCTCTCAACACCGCAAACGTCAAGTCGGTCACCATCAAGCTCTGTCCCAAGCTCCAAACAAGAGTGATAGCGTAAAAGAAGTTTGCGTTGCCGCTGCCGGCGTAAATCCAAAGGTGGTAGAAGGCGGGCCCCAGGAACGAGGCGTACAGGAGGGTCGAGGTCTCGACGAAGGAGTAGCGCATGAGAGGGAACAAGTGCCGGAACAGAGGCACCATGGCCACGAAGAGGCTCGCGTCCGCGAGCGAGGGGTAGGGCTTGAAGATGGAGAAGGTGCCGAGGAGAATGGTCAGGACGGCCAGGGGCTGGGGTCGGATGCGGATGCACAAGGCGGGAGCGTAGGACGCGAGGTGCAGCCAGAAGACGCCGAGGAAGAAGGCTCGGAACGAGTCGAACATCTCGATAAAGAAGTACCACCAGAGACCGACGTTGGGCGCCAGGTCCGACAGGGTGAGCTGAATCCCGTAGGTACGGGCGAGGAACTCCCAGGAGTTGCCGGCGAGCACAAAGGACATGCCGAGCAGGACGGTAATGCACCCAGCCACGACGAGGACATTGATGGCGGCGAACCGAATGGTGGAGGCAATCTGTCGCTTCTCGGGTTGGCGGTCGTAGGCGAGGAGGACGAGCGGAGGGAGGAGGAGGATCGGGTACATGGAGAGGTAGGACGCAAAGGAAATGGCAACCATTGCGTTGAACGGAGAGCCATGGATGGCCTTTGCGATGGCATGGAGGATCGCGCAGGTGGTGAAGACGCCTGTCGAGCGACCTATACAAGTGGCAATGGTGTACGGGTTGAAGAGAAAGCTAGACTGCATCAGCACCGATATCAAGGAGCTCTTCGAGATGGAGGGTGTTCCTTACGCCGCAGCAACCACAGCTCCGCACCACTTCTTGGCTCGGCGCGGGGAGGCGAACAACTTCGAGCTGCCGGCCTCGCCCGAGTTGGCAATCTTGCAGAGGGCGTCGGCGCCGAGGATGTCGACGGCAATGTATAGCAGGTGGGTGAAGATGGGCCAGGCCTTCACGTCGGGGAGGAGCGAGAACAGGGGAAGCAGCAGCGGGGCCTGGTGGTAGACGCCGCCATCGTAGGGGGAGACATTGTGGGTGTACAGGAACAATCCCTCTTGCACTGCGGATGGTTAGAGAGAGACGACGCGTGCAGACGGCCACACGGCGCGGCGTGGGAAGCGACGGGGGGAGTCGGCCGGGGCGAAAGGTGCTTACATCGCTTGAAGCTGGTGACGGGGGTCGAGATCTCGACGCGGCCGGTCAGAAGGTCGGGCAGCCCGGGGAAGGCGAGGAAGAGAACGAGTCGCAGCAGCGCAGCGCCGGCGTAGACGCTGGCTTTGCCTCGCAATGTCACGGGGCCCGACATGGCATGCTTGGGGACCAAGGTGAAGCCAGTCGCAAATCGCAAGGTCGGTCGTGGCCACTTCGGACCTGCAGGCGGGAGCTTCAGCAGCCGCAGCCACTGTAATCCCGAGACACAGCATTGTGGTGAGCATGCCCCTGGGCGGTGTGAGTCCCGAGCCAATCAGCGGCTAGATTGGGGGCGCCAGTCCGTTTGCGGAACAGCATCGAGCGGTATGGCGCGGCATTAAAATTTCGAGGAAAAAAAAGTTGCCAGAGACGGGAAAAAAAGTGCCCCGCCGCTTCGTTTGCGAAAAGAGCAGACAAAACACCAACCCGAATCAATTGCGACAATGGCTCGCGTAAAGAAGAAGGGCCAGGCCGGCGCCACCAAAAACTACGTCACCCGAAACCAGGCCATTCGGAAACTCCAGATCAGCCTCCCGGACTTTCGCAAGTTGTGCATCTGGAAGGGAATCTACCCTCGCGAGCCGAGAAGCAGGAAGAAGGTCTCCAAGTCTTCCACCGCGTCCACCACCTTTTACTTTGCCAAGGACATCCAATACCTCCTCCACGAGCCGCTGCTCCAAAAGTTCCGCGACCAAAAGGCCCTCGAGAAGAAGATCTCCCGCGCCCTCGGCCGCGGCGATGTCACCGACGCTTCTCGTCTGGAGAAGAACGCTGCGAGGCCCGAAGCGACCGGCAAGCCTCGATACACCCTCGACCATGTGATCCGAGAGCGCTACCCGACCTTTGTGGACGCTCTCCGGGACTTGGACGACTGTCTTTCCATGCTGTTCCTGTTCGCCAACCTGCCGTCGACCTCAATGGTGCCTGCCAAGATGATTGCGCGCTGCGAGCGACTCTGCCTTGAGTTCCAACACTACTTGATCATGTCGCAGAGCGTTACAAAGTCGTTCTTGTCCATCAAGGGCATCTACTACCAGGCCAACATTCAGGGAGAGGACATTCTGTGGCTGGTGCCCTACCGTTTCAACCAGCGCGTCGTCGGCGATGTCGATTTCAGAATCATGGGTACCTTTATTGAGTTTTACATGACCCTCCTTGGCTTCATCAACTTCCGACTATACACATCAGTCGGCCTCAAGTACCCTCCCAAGTTCGACCAGGCCAAGGATGAGAACGCTGCCGAGCTTGGCGCCTTTACCCTCGAGGGCAAGACCTTGATGGGGGCCGAAGAACAGAAGCAATTGGAGGATACCGAGCACAAGCCCGACCCCAAGACCCAGGCCGCCATCAACAAGGTCCTGAAGCAGCTCAAGTCTAGCGATGATGATGAATCCAGCCCGGCGACCGACGATCGGGTAGAAGGCGAGGGCAACTCGGCCGCCATCGACAAGTTTGAGCCTGCGGTTTCTGGCGGTGATGTGCTTCTCCAGCCATCCACTGCTGGAAACACCCCCGGTACCTTGTTTTCGAACTTGACGTTCTACCTATCGCGTGAGACCCCCCGACAACCGCTCGAGTTTCTCCTCAAGTCTTTCGGCTGCAAGCGCGTGGGTTGGGATGCGGTCCTTGGCGATGGCGCCTTCATCACCAACGAGCTTGACCCTGCCATCACTCACCACATCGTCGACCGACCTCCCATTCAGGCCGCCACGGAAGAAGACGGCGATGCTGAAGACAACCAGACCTCCCAGAAGCTGGCTGCCAACATGCGGGTTCCCGGACGAACATACATCCAGCCTCAGTGGGTCTGGGACAGCGTCAACGATGGCGAGCTCAAGGAGGCTCACCTGTATGCCCCCGGCGCGCCCCTCCCCCCCCATCTCAGCCCCTTCGTGAGACAGGTCCAGGGTGCTTACGACCCTACCATTCCTCTGGAGGAGCAAGAGCCCGAGAATGAGGCGCTCGAGGCTCAGAGCGACGAGGAGAACCTTGACGATACGGTTGAGGGTATGGATGTGGCCGAGTCTGATGACGACGAGAACGGCGACGACGACGAGTTTGGCGGCTTCTCTGCGGATGAGCAAGAGGAAGAAGAAGACGATGACGAGGAGGAAGAGGTTGACGAACGACAAAAGGAGCTCGAGGCGGAGATTAGCGGCGCCAAGGTCAAGTCCAAGGGTGTCAGCGGAAAGGCCAAGGCCAAGGAGGAAGCGCGCAAGGCTCTGTCCAAGAAGGCGCGAGACGAGGCGGAGGATCTGGAGCGGGCCAAGGGCATGCTGAGCAAGAAGAAGCGAAAGCTGTACGAGCAGATGGTCTACACTAATAACAAGAAGAGCGCTGAGGATCAGAAGCTCCGGGCCAAGAGGAGAAGGCTGGAAAAGGAAAAGGCGAAGGGCAAGGCAAAGGCGTAAAATGGGTTGCTTTATACCATTCAGATAGATTTTGATCAATTTACATGCCATGGACTGGAACGGAACGGAACATCTTTGTGTGTTTTGCGAGAAGGTAAAAAAAAGTGACCTGAGAGACGTTTTGAGTGTGACGTTGAAATTTTCTCCCAACTCTGATTTTCTTGTCAACATCGACACTGGTGCACGAACGACGTATCAAACCCGTCCAAGATCATTCAAGTCTACTTTCTTCAGACGACTCTTCCATAGTCACCAACCGATGACCAGCAACGTCATGGAACCCAGCTCAACAAATTGGGAGCTCGACAGCGACGAGATCGCGTCGGTCGCCTCCGAGGACCTCCACCAGCACCGGCCAAACCGCTGGACGGGGCCCAAGTCTTCGTGGCGCACCCTCACGGAGGAGGAGCGCCTGCTCTGGCACTCGATGAAGCAGCTGCGGGACCAAGACCTGGCCGTCCACCTGTACAATGCCTTTGGCCTCAAGCGACGGGGGCGAGACGCCGCCGCGGGCCAGGACCTGATGATTCGCGCGGTGGGTTGTATCGGTTCTTTTTTTTATATCTTCCATCTGATTACTGACGGCTTCCGTTAGGGGAACGGCCAAGACACGGCCTGGGTGCCGCCGAAACGGTGGACGGCTTGGCCGCTGGAGCACAGGCAGGTCCCCGAGAACAATCTCGTCGGCAACTACCGCGACGGGGACGACGGTTTCACTTTTCGCAAGCCGGAACAGACGCTTCCGAGCACGGAGCTGGAGGAAGAGCTTTCCGCCACCATCTTGCGAACCGCCAAGCGACGGCTCGTCCGCAGAAGGGACAGGGTGCCCAGACCGTCGGTCGAGGCGGCCGCTGAACAGACGGACGGCGAGCAGGAGTTGCCTGCCCCTTCGTCTCGGGAAACGTCGACCAGGCCGGGAAGCGATGACGACGACGACGAGGAGATGCACGAGGCAGACCAGCCGAGGCCAGACAAGGCTCGCCGGGCCGAGGCCAAGACGTACAAGGCCGCCGTCTCGACCGACGACGACGTATCCTACGACGTCCTCCGGCCGTCGGTCCGGCACGTGCTATCCCAGCTCGACGCCGCGCTCTCCATCCTGCGCGCGTCGCGCGTCGCCGGCCTGACCTACCTCTCCGACTCGTCGACCGAGGACGAATCCGACAGCCAGGCGGGGGCGAAGCGACCAAAGAGGTCCAACCCGCGGGCTGCCCCCGAGCCCGGCAGCCCCGGCGCCGAAGCCGAAGCCCCCCCCCGGACGCCCGGCCGGCGCGGCCGCCCGCGCAAGGTGCACGTGCCCCGGGAGGGAGAGTCCCGCGAGGACATGCTCCTGCGCGTCGCCCGCGAGGCCCACCGCCGCCTGCCCGCCGCGCCGAGGGGCGAGGACGCCGCCTTTGAGCAGTGGCTGCGGCGCAGCGACGACGGCGACGACGACGACGACGTCCCCCGGCAGGCCCGTCCCCGCAGCAGCCGGGAAGCCTCGCGGGGCACCGCGTCCGAGTCCGAGGCCAGCAGCGCCGGGCCGCCGGGCCGCAAGCTCTCGAGATGGGGTCTGCGCGGCTGGAGCGACGTGGTCGGGGCGGCCGCCCTGGCCGGCTTCCCCGCCGACGTGGTGGCCAGGACGGCCAAGCGCTGCGCCGACCTCTTTGGCGAGTCCATGGTCGTGCGCACGCTCAACGAGGTGCCCCTCTCCAAGGGCGCCGCCGCCGCCGCCGCCGTCGAGACCGTCCGGCACCGGCCCTCGCCCATCCGCCTCTCCCCCTCGGCCTCGTCCTCGGCCTCCTCGGAGAGCGAAGCCGAGAGCACCGCCCAGGCCGACCTCGTGCAGCGCCGCGTCGCCTCCCGCCAGGCCTCCCTCGCCCGGTCCAGCCCGTCGCCGGGTCGCGGCCGCCTCTCCCGCACGCAATCCCCCGGCCCCGGCCCCGGCGGCAAGTCCCCTCGGTCCTCGCGCTCGCGGTCGCGCTCGCGGTCCTCGGCGGCGGGCCCCCTCGCCTTCTGCCCCGTGGCGCGGTGCGACCGCGCGGCGCAGGGCTTCGCGCGGCGGGCTAACCTGCGGCGGCATATTGAGTTGGTGCACGGCGGGCACGTCGACGACGTGGACAGCGACGATGAGGTTGTGGGCGCTGTGCACGTCGATGGCTTCCTGCGGCCCATTGTGCCCGGGCGCGGGTGGAGGGGCGAGGACGCCGTGACGAGGAAGCGGAAGCGGTATTATGGGCAGGGATCCAAGAGGGGGGGGGGGAGTCGGGCTACGAGTATGGAGAGGGAGGCGTGATGCTCTCATCACTAAGAATCTCGAAGAATTAGATTTCAGGGTAGAACAGTATCTTCGTTCAACAATGCGACCAACATGTATATACTTGTGCGTCTCACAACAAGCCAGGGTATCAAAATACTCAAATAACCCTTCGAGGTAAAAAAACAGGCTCTGTACACGCCAACCTATCCCAGAAACAGCATCGTTAAAGAACGCAAACAGAGACACGTCTTCCAAAAGCACCGTCTTCCCAAAACTCCTGTATGCCAATTCCCATCATGAGAGACGTAGCGATTCCACCGCCGTCGAAACAACAAACAGAACCCCCCCCCCCCCCCCCCCCCCCCCCCCCCCCNNCACAACCCCCCCCCCCCCCCCCCTTCGGCCCCTTTGAGCGGATGATAGTAAGGTGAGTATATATGAATCGAGTAGCATTCGACAAATGCCCTAGTTCAAGCGTGGGCTCTTCCTCCTAGAGGCGCTCTGGGCAAACTCGACCAGGGGGAGGTTCTCGGAGCCCTCGCCGACGAGCGACGCCGTGGCCTGCTTCTTGGCGCTGCGCGTGGCGCGGGTGCTTCGCTTGTACAGCGGCATGGTGCGCTCGGGGGGCATGGACATGACGCTGGCGCGCGGGTCGAAGCCGGCCAGGCTGCTGCTGCTCATCGTCGTCGTCGTCGTCGTCGTCGTCGTCGTCACGTTGGGGTTGACCTCGCGGAGGCTCATGCCGAGGAGGCTGCAGTTGGACCCCTCGACGGCGCCGGGGGCCGACGCGCGAGGCGGCGGGCGCGCCGGGGACGTCATCATCTTGTGGTCCAGATCGGCAAAGACGACCGTCGCGTCCCGGTCCGCGTCGACCTCATCCTTGACCGGCGTGGCCGCCCCAGCACCGGCAATGATGAGGTCGCGGTCCTCGGTGCGCGGCAGCTCCGTCGGGAAGTGGTACGGCCCCTTGGTCGGCGTCTGGCCCGTCGGCTGATACTCCTGCAGGGCCGTGCCGGCAATGTCCTCGCGCAGGTTGGCCAGGGGCTGGCAGAGCTGGTCCTCGAGGGGCTCCAGCTGCTCCTGCAGGTCGTTGAGGTCCGAGTACATGTCGGCGCCCAGCGCCTCGACGCGGCCAAACGTGGCCTTGAAGTGCGTCGCGATGCCGCCAAACGACTCCTCGACCGTGGTGGACAGAGCCTGCACCGACCGCGCGTGCGTCTCGTGGTGGTGGGCGTTCTCCGACTTGGCGCTGGTGACAAAGTCGTCCAGGGCCTCCATCTGCATGTCGAGATCCTTAATCTGCTCGTCGACGACGCGCGACGTCTCGGCGTGCACCGACTTGGCCGTCGTCTGGATCGACGTGCTGTGCTCGTTGGCCGACGTCCAGTCGTCCTTGAGCTTCGTCTTGAGCTGGTCTCGCGACGTCTTCACCTCGTCCATCAAGTCGCCCTCCTCCCGATCCCACGTGACCATGCCGTCGTTGAAGTGCGTCACGGCCTCGTCGAGAGCCGTGTTGGACTCGGCCAGGCTCTTCTGGATCAGGCATGCCTTGTCGGCGAGGCGCGTCTCCTGCGTCTCGGCCTGCGTGTTGATCAGGATGGCGATTTGCGCCGCCAGCTTCTGCCGCTCCTCGACGGCCTGACGCCGCTCCTCTGCCAGGGCCTCGTGGATGCGAGCGGAAATGCCGGCGTTCTGGAGGACGATGGTGTTCGTCGCGGCCGAGAGCTGACGCCTGAGCTTGTCGCACTCGGAGCGCTGTGCCGAGATGTGCCTGACAAGATCGTCAAACACCGACTTGCAGTCCTTGCCGAGCGAGCTGTAGGATGTATGGAGCTACGTGCGGTCAGCATCGGAACAGTCGGTTACTCACGCAACGCTTACCTGGCCGTGAAAGGCCGTCATCTCCTTCAGCATGTCTGCCGCTATCCTCTCGGCCGAGTGGGAGATGGCCTGCAGGCTCTCGCCCATGCGCTCCTTGACGGCATCGCGGATCTCCTTGATCTCCTCCAGCACCTCGTCCATGTTGTCCTTGGACTCTTGCTTCTCCTCCAGCAGCAGCTTCCTGGACTCGCCAAACATGTCGAGCTGCTCGTCGAGCAACGACTGCGTCGACGACAGCTTGCGCAGCTCCTCGTCGACAAACTCCTCCATGCGCCGCGACACGCTCGTAATGTGCTCCTCCTGCTCCTCCTGGAACTCGTGGACGCGGCGTTCGACCATGGACGTGACGTCGGCCACTTGGTCTTGCGACGTGCCCCAGGCCGCTCGGTTGATGGACTGCAGGTCCGACTTGCGCTTGTTCTTGGCGTGCAGGCCGCCCACGTCCTTGACCGTCTTGTGCAGCTTGTTGATGAGCTCGCCGCCAATCTCGGTGAGCTTCGCCTCCGTCTTCTGGTGGGCCTTTCGGAGCTGCGTCTCCTCCGCGAGCGACTTGCGCGTGGCCGACAGGACAATCTCCGTCTGATCCAGGACCTCCTTGGTGTCGTCGAGCTGCAGCTTGGTGCCCTCGTGGTCCTTCTTCAACCCCAGGAAGCTCGACGTGAGGTTGAGGAGCTCCCGCACCTTGTTCCGCAGGTTGTTCTCGAGCGTCTCGATCTTGGCAGCCTGCTCCTCGGCCACGATGCGACGCGACTCGCTCTGGGCCGTCATCTCCTCGTACACGTCGTTGGCCAGGTAGACGCCGTTGCGCTGGCGCGTCGAGATGAGCTCGCTCTTGAGCTTCTCGATCTCGTTGGTGAACTCCCGCAGGAGCGTCCTCTTCTCGACCATGGGGTTCAGCTGCGGCTTGTTCTTGATGTTCTTGGCCCGGAAGGCGTAGTCGAGCGTCGAGATGGTCTCCTCGAGGTTGCTCTTGGCCGGAGAGATGGTGGCGATGATGCACGTCTTGGTGCGGCCGCCGAGCGAGTCTTGCAGCAGCCGCGTCAGCTTGGACTCGCGGTAGGGAATGTGCGCTCCCCGGTCGACCAGGGCGTTGATGACTCGCCCCAGCGTCAGCAGCGACTTGTTGATGAGGCCGGCCTCGGCGGCGCGCTTGTTCTCGGCGCCGGACCGTTGGATGTTCTCGCTGCCGGCCAGGTCCACCAGGTTCAGCTTGCCGGCGCTCACAAAGGCCTCGACGCCGTCCTCGTTGGGCTTCTTGACGTAGGCGGTGATGGTGAAGACGGTGTGCGAGCGGGAGCTGAGGTCGTTGCACTTGGTGGCCGCCACCTGGCGCTTCAGGCTGCCCTCCTGGAGCACCTTGATGCCCTCGGTGGCGTTCTTGATGTGCTTCTCCTCGACGCCCTGCACCATGGTGCTCGCGTGGCCGCGTCGCGACGTGTCGTCGTATATCTTGAGCTTGGTGCCCTCGTCGACGGAGAGCAGGTCCCGCAGCTCCTCGTTGTACAGCTCGATGAAGGAGCACTTGATGGTGCTCTCGGCCTCGTCCAGCTCGAGCTTGTTGAAGAGCTGGTGCAGCACCCGCGGGATGATGCCGGCGTCGTCCGAGAGCATGCCGAGCGTGTCCGTCATGTCGCCCGACATGGTGTACGTCTTTCCCGTGCCCGTCTGTCCGTAGGCGAAGATGGTGCAATTGTATCCGGCGAGCATCTGCAACGGCAACATTAGCAAGGGCCCAGCACTGCTACTGCCGGCGTCACGCCCCGGGGAGGCTCACTTCTTCGAGAATGGGCTTGACCGTGTCGTCAAACACCGTGTTCTGGTCGGCGGCCTGGGAGAAGACGCGATCAAACGTGTAGGAGCGATCGCTCACGGCGTTGGACCCCATCAGCAGCTCAACCACCTTGCCCTTTGCGGCGCCGCACTTGACCACGACGTTGCTGTTCTCGCGGATCTCGCGCTCGTTGCGCCCGCGACACCGCACCACCACGTTGATGTTTGTCTCCTCGACGCCGGCGTCGCCCTCAAAGTCCCGCTCCTTGCGCTTCGTGCCGGCCGTGGCCGTCGAGGCGACCGACCCGGATGGCGAGACGGCACCGGTACGATCCATGATGCGCGACGCCATCGACGACGACGCCGACGCGCCGTGCCTCGCCGACGACGCTCGCGTGCTGTGTCTCACGCCGGGTCGACTCACGGCCCCCGCGCGGACGCCGGAGCTCATGGCGATCCGGCTGTGCTCCCTCTCGGAGCGCGTGTGTCGTTGGTACGCCAGGCTGGGCGGTTTGTGCGAGGAATCGGCCTGAGTAGGCGGAGGGAAGAGGCGGGAATTCGCACGTGTCGACCAAGTGGTGAAGGATATTGAAAGGGTCGAGAATAGTTTGAGCCGCGATCCTGGCGGTGTGTGGAGGGGTTGCGACAGGGTAACTTGCAGCTTGGAGTCGATTGGGTCCCCGGCCTGTTTTGAGTAAACACGAGCGGGTCCCGCTGCGGGATCAACACGCGAGGGCGCTTGTCGCCACAGCAACCGACTTATACACAATACTACTTATTCTTCGCATCTTATGCTTCGTTTTCATTGTCTGTATGCCTTCTAACACCCCATTCAATCCATTAGTAGTACAATCGGCCAGTTCCAGCCCGTGGTATCATGCAATCTCATCGTGACCCCATCTTTATTCCGTGTCCATCTCGTCGTTGCCCTTGCTGGGAGCCGTCGCCTTCTTTTCGAGGGCCTTCTCCTCGACCGCGTCTGCCTTGTCCTCGTCAGACTGCTCCTTGGCCTTCTTGGACGGCTCGCCTTCCAGCTCCTGGTCGGCCTCGCGCTTCGACCCAACGCTCTCGGGAGTAAGGCTCCTGCCGAGAGTTGGACTTCTGTTATTAAACGAAGCAGGCCTCGCGTCGCCTTCTGGGCTAGGGCTCCCATCGTTGACTTCTGTCTTCCCGTCCCCCGTTGCCACCGTCCGGCCTTCATCGTCTGCATGCTTTCGCCCGACGGCAGCTTCCACATCAATGTCCTGCATTTCGAGACCGCCCTCGCCAATAAACCGTGACGTGCTAACAGCTTGGGGGCCTGTGTCGTTGACGCCGATTTCCGCTGGCCCCCCCACGTGAGGCGATCCATCTTCCATGTCGTCCAGGTCGTCGAGCGGCTCGTCGAGCGGCTCGTCGTGCAGCCTCCCCTGCAGCCCCTCATTCAGCTCCTCCTCCAGCCTTTCGTCCTCTTCCATGGCCTTCTCTCTGTCACCAACGAAGGCCTCCTGGGCCTCCTGGGCCTCCTGGGCCTCCTGGGCCTCCTGGGCCTCCTGGGCATCCTGGGCATCCTGGGCTCGGGATAGCTGGCTGACGGGAACGACTCCGGCTTTTTGCTCCTGTCGGAGGAGCTCACCTTGGGTGATTCCTCTCGCGTGACCGGTCGACGGCACGCCATTAACGCTCACGGAAACCGTTTCGATGCTCCCCATGCCATTGGGGCCATCAATCGTCTCCGTGCTCTCGCTGTGGATCTGAGCGCCCGGGGCCTCTTGGCTACTCTCGGGGGTTCGCTTCGTCAACCACGGAATAGGCGTCAACAAAGCACCCCCCAGTGCCTCGTCGGTACCTAGGGCAGCTGTCGTGGGGTTGCTCCAGGCAATGGATGCGGCGGGATTGCCGGGGTCCTCGCCGTTAATGTGCATGGAAGACATGTCTGGGATGGCCGGAGGCAGAGGGTACGTGTTCGTGCCAGACGTCACCTGCACCACCCTGTCAACCGCGTGGAGGTACGACGCCAGCGCTCTGTAGTGCGCCCGGGGCTCGAGGACCAGCTCGCTGAGCCGTTGGATCGTGTGCGGCGGATAGGTGACAAAGGTCTCGAGGCGGTCCACGATGACGACCAACATGTCGGCAATCTGCTTCGGGAGCTCGCCCGTCTCGGCGGCCGACGTCTGCGATCCCGCGGGCGCATTCTCCTTGTTCGTGTCTTGAGAGGACGGCTCGAGTGGCGACTGTAGGGGAGAGACTCGTGCTTCGGACGTCGAGGGCGCGGGAGGAGGAGGAGGGAGCTTGGGGATGGGGAATTCGGTGTGCACGATCTACGCACGTCAGAGAAATAGCCGTTGAGGAAGTGTTGCGAGAGGATACGGACCTTGTTGAGTCTTCTGATAATGTCGGCGCGCATCGGGGGCCAATCGTCCCTACAACGAGGCCACGGTCAGCTACCCACCGGCGGATGTTCAAGCTGGAAATGACGGGCGACTCACTTCTCGACTGCGGCGCCCAACGCGACCTTGGAAAGGAGGCTGGTATCGCTATCGACCTCCATATTGATGCTGTGTGGCTGAAGATACTAAGGGAAGAGTCCTTGCTTGCGACGGCCGACCGCGCTCGAGATTGCCCGATGGTGGGGGTTGCACTTAAGCGGGAGGGAATGCTCTAATCAGTGTACTTGGGGATGAGCAAACTGAAAATGGGATGGAGGCGGAGTCTTTATTTGCCATATTTAAAGATGGATTTCTATCGAACAGCACGACCCAACTGGTTCTTTCCATGTTTAACCCTAAACATTGCTTTGCCTTGCCAACACATGAGTGAACCAGACGCCCCGTTAAGCGCATCACGGTATCTGCCCTGTGCCAATCGCCCTCGAAACTCTCCCTAACTACAACAACAATTATTATTTTATTTTCAGTGAGCGGGCAGTCTTCTTCCTCTAGAGCCGTAGACGCCCTTGATGGATGATAATAACCCTGGATGGTGGTGGTCGTGACTGCTGTCCATGGACCATCAAACCCGATACGGATTGTACTTCCACTTGGAAGGATCAAACGTAACCTCGATCCTGACCCCGTCATACGTCCCAATGGCGCAGCTCAAGTCGTGAAAGCCCTCCAGGCCCGTCACAGGCAGGTCCTGCTCGGCGTCCGTCTCCTCGTGCAGCAGCCACCCGCTCGCCAAGACGCCGTCGCTCGTGAAGAAGACGTCGACCTGCGGCTGCGGCTGCCCCGGCACCGCGCGCAGCGTCATGCCCACGCCGTAGGTGCCGCCCCGACGGAACTCGGACGTGAACTCCTGCCCGCCCCAGCGGTCGTTGACGTACTTGTGCCCGTCGTCGCCGTGCACCGCCAGGCTGCCGCGGTGCCAGCCCGGCATGCGGAACGACGGGTAGGGCAGCGCCGCGAAGCCCAGCGCCACGAAGACGGTCGGGCTGTCGGGCCGGAGCGTCACCTCGTAGTAGATGGTCTTGGGCCGCCCGGTGCGCCCCGGGTCGTGCTCGTTGGCCGAGTACAGGGGGGGGTAGCCGATGATGCAGCGGTCGGGCGAGTTCTTGGCCGTGTAGGCGTCCCAGCGCCCGGGGCCAAGCCAGCTGAGGTTGCCGTTGAAGCCCGCCGGCTGCATGAGGCGGATGTTGCCCGTCTCGAGGGCGCTTCGGGCCACCTGGTCGAGGAACAGAGGCGGACTCATGGGGTATTGCTCACACCATTCTTCGCCGGCTTCGGCCTCTTCTTCGGTTGCGTTGCTGGTTGGCGATCGCTCGTAGCCGCTGAAGATGGCCGGCGGCGGAGGGAACAGCGCCGTGTCCGGGACGGCAAGCTCCCAATCTTGGGGGTTGTGAGCTGCCTGCGGAGGGCCTGGCGGACCCGTCGACTGTCCATATTGTCCCGGAGGGGGTTCCTGGCGTCCCGGCGGAGGTCCAGGAGGTGGCGCGAACTGGGGAACTGCAGCTGACTGCGACGAGTATCCCGGGGGAGGTCCCTGAGGCGGCTGATGCTGCTGTTCCTTGGACGAAAGACCCGGTGGCGGACCCGGAGGAGGCTGATAGGCATCTTGGGAGGGCGGTCTCACTGGGCGAGGGGCGGGGGCATCATCGCCCGCGTCTCTTCTGCCGAAACACATGGCGTGCGATGTCGTTTGTGAATTGGAATGGAAGTGTGAAGAGACTCGAGAGATACGTGGCAATGAGAGGCCCGGGTACCTTTGTCACCCCGTCTTTGTTCAATTGGCGAGACACACGGTACGTACCGGTGTTTCAAGGCAGCCTGGAGTCAATGATGCAAGGACAAGAAGCTCAATTATTAACCAGCCGAGAACGGGCCTGTCTAAAGTCTGGGCATTGCCGAACTAATATTAAGCAGGAGACTTAATTCTGACGCTGGCGTGATGCCGTCTTGGGAATATTGCAACCGGGAGGCGCAGTTCCTACCTTAGCTCGCAACTCATGTCATCAGCCCGATCTTTGATTGGGAGGGAAACCATGCCCGTTGGCGCTCCCTGAGGAGCAGCCGCATGGACATCTATTGTTGCTACCAAGTACTACCTAGGCTAAGGTACTCTACTCCGAAGCCAACGAGTATTCTTGGTCCACGTCTTCACGTGTTGCCTCAACTCCAACCTTTCCATCCCAAAATGTCGCCGTTGGACCTCTCACCAGTCATCGACGACCAATTCTTCCTTTACGCTCCCCAGGAGCTGGCCTCGTCCTCGTTAGGGTAAAAGAAGGCCACCACACTGATGATCAAGTACACCGCGCACAGCAGCGCTCCCTCCAAATAATTGCTCCGGCCGTCCAACACCAAAAAGTTGACGATAAAGGCCGACACAAAGAGACAAACCGTCTCAAATAGCGTAAAGTAGAGTGTCATCTCGCGATCCATGATCCACCCCAGAATCACCACCAGAGGCGTGACAAAGATGGCAATTTGGATCGAGCTGCCGACCGCAACACCAATAGCCAAGTCCATCTTGTTCTTCATGGCCACCGTAATTGCCGTCACGTGTTCGGCTGCATTGCCAACAATGGGCAGAATGATCAAACCAATAAAGATCTCTCCAACCGAGGATGTGCTGACAACCTCCTCGATTGAGCCGACCAGGAACTCTGCGCAAACTGCAACCAGACCCGTCGATACCAACAAGAGGATAATCGAGCCCATCTTGGAGAGATATTCCTCGTCGTCATCCCTCTTCGCCTTGGGCTCGACCCCAGCACTTAATGCCATCAAAGGCATCTGGGCGGGAAACATGGAACCAGGGGCGCGGAACTGAGTCTGATTGAGACGATCCGGGAGAGAATTGGTGCGCCGGATACCATAACGAACTCGGGGAACCGGACCGGACGGGACAGGAGTGAGCCCATCCTCGGGCTTCTGAATGAAGACGGACGGGGCGAGATTCTTGACTGACACACCGCGCAGGATAGGGAATGGAAGTCTAGTGCCACCCGCGTGTCCTGCCTCGGCGTCTTGAGATTGAGCCTCATCCTGCATAGCAAAGTCGACGCGTCGAGGCTCACCATCACCGCGAGCCCGAGTGCCAGCGGAAAGCGTCTCCTTTTGTTCTGCTTGAATACCGTATTCGTTGTCGCCAGAAAGGTCAGCCTTCTTCTCCTTGCGGTGCTTGTGGCGACGACGACGGTGGCGCTTGCGATGTCTGGCATCTTGGTCCTCGATTGCCTCCTCGCTTCCCTGAGCAGAAGGAAACCGGGGGATTCTGGGTCGAGATGATCCTGCCTCGGAGATGGTCTCGTCGGTTATGAATGAAGGCGCACGAGTACCCTTGAGCTCGCTGCTGTCTGTAGAACCAATGCTGGACTTGCGTCTCCGACTGCGGAGAACCTTCTTCATCTTCTTGCGCATCGTATCTCGTGAACGACTCGAGTCATCCGAGTCGGAGCTGGAGGAAGAGCTATCCTCGGAACTCGACGAGTCCAGCCATGCAGCGGCGGGGCCAGGAGTCGCCTCGGCATCGACAATATGCTGGGGGGTCGACTCATACATGTAGGCGTGGGACTTGAGCTGAAACAGAAGATATATCATGTAGACGAGGAGCAGAATCTGGACGGTCAGTTGACGATTTGAGAGAGATGGTCCACAAAGCTTACAACACTGGTTCCACGACTGATTTTGAGTGACTCGCTATCGGCCTTGGCGGAATCCTTAAAGGAGGCATGAAAAGCCGTCTGAGAAGGTTAGTTATTAGCTCGACGGGTTGATGGGAGACACCTACGGGCAAAACCAGGCTGATGACACTCAGACTGAGCAGGCAAGCGCTCATCTGGGTCACGGTGCTGTTGTAAATCTAAGAAGGCGTTTAGTACACACGACAGACGAGAACGAAGGTAACAAACCTGTTCGCGATAGCGGAGACCGCCCAAAAAGAAACCCATTCCTAAGATGAGGAGCAGGTTCGCCAAAATGGAGCCGAGTAAAGAAGCCTGGACAATACGGATTTCATTCTGCGATTGACCATTAGCACCGGCATCGAACTGCTGGAGAGAGAGAAGCATACCTTGACGAGGGCAATGCTGCATTGAGCAAATAGGACTCAGGTTAGCAAGGGGAAACATGACATAACATGGAAAACGGAAACAAGACTCGATTGATTTGATAATGCCTCCAAAGGCTTCTCGCTCTCTCTCGCCAAAAAGGCAACTGCGAGGTTCACATACATGCTAGAGAGTGGTCAGAAAATGCGCCTCAGTGACATGGTGCAGCAGTTGAACTTACAAAATGATCAGCTCCACGGCGTTTCCAAAGGTGACATTAAGAAGAGCACCGAGGGCGTCGCCCATATTGCTGGCGACAGACTCGGTGGCAAAGGCCAACAGGCCGGCGAGGGGTATGACGGCAATGCAGTTCATAGCAAAGACGACGCCTCCGTGAACGCCGGGAACCTGAGCGACGGCAATGCCGACGGGCACAAAGACGAGCAAGACGTTGAGCCAGCTGTGAGTAATGGCCAAGCGAAAGCTACGGCGCATATCCTCGACAAATGTTCTCTTCTTCTTGGTTTCGGGGGGGTGGGTGGCATTTGGGTCCTCGATCGAGGGTGCCTCTACGAGAGACCCCTGCCCCTCAACCTTCGCAGGTGCAGTGGGCGGGTGGTGACTGGACGACTTGAAGGCATTGGAGCCCGCGTGTTTCTCATTGACACCGTCGAGGTGATTGCCAGCGACAGTGACGCCATCTTGGAGGTCGTAGCTGTGGTCTTGGCTGTGGTGATGGTGACGGGTGTGGTTGGACGACGTGGTCGAGTCAATCACGGCCGCATTGGATGCAGGAGGCAAGAATCCGGGCGTTGTGGGTATTGCACCAGAACGACTGCCATCTATATCGGGGGATTCGGGAGAGGCTTCCTTCATCGAACAGGCTTCGGATAGACTCGAACTTGGTTGCGTGGTGGGAAGAGACGTTGTAGTTGTAGAGAAAGAAATTGGAAAGGTGAGGTGGAAACAAGGCCAAGAGGCTTGGCTTTAAAGATAAGAAAAGGCGGGAAGGCGCGAGCGAGGCGAGACCTAGGAAACGAATGGAAGGAGACAAGGAAGACTGGCTGAAAAGAGGCGGCGATTTATACCTGTTTGATCCCTTCAATAGCCACCGCTGCTCTCAAGAGGCCATCCACCCTCTGACTGAGCGGGTAGTGCAGGGATGCCATGGATTTCTCCTCCAAGCTAACAGCTCCGAGCGATTATCAGCGGGTCGAGGCGGCGTAATGTGGCTGAACGACGGGAGACCAACTCCATGATGGAATTGCAGCACAAGTCACCAAAATGTGCCGGTTTGAACCCGCATTGAACTGCAGGCCTCCACCCGTAGAAATGGCCTCTGTCATCATTCCTTCATCCTGGACTTCGTACTCGCAGTCGCATCAATTGAAGTTGCCAACTCACCCAATTCGATACATATGCCGGTTCCCAACCCGCTTTTCCCCGACGGCGATTGGCGGGGGAGAGCCCCAATAGCGACTCCAGCGAGGCTGAGCCCCACGCCGTCGACGAGCTTTCTTGCTTTGTCGTCTCAGCTGAGTCAACGCATCTGGGCCCTTCCACCGCCATCCCTCGTGACCCGGTGACTGTGACGAGAGCCCGCAATCAATCACCGTTGGACGCCAAGCCGTTGCCCGGCACGCCAACTCCGATCAAACGAGGGGCACGCAGCACTGGGCCCTGGCTTTGTTCGTCACCAGTGTCACGCGCACGTGCTTGCTGCTTTGATCAGGGTCCCTAATCAAGCCCAGACGTCCAGTGAGCCCGGTATCCCTCTCATTTCGAGGATGCACAGCGAGCACACGCACATGTCGATTGACTCCAAAGGCAGTTGAACTGCAGTCATAAAGAAATGTACGTCCAGAGTCCAGGGCAGCGGCCTCCCATGACGTAGTTGGACCCTGAGCGCTCAGCTTCGATGACGATATCGCGATGCAAGCGGCGAGCCCGCCTCCACTCACCAGAGTCACAGCATTCCAGACGGCCTCGTGGGGAGTTACCAGATTCGTCACACAGCCTTCACCTTCAGGTACCTCCAATCAGAGCCTCCCGGTCCGTCAACCCGCCTGAGCCGCGCACCTGCTCTTGTGCCTGGATTCACCTCGTCTCGGAGCCGAACATGTCGCATCATTATGACATCAAGTCAACTTCCGTCTCCCATCTCAAATGAATCAATTCTATACACACGTCTGTCCAGACTGTACCATTACAGGATACACAATAGATATCTCGGGCGCTTCCTATTCCTCTTCCTCTTCGCCTTTTCTTCCATCCCAACCATACCTAACCCATAAGAACAACCAGCCAGCAAGTACAAGCTCTCCCGTCCGCGAACCAGGACCTCTAATAAATACCCTCCTCCTGCTCCTTCGCTCCCCTTCACCATGATGCTCGCTTGCGTCTATGGCAACTCGCCACAAAAAGACTCCCTCGTAAATGCAAACACTCTTTCGAATCGGTTGAACAGTATTGCTCCCTCGCTAATGCCCACCCGACAATGAACCCGGGCATGCGTTTGTTGTATAGGACAAAAAATGAAACCACAACCATTCCACGGCGCTGCTCAATCAGCATGAGGTCGTCCAGCCTCGTGCTCTGTTGTCCCGCCGCTGAATCATCATGACATTGCACACTTTCCGTATCGACTAAAAGGTATGTGTATGTAGGAGAGTGCAAATGCCTTCCGGGACCACCAACAAAATTCCAATCTTGTTCCCCTTGCGCCGTGACGTGCCTTGCAAATCGCAACCGACTGGTCGCCTTGCGCTGCCAGGCGTTCCTGTTGCTTTCTTCATTACCAGTAGCTGCTTGCAGTTTCGCATGACCCCGGAAGACAGGAAGACAATAATTATGACATCCAAAAGGAAACGATAAAAATAAACAACGACAACAATGGTGGTGCGTGAAACGTTTGGCGTGTCAAGATTCGACTGCATTGGAACGCCGCAAACTCCTGCTGTTGCCCGGCGACTCATCATCGCTCCTCTCCGCCTCGAGCTTTACCTCGCCTCCTGAAAAAGTCCATGACCCGCTTGGCCGCTCCGCTGCTTCCTTCGTGTCCCCGGTATTCGTCTTGTTCGTATGCATCCGTGAACCGCTTGTGCTTCTGGTGTACTCCGCCACCTGCACGAGGGCCTCGGCTGGATCCTAGACGCCCACCGTCATAACCCTCAGAACCTGAGAAGTCCGCTTGGTACATCCTGAGTTGGGGTTCAGTTGGGGGCCGTCGCATGTCCACCGACGAGTCGGATCCGGTGTTGAGGTGGGATCCCTGCATATAAGTCGGGATAGCCGATGGCCGCCGGCCGTCCATCTGCATAGACCCGTATCGCTGGTGAGAAACGGGGCTGGAAGTAGCCCTGTCGTGATGGTTGAGGTCGGACACAGCGTCAAAGTAGGGTTCGCTGCGACGAGGCTCCTCGTGGGCACTGTACCCCCCGGCCATTTGCGGAGCTTGGATGGGGAGGTCGGCCTGCGAGTCGACCTCGGAGGCTGACACGCTGCCATGATCTCTGCTCAAGCCAATGGCCTTGGCAAGAGAAAACCGACGACCCTTGCCCTCCCCAGAGCCCTGAGAGCGAGGGATGCTGCCGCTGCGCTTCTTTCCAAGTCCCAGGGAGAAGGACCGACGAGACACTCGTGAGTCGATGGAAGGGCGTGGGCCAGAATCCTCGCCGGGTAGCATAGTATTTGACATGCTGACGGGCGGGTACTTCCTCGACTTATCCGCTTGCTGTTCCGACTTCTTCTTGCCACGACCACCAAAGATGGATCCACTACGACCCATGATCTTGGTACCAAGATCTCCTAGGGTGTTGGATCGCTTGTGACCCTTTCCTTCGCGCTTGTTCTCGCCCTGGAATGACATCTTGGCAACCTTGGGGGGAACGCTTCCGAAGGCCTTGCCCATGTTTTCGTCGAGCTCGGGGCTAACGGGCTGTTGAATTCGGCCCTGGACGTTGGTATCCGCCACCGTAGGGGGCACAGGCTGGCCGTAGTTCGCTCGAGATTGGAGAGGGATTGAGGTCGATGACTGCATGGACCCTCCGGTTTGAGGTCTGGCACCAGTGCTGACACTGGGGATATAGGCATTGTCTGTCGCAGTTCGAGAATCTCGGCCTGGTCTGGATGGAGGAGTGTTCTTGTGCGCGCTTGGGGGGCGCCTGGCTGTCGTCGACTTGGGAGTGTTGTCGTTGACCATTGGTGGTTCTCGGGGCAATGGCTTGTCGGTCAACGGTGAGGTGTCGTGGGAGCCGGCGGGGGCTTGAGAATTGGACCGAGTGTGTGCTTTCGAGCTTGTCCCCTCGGCACCGCGCTGGGTCTGAGTCGTGGGTGCGACATACTCGACCTGAACAGTTCGGCGCTTTGCATCCTTGGGCGTTCGGTGATTCGATTCGGCCTCGGGATCGATGTTGCCGTGAGTCTTTGACAGTCCACCAACGGCGGGGGAATGAGCCTGCTTCTGCTTGGAAGACTCCCGAACTGACGCGCTCCTGGAAACCAGAGGGGCGTCCGCGTAGTCTGTGGGCGCGACACTTGAGTTCTGAACCTCAGAAGGCAAAGTAGTCGAGCTGGTAATAAACTCGACCAGTTGTGCGTACTCACTCAGCCAGCTGTGGCGAGCCACTTCAAAAAGATCCGCTCGTTTGCGAGGGTTTGGAACCAGAATGCGGCGCAAAAGGTCTCGGGCATGCGGTGTCACATACTCAGGGAAGGTGAGGGGAGTCGTGACGATGTATTTGTACAGCAAGTTGATATTGTCGCCCTCGGGATTGGCTGGGTCATCGTCGAAGGGGAGGTAACCGGCAAGCATCGCGTACTAGACATGACTGTAAGTATTGAGCGCATGAGAGGGTGCGACCGGACTCACCAGAATAACACCACAACTCCACACGTCGACCTTTCGACCGGTGTAGAGGGAGTCACTAACAACCAGCTCCGGTGCGGCATAGCAGGGACTACCACAGCTCGTCTGCATCAGATCACCCTTTCTGGATCCGTTGGGCTTGACGCGATCGAGGTTCATTCGTTTCACAAACTCTCGGTCTGTGAGGTTCAGCTCTTCCTCTTCGGAGAGCTCCTCGTTGGGGTCAAATGTGTTGGCGAAGCCGAAATCTGTAATGATGATGTTGCGGTTTCGATCAAGGAGAAGATTTTCAAGCTTGAGATCTCGATGGACAATTCCCTTCTTGTGAAGATACCCGACTCCAGAAATGAGCTGGGCGAACAAGCGACGAGCGGAGTGGTCTTTGAGGTATCGGTGGTTGAGGATGTAGTCGAAAAGCTCACCACCAGAAGCATATTCCAGAATGATGCCGATATGTCTGTCTGTCTCGACCTTATCGATCAGACGGACGATATTGGGATGCTGGACGCCTCGAAGGATAGCGACTTCGCGGTAGATCTTGGCAAATCGGGACGGGTTGCTGCCAACACTGTCCCTCTTAATGAGCTTGATAGCAACCTGCAAAATCTGTTAGAGTCATGTCTCAAGCTTAGGAAAAGAAAAAGGGTGTTTTCTTTTTTTTTCGCGTAAAAAAAGAATACGGAGATCGACAGGCATGCATACCTGAACGTTACTGTCCTGCTTCCAGCCCAACTTCACCTTGCCGAATTCGCCCTCTCCGATGGTATTTCCGAGGATGAAATCACCGAACTTGGTGGTTCCCTTATGGCTTCGGGTGCTCTGATCGTGCCGACTCCTACCACCTCGTCTCTCGTCGCCGGTCGAAATTGGCGGCGGTGCAGCGTCGTCCTGGGGCATCACATGGTGCCTGCCATTCGCTTCTTCGGCGGCGGCAATGGCCTTGGAAAGGTTGTCGGTCGCTTCTTGCGTTTGTTTCGAGGGCGTGCCGTGAGCCGATCGAACCGGTACGGTCGTCGTGTTGGATCGGCCGTCTCTGCTGCCAGACCGGGGAGAGTCTTGAGCCCCGTGGGAATTGACGGGTTTCCGGCTCTGGTATCCGTTTTCTGCGCTCGTGGTAGGATTGCCGCGTGAACCAGACCTGGAAGGCTCGCCCTGTGCGCGTCTTGGAGAGTTGGACGGTTTATCGTTGGCATATGCTCCTCTTCGCGTGCCGGCACTCTGATGATTGGACGACGACCTCGGGGGCGCGACGGGAGGCATGTTGGAGAGCTGTTCGGAGGAGCTTGAGGTTTGTTGTTCGGCGGAGAACTGGTTCCCAAAACCGGGGCCTAGATGGTAGGCAGGCGAAGGCGCGTTTTCGGTCGTCTTGCGGGAGGGAGGGCGTCTCGAAGATGGGGATGCTGTCGAGCTCTGCTGGGCATTGTACGGCTCCCTCGACGAGGAAGGGCGATACTGATGACTCGCGGGCGAACCCAAAGGGGAAGACGCCAAAGCGGTGTGCTGATGGGGGGCCGCTTGTAAGGCAGCCGACATCTTCCAACGCCAGTTCGCGCTTGAAAAACGGGTAGATCAGGGCCGTTTTTTGTCTTTGTTTGGGGGGGAAGGCGTTGAGAAAGCGAGGCCGTCAGCAGACAATATTTCGGCAATGGCGCAAAAAAAATAACCAGGCGGGCGACGCGAATGTGCAGGAAGATATCTGGCCGTTTCAGACGACAGGATTTTGGGGGTGCGCACCGGGGCGAAAACGCGGCTGGCGAATCGAGGCGGACGGGCGGCGGAGACGGGGACAACAACCTGGACAAGTACCAATGAACCAATCTCGACTATCTCATGGTGCGTGGAATCGGTCGGCGACGTGCGATTTGTCGATTGCGGTCGCTGCTCTGTCCCCAGAACGTGCGGTGAGTCCTGAGTGGACGGGGAGCGGGACGCGCAGGCGCAGCTGCGGACTACTGCTGTAGGGGGACAGGAGAGAGACGGCCGGGGCGGCGGTGGTGTTGTTGTTCTTTGTTGTTATGCGCTGCGGTAGCGTTTCTGCACACACTTTTCCGGCAGCCACAACTTGGCACGACTCGCTCAGCCGGGGGGGGAGGAGAGGAGGCAGAGGAGGGAAGACGGAAAAGGGAAAAACGTAAATGGGAAACGAGGAGGGCAAGGCTGAATGAAGTAGATGGAGCAGAGGGCAAAGGACGCGAGACGAGAGGTCCGGACAAAAAGGCACTGACGGGCCCAAGATGGGGTGAGATGGACCGGAGAGGGACCTGGGACCTTAGCTGAGATGGGGACGTCCGAGGGTGGAAGGGAAGTGGAAGAGACTCGGGCGCCAGGCGAAATTGAACGAGATGAGACTTGGGCTGCAGCTGTGGAGCAAAGTACAAGGGAACAAGGGAGCGCCGCCAAGGGATTGTTACGGGGGGTGCCCGGGTCAAGTACCTTTCCAGGTTTCGTTTGCTGCCGACTGGGGGTTGGGCTGGCAGCGATACCTCGTGCAGGCGCCTTGTTTACCAGCTCGACCGCGGCGAGGTACGTCGCACCCAGGTACCCGCGGGCCTCTCATCTGCGGCTTGCATGGTGGCTCTCTCGAAGCCGCCCGGCTGGGCCATTGCCGCCTCGCTGCAAACGAGGTCTCCCAAGTCTCGTCCTAATGGCACTGGGCTGGGATTGTTTTGCACTCGGGACAGAGCGCCTAATCGACTACCTGCCAGGACGCCTCGCAACAAGTACCTCGTCGGGCGCGTGGGCGCGTCCCTACGCCGACAGCTGGCGCTAGATTCAGGGGTCGCGGTACCTCGAAGCCGCCGTTCCTGCAGGTACCGGGGGCAGCAAGATGGAGCAGGCGCTCGAATGGTTCAGAGGAGCGACGAGCAGCAGCAGCGTCGTCCAGTGCCGTCACCTGCTGCCAGCTGGACTCGATGCGGGATGTTTCCCATGGTCAAGGTTCAAGGCGAGTAGAGAAGGAGCCATTAGTTGCATGTGAAACAAACTCGGAGCTAAGGCAAGGCACCAAATGGCACTACAGGCGCGCCTGCCTGTATGCGTCAGGTAAAAGCTGGAGTTCCAGTTGCTCAGAGAGCGAGGCCTTGCATTGATGCACGCTCTATCGCACGGAGGAATAGTGCCCGGCCTCATGCAGCTGAAAGCAGCGACCGACTTACCTAAGTAGGTAGGCAGGCAAGGTAGTCAGGCAGGTAAGGCAATATTCGTACGGCAATTAATTGTTATGTTACCTTCCCTGTTCCCTCCCGCGCCTTCCAAGTAGCTACCTACGGAGTACGAAGTACGGAGGCGTGGAAGGTTGCAGCTTCCACCAGTGACAGTTACACACTCAAGCCAGCCGGGCTCTCTTTCCCGTCGTCCAAACCCCCAAAAAGGCATCCGGGTTATTGGCCTTTATTGCTTCCCTTGTCCATCCTTCCGTCGCCTCTCGGCCTCTGCTCCAGACGCCATCCGTCTCGTTTCTATTGTGGCTGCAACGATCCGACCTCAATCCAACGTCGTTTTCTGTACTCATCTCACCCGAGACAGATCGGGCGCGTCCCACTGGAGACGAGACAAATACTTTGAGTTGGAGATGGGGATAACAAGGACCAGCGACATCGTTTCCAACCGGTAAACGGTGCTGCGGTTTTCCCCAACTCCAATCAGAGCTCGGCTCCATCCGCAAAGGGGATTGTCCCCTTTCGATTCAACCCCTTCCAACGGTCAGTCATGACCAGGCATTGACCAGTAATCTCCAAGAGTGGGCTTCATGGGGTCAGCGGCCTCAGCTTTGGCCCCAGAGTGATTGACATAGCACATCACGATATATCGTCGTTCGGTCACACCGCAGCTTATTAGACCCGGCTTTTGTGACGATGCCCTGTGGCATGCGAGCACAAGACTGCCATGAGGCAGAGCACAATTCGCAGGGTGGACGGACTGTGGATTGATTGGCAGGTAGCCTCTTCTATCGGGAAGCATGTTTGTTGTCATGGCTGCTGTCACGATGCTTCATGCAGCCCATCCCTTCGACTGGAGCCCAACGCTCAGGCTCCCTCCCTCGCAATGCGACGCATCATGTCAGCACTGCCATGCAGAGCACTGTCGGTCTATGTGACATTCATTTGACCTCGACGCGCCTCGGTTGATGTTTCTGCATCAACCCAAGCGACACTATTCGCGCATTCAGGAACTGACAAGAAGCTTGGATATCCAACATGGACATGCACGGTCACCCGTCAGGCGCTGGCGTGAGCGTCTGTGTGTGTCCTTCATTTTAGCAATGGGCTCAGAGACGGTTCCCGCTTCTTTCGAGAAGGTCGAGTAGAAGGCAGATTATTTGATTCTTGGGGAGGGGCCGGAGGGGGGTGGCAATGTCCCCATACGATGGCATGCCTGGCATGACTTGGATCTCGTCGCCGCCAGCGAGTCGTTGTCCCTGCTCCCGATCGAACCACTCACTTCGCTTTCCAGGAGAGGAAGAAAGAAAACAATGCAATGGCCTCACCAGGCACCCCGGTGACTGAGGCCGGGGAAGGGGAGACGAGGGACGAGGGGAACGGAAAGTAAACAATCGAGGCCACACGGATGAGAGTCGTTGGGATGAGATGAGATTGTCTCGTGCTGTGCAGTGCCGTATCTCACAGCCACAGACTATTTCCCGTTCCTCGCCGTCCAATCCTCTTTGCTTCTTTGCTGCTCAGCTCCACGGACTCGCTGCAACCCGTCCCCCGTCCCTAGATGCCATTGCTTGAGGCTGCACTTTGGGCTCAGCTCTGCCAGCGCACATCATCAGCTCTCACCTCATCCCCCAGCCAGTCGTGGACAAAGCCGGTGATGAGTATCCTTACTATATGTGAGCTCGGCTGGGTTCAGGGATACGTTGTCGGCCCCAATCCCGACCTGTTGCCAACTTGTTTTTTGGCGACAAATATCCAGACCCAGAGGCCTGGCGAGAACTGCACGGCCGATGGCATGGACTGTTTTGCTTCTTTCGAGGGGACGGAGAAGAAAGGAAGAGAAGGGAGAGGAAAAACAAACAACAGCACACCAACTTGCAAAGGGACCAGGTATCCATCCATTCTCACGACTTGGGAGTTGGCATATTTTGCTTTTGCTTTTTGGGCGTCTCACTGCATCCCATCACTCATCTCCCATCCCCACAGCTTCAGCCCAACCGGCGAGTGCCATGTCATCGTTCCCTTTTTTTTCCTTTTCCTTTTCCTTTTCCTTTTGTTATTGTTGTTTTGTTGTTGTTGTTCTCCCGCATGTATCCTGCTTCTTGATCCCCGGCCTCCAACGCGTCACACTCATCGGGAATCCCCCAAATCTCATCACCCATTGTTGCTGGGGCTCACCCACACGGCCTCGATCCGTGGGTGAAGGTCGAATCCTTCCCGGCTCCATCAGTGCCGTGTCATCAAGTCATCATCATCCTCCCAGGTAGGTATTTGTAGATTCTCCCTGGACCGAGCTCCCCGTCTTTTCTTCTATTTGTGTGTGCCAATCTCCAGCCGCCAAATGCCTGTTTGTCACTTGAACCACGGGGAAATTTGCGCGCTCCCCTCGGCCCTCCACTCCCGGAGAACAGCGAACCGTCCCCGGAGCTGCCTCTCTGATGCTTCCCTCGTCTGGTGATTGGCCTATGTCGCCTTGCTGGCGAGACTCCCGTCGTCGCTATTCGTTCCCTGGGGCACTTCCATCTGAAACACCATTTGTCCATCCTCGAGAGTTTTTCTTAGCTGGAGCTCACGGACCATCACTCGCGGAACTCGGACCGGGGAGTGGGAAAAGCGACGCGGCAATTAAAAATGGAAGCTCCCCCATGGAAATAAGACAGGGCAGTAAAGACGAGATGCTTCGTATCGTCACATTTTTCGAGTCTCGCCACTTTCTCAGTCGCAGCCTTTTTTTCCCTTCGCCCATTCTCTTCCTGCCTTCCTCCCTACGTCGGTACCCCAAGCTATCAGATTAAATCGCAAGCAAAACCACCTGCGCCGGGGGGGGTTCCCAAGCAGCCCAGCCGGCTAAGCATTAAGGGCCGGAGATGAGCTGCATTCGAGCGACAGGGATCGAGCTGACGTTGATCTGAGCCTTGCAGGGTCCTTTGGCACCCGTTTCAGACGTCATCTCTCGGAATCACCGTCGTCCGCCCGTTGGAGGACGGAGGGTGCTGGGCATGGGGATTTTGGCTCCAGCCATTCAGGTCGGAGCATGAGGCTGCGGCGGCAGCTTCGTCGTCGTCGTCGTCGTCGTTGACGATATAAAGGAGACCTGGGCGGCTGGGACGTTTTGGAGTCGCAGGTGTCAGCTGGAGACGCCCCGTCGTAGGGCATGCACCAGAGATGCAAGTCTGTATCACTGCAATTTATGCAAATGAACAAGAAGGATAGACGTCACCTTCCAAGTTCATGTACTACTATGATGGAATAGATTAATTACCCCCGCCATGTCGTTGATGGAATGAAAGTCGCCTGCCGGGCCCGAGCTGTTGTCACATGGGAAGTGTCTAAAACATGATGCGCCCATGGACAAGGCCCTTCGACGGGGACGAAGCCCAGCATCGCCATTCGAGCCGCCGTCACTTGGACCAGCTTTGCCGTCGACGCTCGTCCAGCTCATCCGTTGTCGACCTACTCTGTCCTTCCTAACCGAGCTTCGAGACAAGTGCCGCTGCGCCACGACGTTGCCCGTCCCGGCCAGGTTCATGCGGTTGAGAGGGGGGGGAGGCTCTCTCCATGGCATTCCGCATTGAAACGCGACGCGTCGATATGCCGGCTGAAGACTAACACCATCTCTCTCTTGCCAATCGAGTCCCCGCGGGACATGTCATGCGTACATGTATATACGTTGTATTATGTCCCCCCTACTGATTAGCAGTGCGATCGCATTGCATGGTATCAAATCGTTCATGTCCAACCTGTATGTACAACCCTGATCCCAACCCCATTACACCCGTCCTCTCCACCCACCACATCATGGCGACAATGCCTCGGATTGATTCATCCTCTTCTTTTCGTCCCCCCTCTTGGACTCGGAATGACAGAAACGCAGTGCCGTTCTCGATCTTTCGGCTCCTCTCGGACCAAAGTCGACTGCCGGACAAATGGGCACCGGTGCGCCTCCGCCATGCACTGGCCCGTCCGCCGGGAGGAAGCATCCGAGGCACCGCGAACAAAGCAAATACTGCCTGGAACTGCAAGAATGACGTGCATATTGGCATCGAGCATGGTGCCAGTCGAGGCAAATCGTCTAGAGCACGCAGTCTCTTGCACCATCGGCTTGCGGGGTTCTTCAGCCATCGGGCTGTCTGATCCCGGGTCGCCCACTCGGACAAGCCAAGATGGAACCAAGCGCCACCGAGTCTCTTTCTTACATACCCGTCTTTGTGATATATCTGCGCGTCTATTCCTTATAGTTTGATTGAGATATTGTACGAGTCCAGAACCAAGGCAACACCTGTGATGGTTGCCATGTACCCAACCAGAATCGCAATCGTCGCGACTGGTGTGGCATCCAGTGTTCTGAACGTGAGGTTGACGAGGCCGGTGAGGAGGTTGGCGAGCAGGAAGACTGCGAGGCCGTTGCGGTTGTAGGCCCTCATCACACTGCTCGTCGCCCTGTTGTAAGCCTCCTTCTCCGTCTTGGCATCTGCGGCATTGTAAAAGGCCGGGAAGAAGACAGTATCAACCAGGCAAAACGCAAAGAGCTGCCAGGTGTTGAAAGCCACCACCCACATCACGTAAGGCAGGTTGGCCAGACGGCGGGAGACGGACAGACCGAAGCCATAGGTGTAACTGGTAGACAGCAGATACAGCCCCGTCCAGACCCCTCCCCAGACGGCCATTGTCATCAAGAGCGTGTTTCGCTGAGCACCGGGACTGGCCGTGCTCCGGGGAGGGATGTTGCGAGGGATCACGTACATGCCCGCGTCTTGGCCGGCCAGGAAGATGGCGAGGTAGCCAATGAAGCTGAAAAGACCTTCGCGGTTCATCGATATGAGGTCGGTCCTCGGGGCGGTGAGGATAAATGCCTTGAGGTCGGTGGTCTCGAGGAGGACCTGGTAGGCGAGGCTAACCAGCAGCGACAGGGCCGCAAAGGAGGGCACCACTCGCAGCGCGGCTTGGAAGAAGGCCACGAAGGGTGGGAGGAAGCCCAGGGTGAAGAAGAAATTCCAATGGACACCATACTCCGTCACATGTTCCGCGTAGTCGAGCCCTTTCACGCTCAGGAGCCGGATGACTCCCAGGACCAAAAGGGGGATCGAGTGGCGCAACGAATACAGGATCCGGTGGAGGAATGGCGTGGCGCGACCCGTTGAGCGACCGACGGCTCTCTCTTTCAGTACAGGGCGAGCTGCCACGACGCCTCCCGAGAAGACAAAGGAGCCTACTCCGAGGTCCATGAGAGAGGTGCCCCAGGTCTCCGCTTTCGCGAACCTTCTGGGGAAGAGGCGAAAGTCGACGGCGAGGATTGCGACACACGTCACAATCATCATGGCGCCGCGGTACGTCGTCAGGAAGGGCTTCGTGGAGAGGACATCGAGCTGTCCCGTCGCTGACTTGGACCTCGCACTGGGTGGAATCTTGGGCTTCTTTCTTCGTCCAATCGAGTTCGGCGGCAGTGCGAATGTTACGACGGCGGGAAGAAGCAAAAAAAAGCAGAGGAGGAGTGGCGAACTGGAATACAGCGTCGTCGAGAGGAGGATGGCGCCGACGTGAAGGAGGAAATCGAGGGCGAAGCTCAGGATCGTATAGGGTTCGAAGAAGGATTGGCGGGTTTGAAGGACAGACCAGAGGATGCACGCGACCTAGAGTTGATCAGCCTTGGCCCTTCGCATCGTCCGAGACAGACGGGCTACTCACCGCCGAGACCAGCGTCACATAGTTGATCTCGGAGACTGTGCCCCCAGACAGGTTGGACACGAAGTCCTCCTTCAGCTTCTTGTAGCTGGCGGCGTCGGACATTCTGCCTGCGGTTGCGAGGAAATCAGGAAAAGACCCAAGGCCGAAGACAGCATCGTCCGTCCGCTCCGTCACTGACAAAGAGGGGACCGGGAAATGACGACACCTGTTCAAAGTCGACGAGCCGACGGGATGTGGGAACTTCAGCCTTGGAGGCGGAAGCAAAAGGTCAGCGTCCAATGAGAGGCCGCCGTTTGCGCACGGCTAACGTGCGGATTCGCGCCGTCACGTGAGCACCCTTCACCAACACCATGACAAAGCGGCCGAGATACCTTCGCTGTTCTTCAACAGACCCTTCACATTCGGTCACAAGAAAGAATTTTTTCACGGAGACGGGTGTCTTTGACATCTGATACCCCCCCCCCCCCCCCCAAACAACACAAGGAATCGCTAGCGTCCGTCAATCACGCCGCGCAAGGAGCCCCTTCCAGGCCTCCCAGTGTCTCAACGACCAACCGAGTGGCTTGGTTCCGCGCGGCTAAGGAGCTGGATTTCTTTGTTCTCAGCTGTGGCAAACATGGCCATCCGCAAATGAACCCACACCCCGAACTCTTTGTCCTGCATTGAGGAGGGTTGGCGCTGTCATTAACGGTTCTTTTCAGCTTTTCTTTGAGGCCCGGCGCCATGTCATTCCAAACGAAATAAATGAACAAGGAGGTCCGGGCAGTTGGCTCCGTGTCTATTCTGGTCATGGTTCCTCAGTTCCGACCCCTTTATGCCTCTCTCGCTTGTTGATATTTTGTTATCCTACGTACCCTCCTCCCTTTGATCCCGTCATCTACATCTTAGACACCTCCTCCCTCCCTCTGCAGAACGGCTCCTGAACACACCGGAAAACCCGCTTCCCCGAGTCCCCCCCCCCCCCCCCCCCCCCCCCCCCCCCCCCCCCCCCCCCCCCCCCCCCCCCCCCCCCCCCCCC